>JAJOZX010005710.1:67500-192500 GCA_023014485.1 Bathynomus jamesi
GGTGCGAGTGTTATTATTCACACGATAGAAGGTTCGTTTAGCCTTATTAAGACAAGATTCCATGAACGCAGATGGGTAACACAACTCACTTCCAATACCGTTGATATTTTCCAATTCGGCATCGATGTATTCCGGACTGGCGATCCTAAGAGCGCGGAGAAACATTGAGGAAAATATGGCCTTTTTAATAGGGGTGTCATGTCGAGAGTAAAAGTGTACGTAGGACAAATTGTTTGTTTTTTTCCGATAGATACTAAACTTAAAACCCGGGCTATCCCTATGAACACGCACATCCAAAAACGGGATTGAGTTGTCTTGTTCCACTTCTAAAGTAAATTTAATGGAGGGGACTTGGTCATTTAACTGAAGGAGGAAGTCATCCAGGTCACGATTCATGGGCCAGATACACAAAATATCGTCGACGTACCGCAACCAAGGGATGCCAACCCCCAGGATTCTCGGAATGTAAGTAATTTCAAAAAACTCCATATAAATATTGGAGAGAGGGGCGACAAAGGGTTGCCCATGGCCATCCCAAAAACTTGTTGATAATGCTCGCCATTGAAAGTGAATTTACAATCCTTGATACAAAGCTTAATAAGCTCCAAAACAGTGTGTGCAGGTAATGGTAAATCATAATTATGTAATTCTCTGGCGAGAAAGTCAAGCATATCATCAATCGACACTTTTGTGAACAATGAACAAACGTCGAAACTGATCAATCTATCGTTGGTATTAATGCGAACATTATTCAATTTTTCAGTGAGATCCATGGAATTTTTTACGTGTGAATCAGAGACAGTTCCAAGAATGGGGGACAAAACATTAACAAGCCATTTGGAGAGTTTATAGGTAATAGAGCCCACCGAGCTAATAATAGGGCGCATAGGGTTACCCGGTTTGTGGGTTTTAATAAGACCATAAAGATAAGGCAGAGCCGGTGAAGTGGACAAAAAAAGGGGAATTAAATCCTTATGATCTTGAGAATGCGTTTCAAGCCACTATTGAATGATTTGATGACATCATCCTGTGGGTTCTTCCTAAGTTTCACGTATGTGGCGGGGTCCTGAAGCAGCTCATTCATCTTTCCAATGTAATCCACTTTGTCCATAATGACTAAGGTGTTAGCCTTGTCTGCTTTAGTAATATGGAGCTCACTATCTTTTTTTAATTGTGAAAGGCTATTGCGGAAACGTTTAGGAAAGTTATCTTCGTAAGAAATATTCGCAGCACCATAGACCAGGCCTTTAATTTATCTTTCAATTTATTATTATTATTTTTTATTATTTTTTTAATAATTAATTTGTTTTTTTTTTGGTTTATTTCTTTATTTTTTTGTGACATATATATATCAATTTGGCTTCATCTATTAAATTGATTGTAAAACTTCCATTTTGAGCTTGAATTGGTAGACTCCACTTACAATATTTATATTTATTTTTATTTCTTTATTCTTTTGTGACCTGTTCCATAAACAAGCCATTTGAATTTATATTGAAGGTCGGCCAAAGTGCTAAAAGTGTCTTTTTATATATATATATATATATATATATATATATATATATATATATATATGTATGTATATATATTTGTGGTTTTTTTTATTTGCTTGTTTATTTCTTTATGATTATTTAGGCTGTGACATATATATCACTAAGGCACTATTTTGTAATTAATTTTTTCTCAATTTATATTTATATTTATTTTTTATTTCTTTATTCTTTTGTGACCATATAAATGTTGGCTCCTCCCACAATTTTTTCTATGCTTACTATATATATGTATATATATATATATATATATATATATATATATATATATATATATATATATATATATATATGTATGTATGTATGTTTATTTTTGTAACCTATATATTGCCTTGATCTGTCCTTTCACTCCAGTGTTCCTGAGGATGTCATTAGACGAAAGCGCTTGAGCACCCATTTGTGTTCTTTTTTCCTTCGTGGTTTTATTCATCATATATATATATTATATATATATATATAAAAGGTAAGGAGAAAGTCGGTCATTATTTAATACAATTGTGTGTGTGTGTGTGTATTTTGCCTGAACTACTATTTTGATGGTTATACGTTTCGTATTTCTTATATTATTTTTTATTTTATTTTTTATTATATACACAATCCACCGTATGTATAGGAGTGAATATTTATTTCCTACATATTTCCAATAATTCGTCTAAATAAACAGAATGATGTAATGGTGTTTTATTTATTTCGGTTTAAATATATTTCTTTTATTGATAATATTGGGTTTCGTTTTAATAATTAGTTATCTTGTTGAATAACTTTAAGGAGAAAGTCGTTCTTGCTTTTAATAAATAAAAACATTATTTGACAACTCGTGTGAATTAAAATAAATGGTGGTATCTAGCAACTCACCCTAACAAGTTATATCTGAACAATTAAAATAAATGGTGTTATCTGGTAACCCCCTCCATATATAAATAAGTGATATCTGGCAACTCACTATCCTCTATATAAGACCTGCTTGCCCCCTGGACGCTCATAATGCTGCGGAATCCGGTGGAACAAAGAACTCTCTCTTCTTCTTTCTTAGGTTAAGACTTAGGTTAGGTTTCCCTTGGGGGGGTGATGACATCCCACCTTCTCCCACGAAGACCTCCTCCGTCTCTCCTTTCTCTTCCTCTCTTAGGTTAAGGCTACCCCTTTGGCGGGAGGTCATCCTCCCTTCTCCCCCCGAAGCTCCCTCCCCTCTCCACCTTGGCAACATTGAGTTGAGTTGTTGCATTACCCTACCCCCTTTGCAACATTGAGTTGCTGCATAACCCTTCCCCATTCATTGCATACCCTCCCCTTGCAACATACCCCACCCCCTTTCAACATAACCCCCTTTGCAACATCCCCGCCCCTTCGCAACATTGAACATTATCTCTGCAACATTCTTGCACTCGTCCATTTTGCGCCCATACTACTGTCCTTACCTATTCCGAAGAAAGTTGCAGCGGTATCACAACCGGTTGTTCCATGAGCAGCCAGCAAGGCAGGAATAATAGCATGGTGCTTGAATGCTGTGGCGTTGATGTCAATCACAGCCCGGCCTTGTATGGGAGACATCATCATGACGGGCCAAGTAATATCCCCACTACACACAAAGTGTAATAAGAGAACCAAGATGTCTGTATCATCTGCCACCACAAGAGTTGCCTGACTACCTGCTTTAACCAGTTGTTGTACGATTATAGTGTCAGCTTCCTCTTGGGTTGTAGCCATGTCATGTCGTCTTATCACTATTCCATTGGCGAGTTCTACAGGCACAGGGTCACTTCCTGTTATGACAAGCTTATCGGGTGCGATGTCATCTGTGTGCGAAATGAGGTGTGTGTACAGATGAGATTAATGAGTTGGGACTTGTTTGTGGAAACAGTCAGGATGACCTTTTGCGGTGGCAGACGAGTAGATTCACGTAATGAGTACACTCTACTGGCTCCCTGATCTCTACCCTGACGCGTGGACTCTGATGCTTCCTTCTTTGTACCTGTCGGCTGTCAAACACAAGGTAGACATCATTCTTCCTCAGCTGATTGGCAATGTAGCTTCGGAATAGATCCAAATAAGTCCTGCACTGTACCACTAGCAGGCCATGGCACCACCCAAAGAACAACGCAACCATCAAGAAAAGCGACTTTAATGTTGGCATTGATTGGCCTCTGTGGTTTTTTAAACATTGATATGTATAATACTTGGCCCTATTGAGCTCTGTAAAATACATTTTTAATGACAATATGGCCGCCATATTGATTTTAATCAATCCTAGAGTTAAAATGATCATGAAATTAGATTTGCCATGGCCCAAAACATAGAAAAGCATGTATTGTTTGTATTTGCATGATGTGTGGTTGTGAAGAAATGCCGAAAACTGATTTTCGGGTATATTTTCGTATTCTTGGTGGCCATCTTGTATATCTCAAATTACCCAAGGGTGTAACCTCCACACACCCCTGGATCTCATTACATACACCCCAAAGATGAACATTCAGCAGAGAAAAAACTTTAACAGAGAATTTTGGGTCATGAGGTCCGGCTTCCAGACTACTAGAAACATAGTTGTCATAGGAAAAGAGATACGTTCATTCTGAATAGGTTAAGTATGCTAAGTTAAGTTAGTTAAGAATTTGGCTACTCTAGGCTAGATTAGCAAGTATGTCGCTTCTATTAATTTTGAACTTGTGTATAATCCTTTCTTAATACAATAAGATTAACCCCTGTTTCATTTACATTTGTCGATAACTTTTAATACTATGACGTTATTCAATGAGAAAAAATGGCTTAGATTCACTTTTCAAAGTTATTCCTACTTGAAAAGACACTATAAAATGACTAACAACATCCTTTGGACAAATTATTTTGCGAAAACTCTCTCACAATATGCGTAATATTTAAATGAATCATGCATTAATATTGCCAAGCAACAAACAAGATAAACCTGTCATCAAGACTTCCTTGCGTGTATTTTCCATTATAAATACAGGAAACATGATTGTGACTCATCCTATTCAAATGAACAGTTATAATGAGCATCATAATTTATTTCCTTGGTTTGTATTAGACTAAACAGGATATATATATATATATATATATATATATATATATATATATATATATATATATATATATATATATATATATATATATATATATGTTACACACAGACCGTGCATAGACCAAGGAACTCTTCTGAGAAAATTAAATCCACTATAATCCGAATAAGTAACTATAGTATAGCTGGTGAGGCAATGAGGAAAGCTATAATTTGGGACCTCTTTGCGAGTGACCCGTTGCCCACGTCAGGATAACATCATGAAAAAGAAAACTATAGTGTTTGTCATTTACCATTACTTATTCGGACTATAGTGGATTTAATTTTCCCAGAAGAGTTCTTTGTTCCATGCACGGTCTGTGTGTGTAACATAAAAGTTTTTCAGGGAACCGTTCTGAGTACAATTCCATATATATATATATATATATATATATGATGAATAAAACCACGAAGGAAAGGAAACACAAAATGGTGCTCAAGCGCTTTCGTCTAATGACATCCTCTGGAACACTGAAGTACATAAAAAGGTTAAGCCTATATATAGGTTACAGAAAGAAAAAAAAAAGAAAAAATAAATAACATACATACACACACACACACATATATATATATATATATATATATACATATCTATATATACAAATACATACATACATACATACATACATATATATAAAATAAACAGAGAAGTAAAAATAATAAAAAAAAAAAATTAAAAATTAAAACCTTAAAGGATTACCAGTGAGGCGTACAGATTTGTAAGGAAAAATATCGATTTTTAGCACAAGATCAAATGGATTATAAAAATACAAAATTATACTGGAACTCTGCCGGGTTTTAACACAATGCTGCCTATGGTCAGGTTTCGATATATATAAAAAAAAAATAAATAAAAAAAAAAAAATAATAAAATGCAAATTAAAAGTTAATCGATTTTTAGCACAAGATCAAATGGATTATAAAAATACAAATTTATACTGGAACTCTGTCCGGGTTTTAACACACTGCTGCCTATGGTCAGGTTTTGATATATATAAAAAAATAAAATGCAAATTAAAAGTTAATAAAGTAGAAGACAAGTTTACCAAAGATTTAATGTTTACCCTTCTTATTTAAATCTGTTTTAAAGGAATTCAACATAACAGGATCGAGTTGAAAAAGACCTTTGCTTATGTTGAAGTTATTTGAAAGTTGGATAATGGCAGACTCAAGAATATTTCTATTAACAATGTTGCTTGAATGGAATAAAACTGAAGCATTATTCCAATCAATACAGTGGGCTAACTCTGACAAATGGACAAAAAGGGCACTGGACAACTGTCCTGTTCTAACGGAATATTGATGCTGTTTTATACGTGTGTGCAAATCCTTTCCCGTCTGACCTATGTAAAAGGAATCACATTGTTTACAACCAATTTTATAGATAATGCCTGAATTATTGGTAGGGCTATTTTTTACTATGATATTTTTCACAATATTGTTATATGAAAATACTACATTAATATCCAAAAGTTTAAGTACATTAGCAATGCCTAAAAGCCCGGGAAAAATGGAAGTACTAAAAATTTTTTGACAAAGTACGAGTGTTAATATTGACACGATAGAAAGTTCGTTTTGCCTTGTTGAGACAAGATTCCATAAACGCAGATGGATAACACAAATCACTTCCAATACCGTTGATTTTTTCCAATTCGGCATCGATGTATTCCGGACTGGCGATCCTAAGGGCGCGGAGAAACATTGATGAAAATATGGCCTTCTTAGTGGGGGTATCATGTCCGAGTAAAAGTGTACGTAGGACAAATTGTTTGTCGTTTTCCGATAGATACTAAACTTAAAACCTGGGCTTTCCCTATGTACACGCACATCCAAAAATGGGATTGAATTGTCTTGCTCAACTTCAAAAGTAAACTTAATGGAGGGGACTTGATCATTTAACTGAAGGAGAAGCTATCCAGGTCACGATTCATGGGCCAGATACACAAAATATCGTCGACGTACCGCAACCAAGGGATGCCAACCCCAGGATTCTCGGAATATAGGTAATTTCGAAAAACTCCATATAAATATTGGAGAGGAGGGGCGATAAGGGGTTGCCCATAGCCATCCCAAAAACTTGTTGATAATACTCGTTATTGAAAGTGAATTTACAGTCTTTGATGCAAAGCTTAATGAGTTCCAAAACAATGTGTGAAGGTAGTGGCAGGTCATACTTATGTAATTCTTGGAGAGAAAGTCAAGCATATCGTCAATCGGCACTTTTGTAAACAATGAACAAACATCAAAACTAATCAATTTATCGTTAGTTTCAGTACGTGCATTATTCAATTTTTCCGTAAGATCCATGGAATTTTTTACATGTGAATCAGAGATAGTTCCGAGAATGGGGGACAAGACTTTGACAAGCCATTTGGAGAGTTTATAAGTAATAGAGCCCACCGAGCTAATAATAGGGCGCATAGGGTTACCAGGTTTGTGGGTTTTAATAAGACCGTAAAGGTAGGGCAGAGCAGGTGAAGTGGACATGAAAAGCGGAATTAAGTTCTTATGATCTTTGAGAAGGCGTTTCAAGCCACTATTAAATGATTTGATGACGTCATCCTGCGGGTTCTTCCTAAGTTTGGTGTATGTGGCGGGGTCCTGGAGAAGCTCGTTCATCTTTCCGATGTAGTCCACTTTGTCCATAATAACTATGGTGTTAGCCTTGTCTGCTTTTAGTAACACTCGTACTTTGTCAAAAAATATTTTAGTACTTCCATTTTTCCCGGGCTTTTTAGGCATTGCTAATGTATTTAAACTTTTGGAATTAATGTAGTATTTTCATATAACAATATTGTGAAAAATATCATAGTAAAAAATAGCCCTACCAATAATTCAGGCATTATCTATAAAATTGGTTGTAAACAATGTGATTCCTTTTACATAGGTCAGACGGGAAAGGATTTGCACACACGTATAAAACAGCATCAATATTCCGTTAGAACAGGACAGTTGTCCAGTGCCCTTTTTGTCCATTTGTCAGAGTTAGCCCACTGTATTGATTGGAATAATGCTTCAGTTTTATTCCATTCAAGCAACATTGTTAATAGAAATATTCTTGAGTCTGCCATTATCCAACTTTCAAATAACTTCAACATAAGCAAAGGTCTTTTTCAACTCGATCCTGTTATGTTGAATTCCTTTAAAACAGATTTAAATAAGAAGGGTAAAACATTAAATCTTTGGTAAACTTGTCTTCTACTTTATTAACTTTTAATTTGCATTTTATTTTTTTATATATATCAAAACCTGACCATAGGCAGCAGTGTGTTAAAACCCGGACAGAGTTCCAGTATAAATTTGTATTTTTATAATCCATTTGATCTTGTGCTAAAAATCGATTAACTTTTAATTTGCATTTTATTTTATTTTTTTTATTTTTTTTTTTTATATATATCGAAACCTGACCATAGGCAGCATTGTGTTAAAACCCGGCAGAGTTCCAGTATAATTTTGTATTTTTATAATCCATTTGATCTTGTGCTAAAAATCGATATTTTTCCTTACAAATCTGTACGCCTCACTGGTAATCCTTTAAGGTTTTAATTTTTAATTTTTTTTTTATTATTTTTACTTCTCTGTTTATTGTATATATATGTATGTATGTATGTATGTATGTATTTGTATATATAGATATGTATGTATATATATATATATATATATGTGTGTGTGTGTGTATGTATGTTATTTATTTTTTCTTTTTCTTTTTCTTTCTGTAACCTATATATAGGCTTAACCTTTTTATGTACTTCAGTGTTCCTGAGGATGTCATTAGACGAAAGCGCTTGAGCACCATTTTGTGTTTCCTTTCCTTCGTGGTTTTATTCATCATAAATATTTTTCACGTGTTACCTTCGTGAAATAATTTTCATATATATATATATATATATATATATGAAAATTATTTCACGAAAGTAACACGTGAAAAATATTTATGATGAATAAAACCACGAAGGAAAGGAAACACAAAATGGTGCTCAAGCGCTTTCGTCTAATGACATCCTCAGGATATGGGATGAATTTCACACTTAAACACTTTGTAGTGAATACTCTTATTTTAGTTTCAAGATAAATGTTAATTTTACAGTCTTGAATTTCGGAATAGTTATAAATTCATTTTAAATTAGTTACCCCATTATAATTCAATTGTGAACCACATTAATACTAATTTTATGTATACTATATTATTTTATTGTATGTAAACATAATTAATTATATATCACAATTGTCAGTTAATTATTTATATTCAAATATTTATTTTAATCTAATACCATGTCCATTTTGCAAATAAATAATAGAAAACCAAAGGTTATATTTTCCACCTTTGGTACTGTCGTAGTTTCGCCTAACGGACTCAATACGGCTAGTGAGATAATCACTGGTTGGCACTTAACTAGCGGCAGTGCTTATGGCTACATCATCCAGGTTAACCTATACCGGATAGATGCGCTACGGTCCCAAGCCGTAGCTTGCCTAGGCCAACGACGACGACGACGTAAACCAACAATTGTGACCCCGGAGCTGGATTACCCCTTTTACCCGAACGACTAGGATTAGACTGTAATGTCGTTCGTGCCCATCACCCCCTTCACCCGAGCGACTAGGACCAGACTGTAACGTCGCTCGTGCCCTCTGCCCATCACCCCCTTCACCCGAGCGACTAGGACCAGACTGTAATGTCGCTCGTGCCCTCTGCCCCTCACCCCTGCCCGTGCGCTCTGTGCCTGCGCTCGTCTCAACCTCCACTCCTTCGTTGGGAACTTGTCGTCTTGCTTGTACGTTAGCAAGCATAGGAGAAGATGCCTGACGACGCTGGTGCCATCTCCCACTTGAGCGTAAAGCTCCCCGTCTTCTGGCCGGGTGATCCATTTATTTGGTTCCACCAAGTGGAATCACAATTCAACTTGGGAAGGATCACCACTAGCAGGACGAAATACGATCATGTTTTGTCCTCTCTACCAGCGAGCATCATCTCTGAAGTCCGTGACGTCATCGTATCTCCTTCCACGAGTGAGGACCCGTACAACGATCTGAAGTCTGCCATCCTGCGCCGCACCACTGTCTCCGAGCGTGAGAAACTACATCAGTTAATCTCAAAAGAAGAACTTGGAGACCGTAAGCCCACTCAAATGCTGAGGGCTATGCAGTGCGCTCTAGGCGAACGCGCACAAACCTTCGATAAGGACATCTTTAGACAGTTGTTCTTGCAGAAACTTCCTCCATCAGCTCAGCGTGTCTTGGCCACTATGGATCCTGCTACTCCAGTTGATAAACTAGCGGAAACTGCCGACAAAGTAGTAGAGATTGACACAGCTCCGGTCAACAACGTGAACACACAATCGGAACTGGAGTTGAAAGTGAAAGAGTTAAGTCAACAACTCAATCACGTTTGTTCTCTGCTACAAAATCAACGGCAAAGAAGCCATTCTCGGTCAAGATTTACGAAGAGGCATCGTTCGAGTTCCGGGAAGATCTGTTTCTACCACTCGAAATTTGGAAAGAAGGCTAGGAAGTGCATCTCCCCTTGCAATTTTTTCGTCGGAAAACCCAGCAGCGAGTCCTAATGGCGTCTAGTACTCGCACTGCCAACCTGTTATTCATAAAGGACAGGAACTCTGGTATCAATTTCTTGGTCGATACCGGAGCGTCAGTCAGTGTATTCCCTCAAAAATCTGGTCATAAGCACTCGGAATCTCCGCCTCTATACGCTGCTAACGGTTCACGCATACCCACGTACGGTACTCAGTCGCGTGAACTAAACTTGGGCCTTCACCGATCCTTCAAGTGGATTTTCATCTGTGCTCAAGTGCAGCATCCCATAATCGGCGCTGACTTCCTCCAGCATTTCAAACTCCTGGTGGATCTTAACAAGCGACGCTTATGCGACCAGGCCACACTGCTTTCTGTTCTTACCAAACAGGTTGCCCTTCCGGACGCCTCGAACTCTGCACTTTCCCTCGTTCCCCCTAATTCCATGTACCAGTGCCTTTTCCAGCGATATCCAGGAATTCTTCAACCGATGCAGATGGGTGATACCATTAAGCACACCATTACCCATCACATTACAACAAAAGGTCCCCCTGTGTTTGCAAAACCCAGACGTCTTGCCCCGGACAAACTGAAAGCTGCCAAATCGGAATTCCAGCTTATGCTGGATCTTGGGATAATAAGACCTTCCAAAAGCAGTTGGTCCTCTCCCCTACACCTGGTCCAGAAGAAGTCAGGAGACTGGAGACCATGTGGGGATTACCGGTTTTTGAATTCGACAACCATCCCGGACCGATATCCGGTACCAAATGTCCAAGACTTTACTTCTCTTCTCCACGGCAAATCTATCTTCAGTAAAATAGATCTCGTTAAGGCTTTCCACCACATTCCGTAGAGCCTTCGGATATTCCCAAGACTGCAGTTTGTACACCATTTGGGTTATTCGAATTTGTGAAGATGCCGTTCGGGCTACGGAATGCTGCGCAAACCTTTCAGAGGTTTATAGATGAGGTCACCAGAGGCTTAGACTTTGTTTATGCCTACATCGATGATTTGCTTGTGGCCAGCTCAACCGAAGAGGAACATAAGGAACATCTTTCACTCCTCTTTCAACGCTTAGAACAATACGGTGTTACTATTAATGCATTTAAGTGTGTGTTTGCACAGCCAACCTTGGAATTTCTTGGTCACACGATTTCGCAGCACGGAATTACCCCCCTTCAGGACAAGTGTGAAGTGATAAAAAATTACCCTATGCCAAGTAATCAGCGTGAGTTACGTCGGTTTCTAGGTTTGGTAATTATTACCACAAGTTCATTAAAAACTGTGCTAGTGTTCTTGCTCCTCTACACGCTATGATCACACACAAACGCAAGGTAACGAAATTGTTATGGTGTAGCGATAGTTTACAGGCGTTCGACAATGCCAAAAATGCTATCAATAGTGCATTGTCTCTGTCATTTCCTATCAGTGATGCCCCCCTAACTCTGACGGTCGATGCATCAGATGTTGCGATCGGTGGAGTGTTGGAACAAACCATTAACGGTCAACAAGCACCCATCGCGTTTTACTCGAAAAAGCTGCAGCCAGCCAAACGCGTTATAGTGCTTTCGGACGTGAACTTCTTGCTATTTACTTAAACGTGAAGCATTTTCAACATTTCCTTGAAGGCCGAGAGTTTTGTGTTTTACCGACCACAAACCTTTGGTCACTGTCTTCAATAAAAACAGCTGTAACCACTCTCCCAGAGTCATCAGGCAACTCGATTATATCTCGCAATTTACCACAGATATCCGCCACATCAAAGGTGTCTTGAACACTCCAGCGGATGCACTTTCAAGAGTAGAGATTACTTCTGTTACCCTCAGCTCTACACTGTGGAATGCTATTGCACAGGATCAAGATAAGGATACGGAACTACAAGAACTGCTCAGAGAAGACTCCACTCACTCACTTTCCCTCAAGAAAATGAGTATGCCAGGATTGTCTGTGCCCCTCTATTGCGACGTATCAACAGCTGCTATTCGCCCTTATGTCCCTCCATGTCACAGAAAAGCAGTCTTCACGGATCTTCATAAGCCCTCCCATCCTGGTATCCGTGCTTCGCAACACTTGGTTACCTCTCGTTTTGTTTGGCCCTCGATGCGGAAGGATGTCAAACATTGGACCAAAACGTGCCTTGCCTGCCAGCGTGCCAAAGTCCAAAGGCACACCAGGTCCCCCTTTGACGCATTTCCGCCCCCATCCCAGCGATTTGAGGTAATTCATGTAGACATTGTTGGCCCTCTTCCAGTGATTCAAGGCCAACGTTATCTGCTCGCCTGTCTCGACCGCTTTTTCCAGATGGCCTGAAGCCATCCCACTTCCTGATATCCAAGCGGACACTGTTGCAAGAGCCTTTCTTCATGGATGGGTATCAAGATTTGGATTGCCGACAAAAGTCATCACTGACCAAGGTCGCCAATTTGAGTCTTCGCTTTGGAAGAAGTTTACCAGCTTGTTGGGTACAGTACATGCGCATACCTGTGCGTATCATCCGCAAGCTAACGGCCTCGTCGAACGCTTCCATCGCCAGCTGAAGTCATCCCTTATGTGTCACGAAGACTCCCATTGGATGGATAAGCTTCCACTCGTGTTGCTTGGTATTCGCTCTGCATTTAAGAGTGATCTGAAGACTACAGCGGCTGAACTAGTCTATGGAACAACACTGCGGCTACCAGGTGGCTACTTCACTGCAGGGGATAAGTCATGTGATCCTACGGAATTCGCTCAAACACTTTCCTCTCACATGCAGTCCCTTCAGCCTGTTCCCCCTCGATTGACTAGCCAACAGAACATCTTTATTTCCCCCCCTCCAGTCTTGCACCCACGTTTTCGTTCGTGTACCTGTCCCAAAACGGCCTCTCCAATGTCCATATGACGGACCCTATGAAGTTTCCCGACGTACGCGCAAATCATTTCTCATCCAGCGCGGTTCCAAGGTCGACAAGGTTTCTATCGATCGTCTTAAGCCTGCGTTTTTTGGAATCAACCTTAAGTGAGGTACAAGTAGCTACCAAAAAGGTTCAGCGGAAATCTGTGTCGTTCGGAACTCTTTGAACTTCCTCTCTGGTGGGGAGTGTGTAGTGAATACTCTTATTTTAGTTTCAAGATAAATGTTAATTTTACAGTCTTGAATTTCGGAATAGTTATAATTCATTTTAAATTAGTTACCCCATTATAATTCAATTGTGAACCACATTAATACTAATTTTATGTATACTATATTATTTTATTGTATGTAAACATAATTAATTATATATCACAATTGTCAGTTAATTATTTATATTCAAATATTTATTTTAATCTAATACCATGTCCATTTTGCAAATAAATAATAGAAAACCAAAGGTTATATTTTCCACCTTTGGTACTGTCGTAGTTTCGCCTAACGGACTCAATACGGCTAGTGAGATAATCACTGGTTGGCACTTAACTAGCGGCAGTGCTTATGGCTACATCATCCAGGTTAACCTATACCGGATAGATGCGCTACGGTCCCAAGCCGTAGCTTGCCTAGGCCAACGACGACGACGACGTAAACCAACAACTTGAAATGAATGATGTAAACCCACAGGGGAAAAGAAAAAAATATTCCAAGGCCTTTCGTGTATTCAGCAGTACTCCTCGTTAGGGATTCCTGACGAGGTGTACTGCTGAATACACGAAAGGCTTTGGAATATTTTTTTTTTCTTTTTCCCTGCGGGCTTGCATCATATACAGTATATACCTTTCAATCTTTCAAACGTTCCGTGCGATGATTCCTCATTTCACGAAGGTCAAGTTTGTCACCCCTCCTCTCGAGTTGGCCTGGTGAAGTAGTGAGTTGGTTTCTTGTACTCTCCACCTCACATAGCCAGGTACGCCCGGCTCATCGGGGATTGTTCTGAGTCATATATATATATATATATATATATATATATATATATACACACACACACACACACATATATATATATATATATATATGATACACACAGACAGTGCATGGAACAAGGAACTCTTCTGGGATAATTAAATCCACTATAGTCCGAATAAGTAATGGTAAATGACAAATACCATAGTTTTTCTTTTTCATGATGCTAGCCCGACGTGGGCAACGGGTCACTCGCAAAGAGGTCCATAAATATAGCTTCCCTCACCAGCTATCTGCAAAGCAGACAGGATCCAGCTTTGGGACATGGATCTAGGGTTTAAAGCACCTAGCCCTGCTACATTTAGAACCTCAATATAAGCAAAAGACTCGCTGCCTTCACGTCAGATTGAATGCATCAAAGAAAAAGGGGTAACTATTATATTTTTAGCCAAAAACCAAAACTTACCTCAACTGGCAGAATTGAGCGTCCACTTTTCAAGGCACATAACATGTCCGTTTGAAATGGAATGAACTCAGAATGGTCCCCTGAGTTTTTTATGATACACACAGACAGTGCATGGAACAAGGAACTCTTCTGGGATATTTAAATCCACTATAGTCCGAATAAGTAATGGTAAATGACAAATACCATAGTTTTTCTTTTTCATGATGCTAGCCCGACGTGGGCAACGGGTCACTCGCAAAGAGGTGGTGAGGGAAACTATATTTATGGGACCTCTTTGCGAGTGACCCGTTGCCCACGTCGGGCTAGCATCATGAAAAAGAAAAACTATGGTATTTGTCATTTACCATTACTTATTCGGACTATAGTGGATTTAATTATCCCAGAAGAGTTCCTTGTTCCATGCACTGTCTGTGTGTATCATAAAAAACTCAGGGGACCATTCTGAGTTCATTCCCATCTTCAAACGGACATGTTATGTGCCTTGAAAAGTGGACGCTCAATTCTGCCAGTTGAGGTTTAAGTTTTGGTTTTTGGCTAAAAATATAATAGTTACCCCTTTTTCTTTGATGCATTCAATCTGACGTGAAGGCAGCGAGTCTTTTGCTTATATTGAGGTTCTAAATGTAGCAGGGCTAGGTGCTTTAAACCCTAGATCCATGTCCCAAAGCTGGATCCCGTCTGCTTTGCAGATAGCTGGTGAGGGAAGCTATATTTATGGGACCTCTTTGCGAGTGACCCGTTGCCCACGTCGGGCTAGCATCATGAAAAAGAAAAACTATGGTATTTGTCATTTACCATTACTTATTCGGACTATAGTGGATTTAATTATCCCAGAAGAGTTCCTTGTTCCATGCAGTCTGTGTGTATCATAAAAACTCAGGGGACCATTCTGAGTTAATTCCCATATATATATATATATATATATATATATATATATATATATATATATATATATATATATATATATATATATATATATATAATATATATATATATAAATGATCCGTGCACATAATTTATCAGTTATTTACTGAAAAATCGTTTTAACATAATAATTATTTTTTTTTATGTCCGAAGGAGAAGCCAAGGACAAGCCCGCCAAAATGTCCCCTATATGAGAGAGAGCCGAAGGAAGGTCTCTGAGGCTCACTATGATTTTTTTTTTTAAAAGATTGTGCAGTGTGTAAAATGCATGTATGTGTACCGAAGAATAGAGGGAAAAGTGTGTTTGAGAGCATGCTGGGCTACTCACAGGGTAGATGAGACACGGAAGATGATCAGCTAAAGAGACCAGTGACAGGAGAAACGGAAATTCCAGCACGCCCTGTCTCCTACCAAACGTCCTCCCCGGAGTACTTCCCTGGTTGATTGGTGTCTACAATCTCCTCCTAAAGAAGAGGAGCGAGTTGCTCTCTTGCGATCTTCATTGCACATAGCCAGGCACACCCGGCTCACCTGGTACCGTCTAGTCTTCCTTTGAAGCATTCTACGTTGACACCTGTAATGTTCCTGATCTCCATCGGAAGCTGGTTGAATAGTCTTGCCCCCTGACACCCAAACTCTTTTCCTTTATAGTTGAGGGTGTCCCTTGTCTGGCTTTTAGTTTGGGAACACTGCGCATTCCACCTTTCCTATTTTGCACTGTTGTTTGGGTGGTTACTGGAGTCAGCTTGGGGTTAGGTACCAGTTTTCCATTATTTTCTACGTGTTAATTACAGTGTATATCCCTCTTCTTCTTTCCAGTGAATATACAGTCACAGCAAACAGAACTGGGACCTTTCCATATAAACTCCATTGTCAAGCTGCCCCGGTTTAATTTGCCAGAGTGGCTCTATACGAGTGACGAAATAATCTTGCGGTGTCTGGCAACTTGCCAGGAAGCAGAGCGTGAGTATGGGATAAATCAACTGCTCTCAGTGTGCATGTAGCAGTTGTTGGGAGTGTTACTGCCTTTACCGCTCCAACCTACAGTATATGGAAAGGTCCCAGTTCTATTTGCCGTGACTAGATTTAATGTACGAAGTCTTTCCAGTAATTGAGTTCTTTGCAGCCATCACTCTTGGCTGTGAAATTTCTTTGAATGTCTTCTAATTTATTAATTTCTTCCTTTTTATATGGGAACGTCAGGACTAAGCAGTATTCAGGTTTTGGTATGAACAGTGTTTTCAGAAGGGGAATCATTACTTTCTTGTCCTTCTTTTAAAGGTTCTCAGTACCTGTCCCCTGACTCTTTTTGCTTTGTTTATCGCTCTCTGATTTTGCATCTCAAATTTCGCACCGTCGTTCATTATAACCCATAAATTTATTGCTTTCTTGCTTCTCTGAATTGCTTGTCTATCTAGGTATGCTGTTTGTTTTAGTTTGTCTTCTGACCATTTGTATATTCTGTTTGTGTCCTTCTGTAGGGCCTCCACCTCTTCTGCATTACTGATTTTTCTGCTGTTTTGTATCGTCTGCAGACGATGTTACTATATATACTGTTGTTGGTTAGATTACTTCATTGTCTGTGTCTGTTAGCATGATATATACTGTATTATATGTATATATATATATATATATATATATATATATATATATATATATATATATATATATATCACTAAAATATTTGAAAGAATAGTTAGACAGAAAATCTATGACTTTTTGGAAACTCGGAAAAAATTCAATGATAACACTAGGCAACAAAGATTTTGTTACAGAAGACCAAATAGGTGCTCCTAGCTAATTTCGGTATGCTGATTTCAAATCTATAATTAGATTTTTTCTATCACGTTTAGATTTTGTGTAAAATGCAAATCACTTTTAGTAAAATTTTCTACCACGTCCAGATTTTGGTTTTAATCGGCTTAATGCCAGTAATATGAAACTTGCTTTTCAAGGTTAAAGCAATTTTTTTTGCCAACTATATACAAATTCGAACAATTTTGATAAATAAAATTTATCCCGAGTTGGCAACACTGAGTCAAGAGCATAGTAACGGGCAACGGCCCAACGGTCAGTCGCTACGTGACAGTCAAGCAGAACGGTTGTTGAAGCTCTCTGCTGATGAGCAAGTGACAGGTTGTGGTGACTTGTGTGTTTTTATAGCATTTGTTTTGTACTACGGTGTGTATTTCTTTTTATTTTGCACATCGTAATAATTACTTTCTACGTTTTTTCAGATATTGTATGGTAATTCAAAATGGCATCAAATAGACGTGCTTGTGTAAATCACCCAGACAACTTCTGCTTTGTCTGTGGACAATATACACCTAAGCCACAACGTAGAAACATAACAACAAAGATTAAACTTGCCTACAAGTGTTATTTTGACTGTAAGTTAGGAGACCAACAGAGGGACTGGGCACCACATATTTGCTGTGCACAGTGCAATGCAATGTTAATAGCTTGGATGAATGGTAAAAGAAAAGCTATGCCGTTCTCAGTCCCCATGGTTTGGCGTGAGCCGAAAAATCACTTCAATGATTGTTATTTTTGTTTGACAAAGATTGCTGGTTTCACAAAGAAAAACAAATCAAAGATCACGTACCCAAACTGCGAATCAGCAATGAAACCAGTACCACATGATGAAACAAATCCACCACCAGTTCCACCAGCAACGATAACAGACAGCAGTTCATCTGAAGATTCTGCTAGTGATATAGAAACAGGGAAAGATGGCATATATGTTCCAGATGCAAATATTTCCCCACATTTGTTAAGTCAAGCGGAGTTAAATGACTTAGTGCGCGATTTGGAATTACCAAAAGAAAAGGCAGAGTTGCTTGGTTCAAGACTTCAAGAATTTAATCTTCTCCAACCAAACACCAAAGTTTCCCATTTCCGCCATCGCCATTTGCAGTTTTCATCATTTTACTTACAGGAAGAAAACGTTTGTTTCTGCCACGATATCAGTGGTCTGATGCAAGGGATTGGCTGTCGCTATGATCCAAAAGAATGGAGACTGTTCATTGACTCTAGTAAAGCTAGCCTTAAAGCTGTATTACTGCACAACGGCAATGAAAAACCTTCAATACCTGTAGCACATGCCACTGGCCTTAATGAGACTTATGAATCGATGAAACTGCTGCTAAGACTCATCAAATATAAGGACCACACATGGAATATTTGTGGCGACCTTAAAGTTGTATCATTACTTCTTGGGTTACAGTTGGGCTACACAAAGCATATGTGCTTTTTGTGTCTATGGAACAGCAGAGATGACAAGAACCACTACAAAAACATGATTGGCCATCTAGAACTGAACATGTTGTTGGTAAATACAATGTGAAACACCCAGCACTTATTGACCCTCAGAAAGTACATCTTCCACCACTTCACATTAAACTTGGCCTTATGAAAAATTTCGTGAAGGGTATGGATCATCAAGTTAGTGGTTTCCAATATTTAAAGGATAAATTCAAAGGAATATTGACAGATGCTAAGCTAGAAGCTGGAGTTTTCACTGGACCACAGATCCGCAGTGTCATCCACGACTCATCGTTTCCATCTAACCTAAATGAGAATGAACTAGGAGCATGGACATCTTTCGTTGAAGTTGTCAAAAATTTCTTGGAAACCACAAAGCTGAAAACCACCGTAAACTCGTAGAAAACATGCTTAAATCTTATGAAATAATGGGATGCAGAATGTCTTTGAAAATTCATTTTTTACATTCTCATCTTGACTTCTTCCCGGCCAACCTTGGGGCTGTAAGTGACGAGCATGGTGAGCGCTTCCACCAACAGATCTCAGTTATGGAAAACAGATACCAAGGTAATTTCAACCCAAATATGATGGGAGATTATTGTTGGTTCCTGCAGAAGGAGAGCTCGTCATCCTACAAGCGACAAAGGAAGAGGACACACCAAAGTTTCACTTAAGAACAGGAATTTGCCTTTCAGTAGTAACAACAAAATACTAACGCGCTTTGGGTGGATGGTTGGGCGCAGGGGTGGTAACTCCACCAGCGGAATTCCGCTGTCTGTCTTAAGCCAGAATAAAGGAGGAAAGACATCCCTGTTCACTAATTATTTAAGTATGCTTAACATAAAACGTGGCACGGAAAAGTAGCTTAGACGGCTTTCGTAATAGAAGCGGGTGAGAAAAAAAATGAAAAATAGGGGTTTTCGGTTACACAAAATCTGGACGTGATAGAGAAATTTTGATATCAGATCTGAAATCAGCATCACCGCTTTAGTAGGAATCAGTAGTTCACGTGTCTGTAACAAAAAAAAAGTTGAAATTTGTTGCCTAGTGTAACCAACACGGGTTTCGGTCAGGCAGATCATGCCTATCACAACTAATGGAACACTACAACAACATTATTGATTCACTTGAAAGTAATGAAAACTATGATGTACTATACACAGACTTTGCTAAAGCGTTCGACAAGTGTGACCACGGAATCATAATAAATAAACTGAAATATATGGGAATAACAGGAAAAGTAGGGAAATGGATATATAATTTCCTTAGTGAGCGGGGGCAAGTCGTTACAGTACAAGGAGTATCTTCATGAGAATCAGAGGTCCTCAGCTCGGTACCACAAGGAACAGTATTAGCTCCACTACTCTTCATAATCATGCTAACTGACATAGATGAGGATGTTACCAGAGACAGCACAGTAATATCCTTTGCGGATGACACAAAGATCAGTAGAAAAATAAGAAACCCAGAAGACGTAGGATCTCTACAAACCACATAAACAGAATCTACAAGTGGACGGAAGACAACAATATGAAGTTTAACACCGAGAAATTTCAGCTATTACGGTACGGAAAAAGAGAAGACCTAAAATCCATGGCATATTATACCCCAAATGGACAGGAAATTCAGAGAAATTCCAGAGCAAAAGATTTAGGGGTTGTAATGACAGATGATGCGAAATTTGAAACACAAAATAAGAGAGCAGTAAACAGAGCAAAGAGAATAACGGGTCAGATATTGAGAACCTTTAAACGAAGGGATAGGATGTAATGATTCCTCTACTGAAAACCCTGATAATACCCAAATTGGAATACTGCTCGGTCCTAACATCCCCATATAAAAAAGAAGACATTAGACAGCTGGAGGGGATCCAAAGAAGCTTCACAGCCAAGATCGATGGGTGCAAAGAACTAAATTACTAGAAAAGGTTACGCGAACTAAACCTATATTCACTGGAAAGAAGAAGAGAGAATAATAATAATAAATAATAATAATAATAATAATAATAATTTTTTTTTTAATGTACGAGTATTATTTAGAGAAAGGTAACGCTGGAATAACCTTAAAAAATGAGTTTGTTCCCCCCATTTTAAAAATGAAAATGCCCTGCGCGATCGACGACTCCGTGACGTAAAACAAAAGCCATAAAAAAGTAGTGAACCAGCAAAGAAATATGAGGGAATTTCACCACACAAAATGTTGACGTACGTTAATACTTAAAGAAAAAAATGCTTTCATTCGTTAAGAAACTTTTTCCTCACAAAAACATATGTTCTAAGAAAGTTTCCTTTCGATATATATATATATATATATATATATATATATATATATATATGGGATGAATTTCATAATTAAACACTTGAAATGAATGAATGATACAAACCCACAAGGAAAAAGAGAAACGATTCCAAGGCCTTTCGTGTATTCAGAGCTACACCTCGTCATTCCCTGACGAGGTGTAGCTCTGAATACACGAAAGACCTTGGAATCTTTTTTCTTTTTCCTTTTTCCTTGTGAGTTTGTATCATTATATATATATATATATATTGGTACTGACATTTTACTCTGACACTCTCTGTGAAATGTTTCATATTTTCGAAAAGGTAAACAATTATAAAACTGTTTTCATAATTCTGAAATAACGATTCACATGTTGATAAAGTTGATGAAAAAATCAACTGGTGATGAATTAAAGCTTGATTATATATATATATATATATATATATATATATATATACACAAAAACTACCTCACCAGGATTCGAACACGGGACCTCTTGAGTAGGAGTCGCGAGCGTTACCGCCACATTATGACGAATTTAAAGCTAACACAATCTGTCATCGTTTTGTGATGGTAGCGCTCGTGACTCCTGCTCAAGAGGTCCCGCGTTCGAATTCTAATGGGGGTAATTTTGTATTATACAAAAACAACGCGTGCGTAAACTATAGGCTAGAGAAGGTACATCCTCAACCCTGAAAGCTGAAAGGAAATAGCTTTGTTGTCACGTGGCTCAGGACAATTCCAGATGAGCCGGGTGTTCCTGGCTATGTGAGTTCGAGAGCGTAAGAAACCAACTCTCTCCTTCGTCAAGCGAACTCCAGAAGTAGAGCTACGTGAAACGAGTGATCGTCGCTCGGAACCACTACAAGGTCACAATATACTGTATATATATTGGTTACCTTGGTTTTAGCTTCCTACCGAATTGTTCATTCTGACGAAGGTCACTCCACCTCAGACCTACAGTTTAATGTGAAATCCGAACCGCGACCTGCCAGCAGCCCAGCGTCTTAACCACTAGGCTACCCAGGGTACCCATTGATCTACCAACCATTTTTTTTATTGTGTGAAAAGATGAACAGTTGGGTTTTGCTACGCCAGCCTGCCGTCACTGGATCTTGATCCCGGGCCGATGGATTCGTAGTCAGCGACGCTAACTATTACACCCCCGAGGCGCATTTATATATATATATATATATATATATATATATATATATATATATCCTGCCCTGCATATGCGTGCATATCTGCATAGAAAGGCATAAATAAAAAGGTGTCTGATAAATATAGCCTTTGACGAACGCTCTTGAACTCCGACAAAATTATTACGAATGGTATTATACATGCTTTTATAAATTAAAAATTTTGAGGGTCAACTGTAAAATCAAGTTCCCTATTGGAGTGCCACTCACTTAGGCACTGCCCATTGGCAGCGTATCTGCTATCACGCAAAATATAATGTGTTTTCCTGTGGTAGAGTTCCCGCATGTCGCTAGAAAGCTTATGTTTATTGCAAAAACTTACAATTATTAATTTATTCCCTATTTTTGCAGAGTTTCGATTTTTCTCTTTGAATATCTAAATGTATATGAATGAATATTTCGGTTATAAACGCCACTCAAAGTTGGTGCCTTTTCTAAGAACGAGGAGGAGGAAGAAACTGGGGGAGAAAGTCGGGGAGGCGGGGAATAGTGCCATGCTGAATGATTTTAACGCGACAGTCAGCGAGTTGGCTCTCAGTTTTAGAGCAGCATCCGTCGTGGTAATACATCGTTCCACATCAGCTTCGAAAATCGGAATTTGTATAGCTGCATTTTATAAATAAATTTTATATCAGTATATGAATTTGGAATAAGTTTTAATTCAAGAAGCATAAATTAATCGTCTTTAGAGTCAATTAAAAAATTTTTAAACTGCTCGCATCAACAATAATATAAGTATATATATATATATACACACACAGTCTGCTTGGGTCGTATAGTCGTTTTCGGTAGTGCGTATGATAAATTACGAACAAGATTACTTTATACAGTATGAATTTCTTAAATGTTTCTTCCGTGAAGCCGTAAACATATATATAATATAATAAATAAATTTCGTCATACAGTTCAATATTACAGTTTATTGGCATTATTTAAATATTTTTTAAAACCGAAATCAAGATATATTATATAACAGTTAGTAAAGTGAAGGAAATATGGCACCAAACATTCCTCTGACTCGTCCAGTGGAGGAAATATTAATCCCTCCCATTTTTGTTCAAAGAAACGAGAACAACCACGGAACTCACAGAGTCGTTTCAACTTACTCTAAACTGCAAACGGAAGAAGCCAGAGAACAGCCTAATGACCGAGTGACGACGAAATTGACGACTCCGAAATCAGTACCGAAGGCACTTCATTCTATAGGCCAACAGCAGCAGCAGCAGCAACCTCATCCTAAATTAGAAAGAATAATGTTTAAATCTACGGTTCCTTTATTGGAAGAGAAATCTGAGGAGGAAATATGTGGTGACGATTCGAACGAATTTGATCATGAAATTCTTTCTCTGTTACGTCGAGGAAGATTTCTGAATCCCGTAAGTACAAGAAGAATTATTTTACCGTCAGATTTAGCGACTCCTTTTGTGGTACAGACAGAAGGTGTGAACAATAGAGGTTCCGATCAAGGTTTAAACGTACATGAATTTGTTGCAACGCCGAGAAGAATTTCCACCTTCTCCTCCTCCTCCTCCATAAGGAAGGAGGAATCAGTTCAAAATGCGGCCCAACGGCAGAACACCAAATTATCACCGTCAGGGTTAGAAAAACCCATAGCTCCTCCCGTAACAACGTTCAGACCTTTCAAAAGACACAACTACCACCACAACAGCAAAACAACGAACTCCAACAGCCGCCCTCACAATCCTCGACCCGTGGGTTCGAGCCGGTTACCCAGTACAAAAACGCCATCGAAAGATTCAAACAAAAGCCCGATCACCGATCGGCCTTCGAAAGCTGAGCTTCCTCTCTTTGTGAGAGAAATTTTGACCAAAAATGAGTCCCAGAATGGGGTTGGACATTTCCAGGAAGAACTGGCGGATTTCTCGAACCTTTTCCACCCATCAGAAGAGTTTGGATGAGCTCTCCAAAACCGGAAGGGACGTCGCGGTGAAGGAAGACTGGCATCTGAGCGGTGAAGGTAAACATTATATTTATTAAAACCAAATATTTACAGTTTACATCAACCAACAAATTCATAACAAGCAGAATATCTCAAACACTTTTTACTATACAATCATAATTGTTAATTTATATACAGGGTGGCCCAAAAGTCTGTTGCCCCGAAAAAAATAGTTTAGAATACGTCGGGGCAACAAACTTTTGGGCTACCCTATATATATATATATATATATATATATATAAAATTTGAAAATAATGCTTTCGTCATGCAGTGACATGCAATTACTTCATGTAGTATGAGGTATTTCACACAGCCCTGCAAAAATGCTGAATAAATTAAACATTTTTGTATAATAAAATAAATAGAAAAGAAGTGAAAATACAAAAAATTTATGATAATGATAATTAAAAGTCCTATCAAACATATCACGTAAACAAAACAAACAGATAAACAAACTAGAGTTTCTCTCCTCTCTCTCTCTCTCTCTCTCTCTCTCTATATATATATATATATATAATATCACCTTGGCTTCATTCTGAGGGGAAAGTTAAATCCAAGCATTAATTAATGTTTGTCATAAAGTTAAAAGTAAACATAACGAATCTCATATTTACTTGCGGTCGCATAATTACAGATAGTCAACTCAATACATATATGTATTTATACTTTTTTTTACGGCACTGCAATACTGATTACTTTCCACTCAATGTCATTCCCATTCCCATTCACGGAATGGGAATGGGAATGGGAAAAAAAAACGTTTTTCCATTTGAGAAAGATATCATTCCCATTCGTGTCCACGGTAAAGCTGACGAGTCTAAATGAGAATGGCTAATATTTCCTAACCTAACTGAACTTGATGTAACTTAACCTAACCTAATATTATCTAACGTAACCTAACCTAACTAATATTAATCTAACCTAACCTAATCTAACCTGGACCAAACGGGCAAAGCCGTGGATAAGAATGGTATGAAATGGGAAAAGATCGACTTCAGATTTTCTTCGTTTGAGATTCTCACCCGCAGATTTTCCACTCTCGGGCGTGGAATGAAATAGGAATAAAACTGAATGGGATGATGCCTCGCATACTTAAATCTGTTAAAGTCCACGAGTGTATACGATAGTTTTGCTTCCGCCTGAATTATTCATTCTGACGAAGATCAAATTTGTTGCCCCACCTTAGACCTACACTTTATTGTGGAACCCAAACCACGACCTACCACGGGTGGTCAGAAATTATACAAATTTGATGGCCTCCCGATTAGCAGCCCAGCGTCTTAACCATTAGGTTACCCAGGGTACCTTGGGTGCCCATTTAGTTACCATCCAGTTTTTTTGTATGGAAGAATGAATAGCTGGGTGAGCTGGGAATCGAACCCGCAGCGAGCGAATATTATATATATATATATATATATATTATATATATATATAATATATATATGAACAGAAGGATCAACACAACGGCAAACATTTTCATTTATTTGTACTTCAGACGTTTCGACAATTCTTTTGTCATCATCAGTGAATTAAGTCTTAAAACCTTAAAACAAAAGTAAAAAGTGAAAAGTGAAAATTACATCAATACAATATTAAAACCATTAAAATTAAAACCTTAAAGCAAAATGAAAATTGCATCAATACAAAATTAAAATCATTTAAGTTTCATCACTATAAAAACTAAAATTAAATTAAATTACCTCAATAGGTAAATACACAATGTTTACATCCACCTCCATACTTGGCAAAGCCTAAGAGAACACTGGATGGTCAGAGGATTAGAAAGGGTATGTCTACGAGAATCGGTTGGTTAGTTAAAAAAGCTGTAATTTGTAGGATGAGCTATTATTGTTAAGGGAGGGTTTGTTTCTATAGATGTACAAAGATTCTAAAATTCGGAGTTCTGTGAGGTTATTGGATCTAGTTAAAATTTCAAACTGAGTTTTGTGAAGGGGATGGTTGTTTTCATTACTATGGTTTCTAATTGCGGATTGTGGAGAGCTACTGAGGGGACGGTTGGTACGGACTGACAAGCCCAAATGTTGAGAAAGGCGCACCTCCAGTTGGAGTTGAGTGCTGCCAATATACGCAGCCTTACAGCTGTCGCACGTGTATTTGTAAAACACACGTAAAACTTTTTCTTGATTATCTTAATAAACAACATAGTAATATTAAGTACACATGTGAAAACGAAACAAATAATAGTTTACCTTTCCTGGATGTTTTAGTTAAACGGGCTCATAATAAGTTCCATACTTCACTATTTCGAAAACAAACTTTTACTGGCTTGGGAACCAATTATTTAAGTTGTATGTTTTATAAATATAAGATTAGTGCTATAGTAACATTATTAACAAGAAGTTACCGTATTTGTTCGGATTACTTTTCGTTAAACGAAGAATTTAAATTTTTAAAACAGTACTTTATTAACAATTACTACCCTTCTCATCTATTCGATAACCAATTAAAGAAATTTTTAAATAACACTTTTAATACTAAACTCCCCACAACTACAGTACAAAAAGAAACCAGATATATTAAATTACCTTTTTATGGTTATTTATCATTGCGTATTCGAGGTGAATTGTCCAAACTGCTCAAGTCTAGTTATCCCCAAATAAATTTTAGATTCGCCTTCGTCAACCCACTTAAATTATCAAATTTTTTGAAGTTCAAAGATGAATTCCCCAAAACTGTATGCCCCAATGTTGTTTACAAATACACGTGCGACAGCTGTAAGGCTGCGTATATTGGCAGCACTCAACTCCAACTGGAGGTGCGCCTTTCTCAACATTTGGGCTTGTCAGTCCGTACCAACCGTCCCCTCAGTAGCCCTCCACAATCCGCAATTAGAAACCATAGTAATGAAAACAACCATCCCCTTCACAAAACTCAGTTTTGAAATTTTAACTAGATCCAATAACCTCACAGAACTCCGAATTTTAGAATCTTTGTACATCTATAGAAACAAACCCTCCCTTAACAATAATAGCTCATCCTACAAATTACAGCTTTTTTAACTAACCAACCGATTCTCGTAGACATACCCTTTCTAATCCTCTGACCATCCAGTGTTCTCTTAGGCTTTGCCAAGTATGGAGGTGGATTGTAAACATTGTGTATTTACCTATTGAGGTAATTTAATTTAATTTTAGTTTTTATAGTGATGAAACTTAAATGATTTTAATTTTGTATTGATGCAATTTTCATTTTGCTTTAAGGTTTTAATTTTAATGGTTTTAATATTGTATTGATGTAATTTTCACTTTTCACTTTTTACTTTTGTTTTAAGGTTTTAAGACTTAATTCACTGATGATGACAAAAGAATTGTCGAAACGTTTGAAGTACAAATAAATGAAAATGTTTGCCGTTGTGTTGATCCTTCTGTTCATCTGTAAGCTCCGTTTCCCTAAGGAGAAGTCAATAGCTTTGATATATATATATATATATATATATATATATATTACTTACACGGTTATTCATGATTCACTCAAACGTGAATGACGTTAATCGTGATTTACTACCTGTGACATTTGTGCACTTATCCGTGATCATGATACTGGGTTAACCGTAATTTGGCGCGGTGTTTACATCCTCGGCTTACAATGTTAGCAAAGGGAGAAGGGAGGGGGTTATGATTTTCACGCCTTGTGGGGAGTAGGCTACACACTACTTAATTGTATATTATACTGTAAAAGAATAATATCTACTGTGTGTATTGGCGCACAAGGTGAGAGGCTAGTTAGTCAGTGGTGGTGGGCAGCATCGGTTGTACCATTCGCCTACTGACGGGGTATATTGATTGATCAAGAACTGACCCTCAGTCACGGATAACTGAGTGCGTAAAATATATATATATATATATATATAATATATATATATATATATATATATATATATATATATACGGGATTGAACTCAGATTGGTCCCCTGAGGTTTTTTCATGATACACACAGACCGTGCATGAAACAAGGAACTCTTCCGGGAAAATTAAATCTACTATAGTCCGAATAAGTAATGGTAAATGACAAACACTATAGTTTTTTCTTTTTCATGATGTTATTCCGACATGAGGCCCCAAAAATATAACTTCCCTCACCAGCTATCTGCAAAGCAGATAGGATCCAGCTTTGGGACAGGATCTAGGGTACAGCTACACCTAACCTAATATATTCAGAACCTAAATATAAGCAAAAGATTCGTTGCATTCACCTTCGGATTGAATACATCAAGAAAAAGGGGTAACTGTTGTATTTTAGTCAAAAACCAAAACTTAAACCTCAACTGGCAAAATTGAGCGTCCACTTTTCAAAGGCACATAACCCGTTGCCCACGTCGGGCTAACATCATGAAAAAGGAAAAACTATGGTGTTTTCATTTACCATTAGTTATTCGGACTATAGTTTTTTAATTTTCCCGGAACGGTTCTTTGTTCCATGCACGGCCTGTGTGTATCATATATACTGTATATATATATATATAATATATATATATATATATATATATATATACTGTATATTAGGTCAGTTATCGGTTATATTTTTCAACCTAATTCTGTCCATCATACTCATAATAATTACATTATCACAATTACTTATTTTAATAATGATTATTTTTTTATGGAAAATTAGTAGACAATGATTATTACATTAATCAAATGAAATCCATTTATACAGAAATTCCTCCCTCCTACATCATAAAAACGTTTGACTTCCATCCTTGACACGCTTTATGTAAAGTTTTATGAACGCTAAGTGTAACGCTAAACACCTTTATATAAAGAGGTGTTTACCCATAAAAAAAAAAAAAAAAAATGACAGACTCATTATAGAGCAGTTTTGATCCAAGGATTTTTTCCGCATAAAAATAGAAACCAGTTACCAAGCAATCCACATCACCTTTGCATTTATAACGATTACCGAGTCGTGAAATTGCTAATTTTGGCTTATGAATAATTTTAAAACGTTCTCTTTTTTATTATTTTTTATTATTATTAATAATTTCTTTATTTTTGTTTATTTATTTATTCATTTTTAACGTGAGTATCCTTTCGAGAAACGACGAATCACGGGTCTGCGGTTTTGCCGCAAGAAACCATTTAATAAGAGTGAATACACTTACAAGCAGCTAATAAATATACAAATAATTACAAGCAGGTTATAAATATTTGAATAATAATAATAATAATAATAATAAATAATGTTAAAAACAAGGATTTTTTTTCTTTTTTTTCTATTGTCTGCGGTTTTAACGAGGGTTTATCATTCTTTTGTTTTGGTTTCATTCATATAAGTTATTGCGTCATATTTACAATTTGTGTTATCAATACTTTGCAGCAATTTCACATTTGAGTTAGATCTGGTTTACATTTTGTTATATATATATATATATATATGGTGTAAAAAGGATCTAAAACAAAACAACTCATTATATGGACCCAGATTATGCGTCACGACCATTTTGAATTCTTGTTTTTGGAAAGACAAAAACACTTCCTGATGTTTTAACAATAACTTGCAAACAATCACCGTTCCTATCCATTGCCCGTTTGAATTTGAAATTCCACCTCTATCAATCCCCATAGAAACAAAGTTGGTAAAAAGCGGGCAACCTGCATAATTGTGTTTACAGTTAGCATTTAAATTAAATTAACTTACAGTATTGCGCAGAAAATGGAGAACAGAGTTGAAATTAAAACAAAAATCGTAATTTAATTTAACTTATTTTCCAATCATGGAATTATGAAGCGAACGTCACTGATAATAAATGATTACTATTCGTGTCTAAACATGTGTGTTGTAACAGATGTTATTTTTAGGTACTGGGTACTGGGTAATGTACCCTGTTGTGGTTGCAGTTCATATTATTTTTTTCACAAAATGAACTGGTCTGAACTTAAAAACACTCATTATATTTAGACATTATCTTCCTAATCTTCGTAAAAAAACGTTAAGAGGATATTTTTATTCCGGAAATAGCTCAACCATAGCTCATCTTCAAATAGTCTGATTTTTTGCCCCGAACGAAAAGAGCTTAAAGGCATCCTGAATCCATATAAAGCAGGAAAGAATTTGGTTTACAGTTTTTTGTCTGTGCATGCAACATCCTTTTGGACAGCGTCCTAATCTAAAAAGGTGTTTGGAAATTCCACCAGGGTGTTTTGTGGTCACTTCGTGAGGGCCTCGCACGAAAATAATTTAATTTACGTAATATTAATCTCATCCGGTTAACGATACGGATATTTTTAACCGAGCGACGGATTTTACGTCCATTATATAAAATGTAAACATAAAATTTTAACTATATGGAACAAAATAATGTATTTTCCGAGAAAAAAAAAGGGGCTCTATTTCGTTAAATTTAAAAGGTGAACTTAATAAACGCATAATTTAAGTGTCCATCTTCAACCGCAGGAGTTTTGGGGGAATCCAAATCAGTATCGAACACCTTTTACACCTTTTACGCTTTCCATACAAATATGGAATCACTGTCTTCTGATACACGGATCAATAGTTTCCCCCTTATAAATGGGTGCGTGATTGATCTCTTTAGATTCAACTAATTTTAAAAGATAAATAATTTACTGCAAAGTATATTGATTCGTATATTTTAATTATCATTTATATTATATATATATATATATATATATATATATATATATATATAATATATATATATATATATATATAAACGTTACGTAAGTCACTTGTAATTGTAGTTTCGGCATTGACTTCGTGCGAACCACTTTCCTACTTTCTTTCAAAATAATTGCAGTACTGAAAATGAATCTTAATCGTACAAATATTAATCACAAATTTCGAAAGAAAAATTTAACCGTTAAAACAAATTAATAATAATTGAATAAAAAACCAAGGTTAGATTAATTATATATATATATATATATATATATATATATATATATATACAGGGTGTTTCGGAAGGAAAGGTCAATACTTCGGGAAGTGATAGTATCGGTCATTGTGAGAAAAAAAGTTCATATGAACATGTGTCTAATTCTGAATGGTTACGGAGATAGAGCTGTTTGAATCTGATGCGCGCGCAGCTCTTCCTCCCCCTTCCCTCCCCTATAACCTTGAACCATGTAAGCTGTAATGTAAGCATGTAACATAAGCCAATCGACAGCTGACTGTTGTGAGTGACATTGTTTGGTGTTTGAAGCAGTGTTAAGAATGCCACACACCTTCACACATGCCGAATATGCAGATATGGTGTATGTCTACGGTTTTTGCGATGGAAGTGCAACAGCTGCTGTTGCAGAATACCGTCGACGGTTTCCGAACCGCAGAATTCCGGATCGAAGAGTGTTTACCAGGGTTTTCAACACATTGCGTGAGATTGGTACACTTCCCAGTGCTCATGTTTCATCTGAACGTGAAGTTTAACAAGATGTGGATGAAGTGGAAAACATTCTCAGTTGGTAGAGCGTAGTCCTACTACTAGCTCACGAAGAATTTCTACACGTCTTGGTGTACCACACACAAGAGTATGGCGAACATTACGTGAGGAAGGCTTGCATCCATATCATATACAGCGTGTACAACACCTTCAACCAGGAGACGCTGCCATGCGACTGGAATTTTGTCAGTGGGTAAATGCTAATCGCCGATTGCTTCTATTAATACTGTTCACCGATGAAGCTACTTTCACCCGTGACGGTATCAACAACACTCGTAACTCTCATCGGTGGTTAGACGAAAATCCAAATGCCACTGTGGAAACAAATTTTCAACATCGCTTCTCTGCCAATGTGTGGTGCGGTATCATCGATGATCAGCTGATTGGCCCTGTTACTTTAAAGAATCGTCTTACAGGACAAAGTTACCTAGAATTTCTGCAAAATGAATTGCCAGGACTATTGGAGGATGTTCCTTTGGCTACACGTGCTGGTATGTACTTTCACCATGACGGAGCTCCTCACATTCTACCCGTCTGGTGATGCAATACCTAAATCAAACTTTCCCTGGTCGATGGATCGGCCGCGGTGGTCCCATTCAATGGCCACCAAGGTCTCCAGACCTCTCTCCGTTAGATTATTGTTTGTAGGGGTGGATGAAAAGTCAAGTTTACAAAAGAAAGGTGGATACACGAGACGAATTGCTCGCGCACATTTTGGATGCTGCTGTCCGCATAAAGGAACGTCAAGATCAACTCAGACGAACAACACGCGATCTTCGCACACGAGTTGCAAAGTGCATTGAGGTTGACGGTGGAATTTTCGAAAACGTATTGTAAACTGTAACAAATTTGTCATTTCTGTATGTGATACCATTCAAAATGCCAATGTTTAAACATTAAATGTTAGAAACAGTAATTGGTTTCTCTTTCTTGATTACCATTAACAATGCTTTTGTATTTGTAGATTCAAACAGCTCTATCTCCGTAACCATTCAGAATTAGACACATGTTCATATGAACTTTTTTTCTCACAATGACCGATACTATCACCTCACGAAGTATTGACCTTTCCTCCTGAAACACCCTGTATATACGAGTATACACACACACACACACACACACACACACACACATATATATATATATATATATATATATATATATATAGAGAGAGAGAGAGAGAGAGAGAGAGAGAGAGAGAGAGAGAGAGAGAGAGAGAGAGTGTTTCAGAAGTCCGGCCTCATAGGAATTTGAAATTATTTATTAAATTTTTCTGTTATTGCAATACATGTATGAAGGTGTATGCAATGCAACTCTTTACACGTATAGATTCTGTCACGTACGGATGTAAGGACATTAGCAAACTGTTCCTTAGAGATGTTAGCTAGCCCACGCTACTAGTATCTTGTCCTACAAATAATTTATTGTCCTTGGACGTGTGTTATCATATAAACAACGCAACGTGTAACAACACCAACTCCACCTTCTCTTGGGGTGTGCATTCTGTTATTATCCTTATGAACTTAATAGATTACCCGGAAGGGAGAACAGTAATAAACAATGTGAAATCCTTATAAGGCCGACCTTTTCACCACCACCCTCTCTCTCTCTCTCTCTCTCTCTCTCTCTCTCTCTATATATATATATATATATATATACTATCCCGTTTTAACTGCCCCTTATAATTTGAAGACGAATAAAATCTCTTAAATATAAATATTAAATAAATAGTGGAATATGCAGAACAATGAGCCGTGTTTACAGCTGAGTCATTGTAGCTGAACAAGAAGTGGGTTGAAAACAATTAGCATGTTAATAATAATTGGTTTCACTTAACATTCACATAAGGAGAGTATCTTTCATACACACAAACTGAAGCTTTTACGGACTTAAAATGCTTCTTCTTGGCTTTCACTTTATAAATTGGAAGAAAAAAAGCAGAGGAATGATTTTTGGGTTGAGTCAATTCCCCCTCAGTTTACTCATTCATATCCTTTATAAACTACACACACAAACTTATTTCTGTTTACTATCAACCATATATATATATATATATATATATATATATATATATATATATATATATATATATATATATGAAAATTATTTCACGAAAGTAACGTGAATAATATTTATGATTAAAATAACCACGAAGGAAAAAGGAAACAGAATGGTGCTCAAGCGCTTTCGTCTAATGCAGTGGTCGGCGAACAGGGGTAAATTACCCCAAATGGGGTACATTTACAAATTTTGGGGGTAATGCGTGCGGTATGAGAGACACCATATGCAACAATTTTAAGAGCAATTGGCTTGTTTTTGTTTACTTTGAAGTCTGGGGGTAATTTCATTTTACTCAAATAGATTTTTCGGGTAATACCCAAAAAAGTTCCCCGACCCATGGTCTAATGACATCCTCAGGATCCTTGGTGTTCCTGAGGATGTCATTAGACGAAAGCGCTTGAGCACCATTCTGTTTCCATTTTTCTTCGTGGTTATTTTCAACTATATATATATATATATATATATATATATATATATATATATATACAGGGTGGCCGGAAAGTAGCTCCCTATTTTGGATTGGTAAAAAAATACGTATATTATCCATTTATTTCAGAAGAGATAATATGAAAAGGTAGGCATACATGGTAGGTTTTCTCTAAAATTCAATGTGGGCTCCAACTCTTTCCACCAGCTTCTGGAGCCGCCCAGGAATGGCGTCCACTGACTTTAGCAGGAACTCCGGCGGGATGGAGGACATGACTTCCCGAATTCGGTCCTCCAGTTCTTCCAATGTCCTCGGTTTGGTGCGGTAGACTTCTTCCTTTACCCACCCCCAAAGAAAGAAGTCGCACGGTGTCAAGTCAGGGCTCCTGGCTGGCCATTGATGTGGACCACGATGACCCATCCAACGCCCAGGGAAGTGGGCATCCAGCCACTCACGGACAACAAGAGCGAAGTGCGGAGGGGCGCCATCTTGCATAAATATCAGATCGTCGATGTTCTCCCATGTGCTGACAACCGGCCAGACCTCGTTTCGCAACATAGCAAGGTACCGCTCAGCATTCATGGTGTTGCGCAGAAGGAACGGGCCCACAACCTGATCTGAGGTCATACCACCCACACCGTTACACTGAACCGATTCTGCCGTTTTTCAGCGGTAACCGTGCGACTTCTTTCTTTGGGGGTGGGTAAAGGAAGAAGTCTACCGCACCAAACCGAGGACATTGGAAGAACTGGAGGACCGAATTCGGGAAGTCATGTCCTCCATCCCGCCGGAGTTCCTGCTAAAGTCAGTGGACGCCATTCCTGGGCGGCTCCAGAAGCTGGTGGAAAGAGTTGGAGCCCACATTGAATTTTAGAGAAAACCTACCATGTATGCCTACCTTTTCATATTATTTTTTCTGAAATAAATGGATAATATTACGTATTTTTTTACCAATCCAAAATAGGGAGCTACTTTCCGCCCACCCTGTATATATATATATATATATATATATATATATTATATATATATATATATTATATATATATATCGACCCGTGGTTCGGATCCCACGTAAAGTTGTAGGTCCCCTCCGTCATATGACCTCAGATGTTGCGAAGGAGGTTAAACAACTCCATTTAAAAAAAAAATATATATATATATATATATATATATATATATATATATATATGCAATGACCACGCAGTATATAAATGAATAGAAACGACATAAGTATTAAGGAACGTCTCTGCACACGAGGAGGAGAGATAACGAATAAATGAAAAATGAGGCGAACCGCCCGGGAATCGAAAGGCCCTGGGTTCGATTCCCGGGCGGTTCGCCTCATTTTTCATTTATTCGTTATCTCTCCTCCTCGTGTGCAGAGACGTTCCTTAATACTTATGTCGTTTCTATTCATATATATATATTAATTACTGGAGGTATATAAACTGATATTCATAATTATTATCTATATAATAGAGCAAGGAAAGACATGCAGGATAGTAGCCTCAGCAGGCCCACACTACGGCTCCAAACCCATATCATGTGGGCTCACACGTAAGACCATGAAAATCCCCAATCACAATCACCTACTTTTCATCCGTCCTCTTTTTCCACTCTGACACTTCCTTCCTTTATTCCCCCTACCCCGTCGTCATCGTCTCACTCGGGTAACCGGGTTAACCGAGATTTTTACCTCCCCCCCCCTTTTGAACGTCCTTGTGCAAAATCCACCGATGACAGACCATTTTTACTGTATATTAAGAATATATAAATTATTCATAATTTTCATATCGCGTGCATTAAACAGAGTAAATATTACTTTACATCTCATTAGGTTTAAGAGCACGCACGCACGCACGCACGCACGCACGCACGCACACACACACACACACACACACACACACAAGCATAGACATACACACAGACGAACTAAGAAACACACGTACGCATAAACGAAAATATTAAAATTATATAGAGTATTGGCAAATAATACAGTATTTGAAAGGGAGTCCAAAATATAAAACATTTCAAAAGTGGCTTCAAAGATAAATAAAGTAACTCCAACAAAACGACCCTCGACCACAATGACTTTGCGTATACACATATATATTTATATTCCACAAACATTGATTCAAGGCCGTTGCACGAAACGCTAAGTTTACAGAATACTCCAAAAACTATGAGGCGCGTCTTCTTCTCTGAATACAATGGCCAATTTCCATTGTTCGAACGAAAAATTTAGAAAGTAAATCGCAGTCTGAAAGTTATTGTTTTGCAACTCAAAAAGTGGAATTTGGAATCAATTTTTCCGTTCGTCTTTTGAGGTTGAAATTCGAAAGTTTTGATCATTATATCATTTATATAATTCGATAAACACGAAATATAACACGAAAATTATCTTAAGGTTCAATAATAATGGATCATTAATAACAATGAAGTTAATGATAATAATAATAATAGATTTGGGCGTGTATATATACTGTATATATATATATATATATATATATGCGCCTCGGTGGTGTAGTGGTTAGCGTCGCTCACTACGAATCCATCGGCCCCGGGTTCGAGACCCGACGCGCAGCAAAATCCAGCTGTTCATCCTTCCACACAATAAAGAAAGTGGTTGGTAGATAAATGGGTACCCTAGGCGGCCTAGTGGTTAAGACGCTGGGCTGCTGATGGGGCGTGGTTCGGATTCCACGTTAAACTGTAGGTCTAAGGTGGAGTAAAAAGCTTGACCTTCGTCAGAACGAACAATTCGGGCGGAAGCTAACCAAAGGTGTGTGTGTGTGTATATACAGTATATAATGCAAACCCACATCATTCATTCATTTCACGTGTTTAATTGTGAAAAATTCATCCCATATATATATATATATTATATATATATATATATATATATATACATACACAACGAATAATTTAATAGAATCAATTAACAGATCACACTAACTAATAAAAGTAATTCAGCCTTGAACAGGTGATTGCCAGTTAGCTCCTCAAGGGCAAGGAAAAATTATTTAAAGTTGTCTGGAGATATTCCAAGAAAAACATATTTGTTTTGTGTTGTGAGGTGGAAGAAATTTAACATAATCAAGTGAATTCAACAGAAATTTTAACTGTGAAGGAACATACGAGTACTTATCAATATATTTAGCTTTTCGTATCACACTAACTTTAAATACCTCCAAAAATCCTTTAAAATTAATTAAATCTAGATTTTTTTTTTTTTTTTTTTTAGAAATATTGTGAACTCTTCTTCAATAAATTTTTTTCCATATCACCTTTTTATTCAACCACTCTCTCTCTCTCTCTCTCTCTCTCTCTCTCTCTTTTATATATATATATGAAAATTATTTCACGAAAGTAACACGTAAGTAATGTTCATGAAAAAAATTACCACGAAAGAAAAAATTAGAACAAGAAATAGTGCAGAAACGCGTTTGTCTAATGACATCTTCAGGAACGCATCCTGAAGATGTCATTAAACGAAAGCGTTTGAGCACTATTTTGAGTTTTAATTTTTCCTTCGTGGTTATTTTCATTATATATAATGCAAACCACAAGGGTTTAATTGTGAAATTCATCCCATATATATATATGGGATGAATTTCACAATTAAACCCATATATATATATATATATACACACACACGAGAGTAAAAGCAATTTAATGTTATTATTATTATCATTATTATTATATAACATATTAAAAAAAAGACCTGAAAATTGGAGCTTTTTCTTTCATTGTAAAAATTTTATGACTTCTCGAGTGAAAGTCAAAAATGACCAATTAATACGAGAGTTTCAATTTTCTGAAAGGAAACAACAAAGTTTTATCATATTTAAATAAACCAAAAAGCAAATAATACATTGAAACATTTCAATAATTAAACTTTTACTTTAGATTTTATGGAAAACTTTATATATGCAAAGGTAAACGTAAGCACACACACACACACATCTCTCTCTCTCTCTCTCTCTCTCTCTCTCTCTCTCTCTCTCTCTCTCAATATATATATATATATAATTATATATATAACACTTGCATCGATAGGATGATGAAGAAATACCGATGAATCACTATCTTATTATTGAAACGATAGTGACCAGGCAATTTTGAAATAGCAATCTACTCTAAACGACAAATTTCGATATCACTATCGAAATGGGGTTAAGAATGAGTAAAATAATGAAAATTCATTATTTAGTTAATATAGAAACAACATAATATTCCCACTTTTCTGAAAATATATTTTGGCAATGGTGATTGCACTTTATTTTATCAACAAACTGTTGCATCAACAGTGCACGAATATTAATTTGTGAATTGTCACAAATATGAACCACACTTTAACAGTTGATACATACATACATACATACATATATTATATATATATATATATATATATATATATATATATATATATATATATATATATATATATATATATATACAGAGAGAGAAAGAAGAGAGAGAGAGAGAGAGATAGAGGGATAAGTGTCTTTACACTTATTTAACTGAATTAAATCGTAACATACTTCCTAAACGTAACTAAGCACAATTCTAAAGTAAAGACAAACGATTATCCATTGCACAAGACGTTGGCGTATTCTAACAATAAAAATTACTTTCGGAACTTGGCAACGGTAATGATGAAGCGCATGCGTTATTATCAAGCAATCAGACGAGTATTACTCACAAACAATCACACGAGTATTATTCATACTTATCGCAGTCACAGCCAAATAATTAGGAAATTCACTGTATCAGTCTTGGAGACACTACCACCGGACCCCTAAATTGAACAAATGTGGAAGTTTTATAAACGAAAAAAAAGGATTTAGTCGGCGTAAAAGGGAAATACAGAACAAAGGCACTTTAAAAAAATAAATAGAAAAGTAATCAAAAGTAGCCGAAGTAGTATTAAAATAGTATGATTATATTTCAATATTACTTTGAACAAGTCCCCGCTCTTCATTCTGTTACTAAGATCCTTGTAACTTATTAATGATGTAATTCCTGCTCGTATGATGGGAATTTCTCTCTCTCTCTCTCTCTCTCTCTCTCTCTCTCTCTCTCTCTCTCTCTTTGTGTGTGTGTGTGTGTGTGTGGGTGTTTTATTTTGGTTCCTTGTTTCTTTAGCTTTTAATTACACCGGAAAATGTTTATACAAACCGATTTTGGTGAAATTGACGTAATTCGAGTATCCATCGTATATGATCACATTTTAACGGAAATTACTAAAATCATATGAATTTTAATTCAAAATTTTAATAACGCAACTTTTTATTTTTAAAATTTATTCTTAAACGGATCTATTATAATTTCATTGTTAATTGAGGGAGTTTCATATTTTTTCATTGCATAAATTTTACCCATGTATTAAGTTATTTACTCATTTTACTTATATAATTGTTTCATTATTCATTCATTTATTCATTTATTGTGGAATATATTTCCCCGTTTTATATAAAATGACGCAATCTGATTTTATAATAAATAGTTCCTGAAATCAACCTTGAAAATTACTGCATTTATCTAAATCCTCTTTGCTTTCAAGGCTTCAAAATAACTTTTTTTTTTTTCTTTTTTTTTACTCTTTTCTCAAATATAAAAACAAACCCTTAAAAATGTACAGATTTTCAGGCACATTCGCGGATCAAATTTACAGTTAAATTTATGGATATATCTGAAGCCAATGTTGCGATTAAATTTCAGTCAGACTTAATTAACGACATTTTGATTTTGCCTGCGGCAATGTCTCGCGGTAATGTCTGGTTTAGAGTTTTTGTTCTATTTTTAGCCTCCAAATTGTTTTCCTCTTTTGACTCATATACGCAATATCAATATAGTTATTCTTACACACACACACACACACACACACACACACACGCGTGTGTGAAGTGGATATATATATATATATATATGAGATGAAATGTTATGAGATCATATATATACACAGTATATATATAGTGAAACAACTAAAATATAATGGTTCAGTAGATCTAAAGGCTACTTGAATATTTTTTTTTTACTCTTTTGTTTATAACAAATTGCATTACATAAATAACGAATTACATTCTACTCGTTAAATATTTGCCTCAATTTATCATTTATTTGGTTTACGTGCTTTAAATCCACGTGTTTCTACCTCAACAAACATTTACCTTTTATTCTATGTTATAGTTTTAGATACATTTTTTACCTCACGCACACACACACACACACAGTATATATATATATATATATATATATATATATATATTATATTGCAAAACCGAAAAATTCAGTTACAATTAAATTTTTATATTAAAGAAAAATCAAATATTTTTAAATCTTATAACCTTTTCTTTAATCAGAAAAATGTGCGGCTTCGAACTAAATGTTTGTTTGTCTCCGTTTTGCGGCATTTTTTTTCTCGTATTTTATTTGAATACTTACAAAATCTTAATTATTATTATTTATAATTCTAATGGATTTAACCACTGATCGCTTTCTATGCAATTAAATGTATAGTTCCCTTATACTATAGGTTAGGTTCCCTCTTTGGTACTGATTCTTGGTATATAGGGCTCAAAAAAAGAGCCAGTTTTCTCTGCGGCTATTATGCGGTTTGTTAGTGTCTATGCGGTCCAAATTTGGAACCTAATTCTGAAAAGAACTTTACCTTAAACTACTGTAGTTTGAAATGTAAAATTTATATATATATATATATATATATATTATATATATGTTACAGGGAATATGTGTAACTAGTGATTTTATGAAATCCCTAAAATGTTCAGGGATTTCATGTAAGGTTAAGTCGTGATATTTTCGTTAGTTTTAACGAGAATATCACGACTTAACCTAACCAATCGTCAAGGGCGTACAGTTGACCTAATCGGGCATTCAATAATTTTCCCGTAAGTTTAACACACAGTGCATAGTGATAATTCCCATGCATTTCATTTGATTATCCCTCAAATAAAATCATATTAACTTATATATTATATATATATATTATTATTACCCAGTCCTAACAAACCAATGATAATTAATGGAGAGAAAATCTCCCCTTTTTTACTTAACATGTTTTATTCAATAGTATTTTTAGGAGAGCATCTCACATGAACGTCATATCCTTAAAATAATCAAATCGCCTGAAATGTTCCTCAAAATATGGAAACAAAATACCCATTATATGCAATAAAGGTTTGTACATAAAGTACATATATCTTTCCTTTGTCAGGAACTACTGCTGTGATCCTTGGAGGAATGTGTTCTGTGATTCTGATGCTGATCTCCCTTATATTTCTCCTGAAGAAATGGAGGAACCATGTATTTGGCAAAAGCAAGAAAGACACCATTGAAGACGAAAAATCCTCCTCCCACAAGTAAGCCATAATTGACTTCAGTAAAATTTAAGTTACGCAGAAAGATACGTAAAATACATTTATTCAATGCCATTTTATGCAATTATACACGTATCAGAATAGAGGTTGATATGTGTAACAGTAGTCAGTGAAGAAGGCCACAATTTGGCACAGATCTCAGGCCAGACGAATACGGGGTCATTGCGCCAACTCCTGGATCATTATTACCACCACCATCGGGAGTCGAACTCTCCGGCCTCAGTGTCTTTACCTCTCCTATAGGAAACGGTGTATATACTCACTGAGCCAAGGACGCTCCGTTTAACAGTCAGGGTCACGTGACAAAATGGACCTAAAGCCTCACGCAAGTAAAATCTGCAAAAAAAGTGTTATTTCGAGTGTCGTTTACTACGCCTGTTGATTTTACATACAAAAATTTTATCACTTAAAATTATTCAGCCAATAACACTTGAAACTAATACTATATATATATATATATATATATATCTATATATATATACTATTTATATATTAATAGATATATATATATATATTATATGAAAATTATTTCACGAAAGTAACACGTGAAAAATATTTATGATGAATAAAACCACGAAGGAAAGGAAACACAAAATGGTGCTCAAGCGCTTTCGTCTAATGACATCCTGAGGATGTCATTAGACGAAAGCGCTTGAGCACCATTTTGTGTTTCCTTTCCTTCGTGGTTTTCATCATATATATGTATATATATATATATATATATATATATATATATATATATATATATATATATATATATATTAGTTGAGTTCTCTTTATATTGACAAGAATATTATACTGTTATGGGATTTATATGCTGCAAATAAAATTTATCATTATAATATTAGTGTGCGTGTGTATATACAGGGCGTCCCAAAAAAATGTATACACACTTTAACAGCTGATAGCTCAATTGATGTTTCTTTCTTTCGAAGTTAAACCCATTAGAATTAATAATGGCAGTCAGACTAAGCTTTGAACAAAGGAAATTCATTCTAAAATGCTACTGGAAGTGTGAAAACGCAGTTGAAGTGCAAAGACAGTTTAGGAGGGAGTTTCAAACAGATCTACCAACGCGACTTACCATCACTCGAATTAGAGATAAGTTTGAAGCCGATGGAACTGTTCAGAATGTCCACAAGAAGCGTTCCGGAAGACCACGGACATCGACAAGCCCCACAAAGCAAGAAAGAGTACTGGAAACGTATCACCAAAGTCCAAGAAAATCTGTGCGGCAAGCGAGTCGTGAGGTAGGAATTTCAGAATCGTCTGTCCAACGCATTTTGAAGCGCTGTCAATGGAAAAGTTACATTCCAAGATTATTCCATGCTATTAATGAAGATGATCCGGACCGAAGAGTGGAGTATTGCGAGTGGTACTTGGCACGATGTGGATGTGGATTGGACGAAGGGTTTCGTAGAATACCCTCCGCGTTCACCAGACCTCACACCACTAGACTTTTTTTTATGGGGATACTTAAAAGACAAAGTCTACGCTATAAAACCTGCAACAGTCGCTGAATTGAGAGCAGCCATTGAACGAGAATGCACACAAATACCAAACGAAATGTTTCGTGATGTTTGCGATTCCATTGCTTCGCGTTATCAGCAGTGCCTGGACCAGAACGGACGTCAGTTTGAAAACAGGCGTTGACAAAACAATTAAATAATGTCTGTAGATTCTATTACATTTTGAAAATGAAATGTATTTTAATAAACACTGCCTTTATAAGTATTTAAAGTGTGTATACATTTTTTTGGGACGCCCTGTATATATATATATATATATATATATATATATATATATATTATATAATATATATATATATATCAACTGCAGACTAACTGCTTGAAAAGCGTATTCTAATTATGAACAAGACCACAAAGAAAGTTAATATTTCTTATAATTTTTATAATTTCTTATAATTTTTTCCGCTGTTTCGAGATTTGCCTATTCCATCCTCAGGTATCTAACAATATATAAAAAATTATAATTACACATTTAATTTTAAAACATGTATTTAATATTTCTAATATTTTACATTTACTTTTAATTTCTTTCATTTAGATCCCTGAGGATGGAATTGGGAAATTGCGAAACGTCAGCCATTTTTCTCTCTGATGTTCTTGTTTATATATATATATATATATATATACACGGTGTTCCAAGAATTACGATCGGGTGAAATGTATTTACTGTATTTATTTTTCTGATTTTTTTATAATACGATTTTTAAAAACTGCAAATTTCAAATATCAGCAATTTCTGCATGAATTCCTTCGTGCGCGATGACAAGTTTAAATTTACAGGTCTCCTATGATCGTGACTTTTGGACCACTCTATATATACCTTTAACCTTTGGTTTGGTACGTTTGGTTAACTTCCGCGCGAATTGTTCATTCTGACGAAGGTCAAGCTTTTCACTCCACCTTAGACCTACAGTTTAACGTGGAATCCGAACCACGCCCCACCAGCAGCCCAGCGTCTAGGCCACCCAGGGTACCCATTTATCTACCAACCACTTTCTTTATTGTGTGGAAGGATGAACAGCTGGGTCTGGCTGCGCGCCGGCTGCAGTCACCAGGTCTCGAACCCGGGGCCGATGGATTCGTAGTCAGCGACGCTAACCACTACACCACTGAGGCGCATATATATATATATATATATATATAATATATATATATATATAATGTAAATGGAAGTTTACAAATTAGTAAGAGAAAAATGGTCGTAAAAAATAAATGGAAATGAGCCATGAAGGTCAATTTAATATGAGTTTTGTCACGTTTATCGATTCCGACATTTATTTTTACGGTTCGCGAAGTCCCCCCGTTTTGCCTCGCGCGTCACACACGAAATTTTAGTTAAATAAACATTTATCATGTGTATATTTAAGTGTACACAATAATACTGTACATTTCAATTGATATACGAGATGAAGTATTATATATTATATGATTGCTCGCAAAATGGCCTATTTGTGTTTAATTTTTATACGTAATTGTTTGTAATTTTGTACTCCCTTTGCACACACACACACACACACACACACACATATATATATATATATATATATATATATATATATATATATATATATTACACTTCTGTCAGCAATTCCGCCCGAATCATTCATGAAAACGAACGAAGATCAAGTTTGATGGATAAATAGATAAATAGATAGACATATTATTATTAATAGTAATAATATACTTTCAGAAATAATTGCCCTTAAAATTAGATTTTAAAAATAGTTATGGTCAGTGTACATTCGTACGAGTACGTGTTTGATTTACATATATACATCACACGTCAATCTTGACGTCATTTTGAAAGGGTTTGGCCAAATGTAATTAAATGAAAGATACTTAGTCTTTATTCCTTTATTTTATTTAAGTCCAAAGGATAAAATTAAATGTTTCTTGTCTTCCAAACTCTAATGCTTTTTGTCTGTCACAAAAATAATGAAAAAACGATTATTGTTTTATAAGCTTCAGTAATTTAATTTATTTGTTTAGTTTTAGTTAATTTAAACAATCAATCCCGCACATCGAAAATGTAATTTAGATATTGAATATCCTAAGAAATCACTGGCGTAGCCAAAGAGGGTTACGTACCCCGCCTCCTTGCTGTGGTAAAAGTCGGCTTTATGTCGGTACGCTTAATTTTCTGCTTTACACTATAACGCTGCTAATTTTTCATTGATTAAATAAACTTTTGACAGCAAAGTAGAGAAAAATAAATTCTGTTCCTATGACGTCACCTATAATGAGCATAACTGTGCTGTACAACAGACAAGGGCGTAGAATGGTGATTATTACATATATTCGTTACTGAACGTGCTTTTGTTTTATTTAATATTTGGGAAAACCTTTTCCCACTTTCCATTTTAATAATATAGGGCATATAAGCCCAGTGTCCTTGGCCCTCCCTTCCTGCATTAAAAAACATAAGTATCGTGACAAAATAATAATCATTATACATTGCACGCACTCAGTATTGTGCATTTTAAGCGCCTGCTGAATAAATCTTACGTATCACTAAAATGATCACCGTTCCCAGCTTAGAACTCCTGACTACGCCAGTGTAGGAAATAATATATTACTATTAGTATTTATTTCATAATGAAAATTATTTTATATGAAAACTGACATGAGTAAACGCTAACCCGCAGTGGCGGATTATCACTGAGGCTATTGAGGCTGAAGCCTCAGGTTCCCATGCTTAAGGGGCCCCCCAATCAACTGAGTTTCGATGATATAATTCGAGATTTCGCAAACTTCTTCGATTAAATATGACAAAGTACACAAACTGACAAATTCCCTGTTTTATTTTATGTTTTATAGTCCCTAAAGTAAAGTTTGTTTAATACTGTTTTGTTTTAGCAAACGGCAAAATACACTGGGTTAAGGTTCTTTTAAGTTTGTTCTCAATTAGCCTAAGCACCATACATATAATTCGTGTAAATGTACTATGTACTATACATGTACATGTATTGGTAATAAAATCTATAGAAAAGGCTCACAAAATAAAATTAGCCTCAGGCCCCAAGTACAGTTAATCCCCCTCCTGCTAACCCGTAATTATATAAATTATTATTACGATATATCTAAACGATATAGTTACCCTAATTAATACAAAGGCACCATTTTCTTTTAATTCAGTTAATCGTTTTCTTTAATAGATCATCATTCGGGTCAGACTTACATATTCCAGCAACTATCATTCCGCATCTTCCTTTCATTCACTCTTTGCTCCATTCTTCAACGAAATCAGATTCTGCAGCTCCTGCTTTCATTGAGTAAGTCAAAATGATTATTTGCAACGATGACACATAATAAACTTTAATTTGAGTACATGAATTTCGCATGTAATTACCAAAGAAAAATTACAACACATGTTTTCTTATATTTTACAGCGTTGAGCAAGAGTTCAGCGAAACTCAGTTAGGTCGACTTTGGTTCTCTGTTCGTTACGATAAAGAAAAAACTGACTTGCATGTTAACATTTTGCACGCCAGGTAAGAAAATACGCCCTATAGTTACTAACTTACTATAATAAATTACTAGTATTTATTTCACTAAAAATCGGATAGTACGTACTACGTACAGCAGTTTATAATAAAATTAATTTTAATCTTATTTTTATCGCTTCCGACTATTAATTTTTCGGATTACGCTGTATTAACTGTGTCTGTGAAGAAATGATGGTGACACTGTTGAATGTAGAGACTATGAATATGACTTAATATAAATTGCATGGAGTCATTATTTGCCGTTTTTTTAATTCGAAAATACAAATAACTGTACCTTACTGCCAGTCATAATTACAACGTTAGACACAAACAGTGCTCAAAACAAAGAAACATCCCACTGATTTTTCTTTAATTTTCAGATACCCAAATGGTCGTGGAGTGACCAGCAATACAGGAGAATTGTGGATAGAAGGTGTCGTTATCTCTTCCATGAATACGATAAAAGCAACAAGCAAAACAAGCACAAGAAGAGCGACGCATTCCCCTGTTTTCAATCACAGTTTCCTATTTTTGGTAAGTTATTTTGGGTCAGTGATCCCTCAAAATTAAATCTCAGTGAACCATAAAATAAAGACGAACGTAAATTCAGAGTCTGTAGCTTGGAGAAGTAAAAGGTATAGGTCTACTCTGAACAAAATTAAGGGTGGCAGTACGATAAATTGCCCGTTTTGTTGGAGGTAGTACGAATAAAAATAAATTTGGGAACCCTTGTTTTGGATGATGTTATTGTTATAGCTGAACAAGTAACAAAATTAGTGTTCCTTAACACTCGTATAATGAAATTAATGAAATGAAATCATCATATTTTCTGCAGAATGATAAAATTTTACAGTCTGTTGCCTTCGTTCTTTCTCCCGCATAAAGAGACTAGAGAAGATAAATACTATTTAAACTTATTGAACTTAATACAATTTATAAACATTGAAATTATAAACTATGTGATTGCTTTTCTTTTCTAAAACTGAATTTATTGTTGCCTCATAAATTTTATCTTCATCTGAATTTCCATATCCATAACATCGTATTTGAATGATTTTGTACACTTTCCAGTATGTCTTTGAAAACCATTTAAATTCGTCAATTCTTGTAATTTTGTTCCCTCTTCTCCATAGCTACAAGAGGATGATGTGAAATCTTACATTTTGAAACTTACCCTTCATGATAATCATCCCAAGAAAGGAGAAGAGACTGTAGGATCCATTATCCTTCCTTTCTCTTCCATTGACTTGAACTCGGATGAAATCTACTGCAGGGACTTGCTTTGATCGTCTCTTCCAAAGCGCTTGAGTTAAATGTGATATATTCAGAGTAACTACGTTTTATTCTATATTTCCTTGTGAATACTCTTGTTTAGAAGAAGTATTTAGAGCAATAGAGTGTATTTCACATTTATTATATTTAACATAATTTTTTTTTATTACTATATTATGGTGATAAAATTAAATTGAGTTGATAAGTCTCTACTTTCAAAGATGATAAATATGATGCCATGTTACTAGATAGATCAAGAAACAAAGTGCCACAGTCTGTATTAATTAGATACATAAGGTAACAAAGTAATTTTGTATTTTATGTTATCACCGATGTGCTTTGCTTTCCATAAATCTTAATCTACGCTTCCATTCAGTTCCTCACGTATGAAATGTGATAAATAGCCTGCCATGATAATAAAGTTGTGATGAAATCAGACTGAACATAGTCAATGTGATGTTGTGAATAACATAAATGTTATATTCTATAATTTCCATAAAGTATTATTTTATTTAAAGTGTGGTAGTTCAACAGCTAGAAGTATTATATTTTAATGTACAAATTGTAAAACTTCATTTATATATATGGCATAGAAATGTTTTGTTGTATACAGTATATATATATATATATAAAATTTCAAATGATATTTAGAATATATTCAGATAGAAATATAGTCTCTGTACATAGATTGTACAAAACTTTAATGTTAGGACACCGTACTCTATAGTTTATATCTTGCGTCTTGAACCTCTTTATAATATAGCTTTTCGCTAGGATGGTAAAAATTTTACAAGGGCGTGGCAGCTGAAGAATATTTTTTTATATTTCTTGATACCTTATTCCAATCTGAAGAGGTGCGAATGATATAAATGTACTGTAGTAATCGGAAAACAAAGTTCAGAGTGCATAAAGAATGACCATAACTGCTTAAAGATCTTAGCTTTTTGTATCATATGGGGCTATACGGCGTAGCTTATCGTAACTCTGCTTCCCGTCGATCAGCGAAGTTAAGCTGGGTAGTACAGTAGTTAGTTGGATGGGGAACCATCCTCCACGTCCAGATTACGTAGTGACCCGTGGTTCGGATCCCACGTAAAACTGCAGGTCCCCTCTGTCATATGATCTTGGATGTTGCGAAGGAGGTTAAACAACCACATCAAACAAATGTATTATATGTTTTACATAATATGTATATTTAACATATTACAATGATGTTCCATTGAAAGAAATTATGTATAGTTTAGATATCCCATTCGCATTGATGATATCATTTACCATTAAAGCCACGCCCACAATTACTCCCATAGTGCTAATTTATCAGACCTGATTGGTTATATTAGATCAAAAGGAGTTGTACTACATGTTAATTGGACATACATTTCTTCATCGGAAGCGAGGAAATTAAGTTTCTATTCCAACAATGTTCAGTAATAAAATTATCAACATATTTCATGGGACACTAAAATAAACAAAATTCAGATGTCAATTTTTAAAAAAAACATTCGTCTCGTAGAAATGGGACTGAAAGAGATATGGGATTTTGAAATGGACATAAGGGATTTTCTGAAAAGACATTACCTATTAAATGACTAATTTTTCTACCATAACTGAAGTATTAAAAGAAATGGCAAAATGGCGAGTAATATATCTGTATATATTTCTTAACTTTTCAATCTATGTTCCTGTTCTTGATTTTTGTAAAAACTTTTATTATTTACTTTAATTTTATATTCTTTATTTATTTATTTAATGTAAAATAAAATATTTATGTAGATATTTATAATTAATGATGAATACTTATTATCGCTATATATATATATATATATATATATATATATATATATATATACACTTTTTCTTTTGTAAATATATATATATATATATCATACATATAAATATATACATAATTAATTTTCTTAGCTTCATAAGCCTAGTTTATACAGGGTGAGATCCAATTAAAACGCAACCCAGTACAATACAGAAATATTCTCTGAGTTGCGTTTTAAGTGGATCACCCTGTATATCTATACATAAGGTTGCGTGAATATGGACAGTATACGAAAAGAATCCAGTGCTCATACCTCAGTGGGTAACACCGTTTCCCTATAAGCGAAATGAAGACACTGTGATCGGGAATTGGACTCCGGATGGTGCTGGTTAATAATAAGCCAAGAAATAACGCAATGGGCCGCATTCATCCGGCATGAGCACTGTACCAGTTTCTGGCCGTCCTCACTAAATATTACGTGAAAAGAATTATTTACATCATATGAAATATAATGATTTCTTTAATCCAGATAATAATTCAATAACTGAAGTTGATGGTAAACACTGCAGGATAATGAAGGCAAAGTTAGATTTCCCGTGCTGGTTTATAGTGCTTGAATATGACAGCAGTTGTTTCTCGTTTCTAAAGATACTAAATTATATGATTATAAGGTTCTACAAATTATTAAGATGATTTCGGAAAGAAGGAAATGTGTTTATTAGGTACCCGGTCGATTCGCCGACGGACGTTTTGCCGACAGACATTTTGCCGACGGACGTTTCGCCGAACGGACGATTCGCCGAACGGACGATTCGCCGAATGGACTGTCATTAATATTTCTATGACAAAATACACACGTTGCCTATCTTAACCTGGACACTCAATTCAAAAGACAAGAGTGTTTTAGCACTTGATGAACTTATTTTTATATTATATTACATTTCATTTGGAAGACATGAACCCACTTGGGTGAAGGGGTCTGTCAAGTTTATTCAAGGCATTTGATGTAATAGAGTGAGTAATAAATATACCATCATATTCTCCTTAATAAATTATATTGTTACGGCTTTAGAGGATCAATCAGTGATTGGTTTAAAAGTTATTTGTCCAATAGATATCATTTTGTATCAGTAAATAAGGTTTGCTCAACTAAAGCGCTTGTCAAACATGGTGTGCCACAGGGCTCAGATCTGAGTCCACTGTTATTTTTATTATATATAAATGACCTTCCACGTTCATCTGATATACTGAACTTCATAATGTTTGCAGATGATACAACTGTCTTTTTCTTGCAAAGATGTTAATTCAGCTAAGAATATATTTAATTCAGAATTCATTAGTGTAATGAAATGATTGACCATCAATAAACTCTTCCTAAATGCCAGTAAAACAAATTTCATGATTTTTACTAATAAAAGAAATGTATATCTTGATGAACTTAATGTTAATGAAATCGCTATAAAGGAGTGTACTGTAACAAAATTTCTTAGTGTAATGCTAGATAAGAATTTGCAGTGGAGTGATCATGTAAATTATATCGCGAAAAAGATTTCAAGGAAATCAAAGAAATGTAGTCCCTAAACAAGTTTTATTGACTCTTTATCATACTCTTGTTCTTCCTTATATAACGTACTGCACCCTTGTTTGGGGAAACTCCGCTAACAACGCATTAAATGGTATCTTTGTCATCCAAAAACGAGCAATAAAGTTATTATCTGATGCTGATTTCCTCGATCACTCTAGTGCATTATTTAAAGAGCTAAACCTACTAAAGCTCAACGATATAACCAAACTGGCACATTTTATTTTTATTTACAAGTGTAAGAACAAAATCATTAATTTGCAATGATATTTTGTAACTCATGAAGAAATCCACTCGTATCAGACCAGAAATAGATCAAAGCTTGTTATACTTCAATTTAGATTGTCTTCAACTCAGAGGCGTAACTAGGGTTGATCGCGCCCAGGGCAAATCAATAAATGGCGCCCTTAAAACCAGTGTTCTTTAAAATTCTGGCTGAATTCTTATAATGGTACTCAAACTGGTTACTCGTAGTAATACCGCTAACAAAATATACTTTTAAGAAGAAGTTTTTTTATGACAAATGAAAATGAAAACAGTTATATACATATAAAACTACAAAAATATGTAAAATAAATTGAAATGAAATGAAAATACAATTCATAAAAATTATTTTTACAGTTTATACTTTAATGTTTTCCTATCCATATACATAACCGCGTATATTTACTATTAAGGTTGATATTAATTTATTAAATTTCTATTAATACAATTTAATTTTGTAGAACCAAAGTATAGTTAATTATTTGCCGAATTACAACGGAAATAATTAATATATGTACAAGGAGAGGCATAACTTTTCATGAGAATACACTTTGATGTTTTCTTGAATTTTACTGAATTACCGATAGCAGAATTAGCAATTAGAATATTAGATACTGACAAAAATCATTCCAATTATATGGTACTTTAAAAGAAATGCCTTGTTTGCACCTATTATTTTTGGCTCTTTTAAGATAATTTGGAACTTCACACTAAACATGTATTTTTCTTACTTTTGTTGATGCAAACTTATCAATAATGTCATCAAAATTTGTTATTTCAGTTTCCTCACGTTCAATGCTGAGCAAGGCTAAAGCAGAAAGTCTTTCTTGGCCCATTGAAGCTCTCAAATATGATAAGATCAATGTTAACTTGCTGAAAGATCGCTCACAGCTGGCAATTGAAATTGCAATAGTGAGCATTATCTGAATAGCTACTCTCAAATTTGGAAAAACATTTTCATCTCCATACTGAACAATAAACTTGAGGAGTTCCTCAGCTTTAGAAATCTGAACATTTGGGCGACTTTTCAGAAGCATCTTACAATCCAGGATTTCTTCATAAAGCTCAAAGCCGTCAATATCATTGCTATAAAACTGTCCAAGGTTGAGACAACTTTTCTTTAAGATATTTACGTCATGACTAATGTTGCTTTCATTTGAGTCAAACAATAATCCTCTAGCATCTAAAAGAAATCCAAATTTTGAATCCAAGTTATTGAGACGGACAAATCTTTCTTCCATTTCATTATGGAGACGATCAATAGTTTCTTTCATTATTCTCATCATTTCTTCTTTTGCAGTTAACCCTACATCCTTGGCTTTTTCACCAGGCATTTGTTTCTTCTTTCTTGGGCGTCTTTCTACTTGAATATCCGATTCATCACACAGTTTCAGCCCTGCTTCAAGTGATTCACTGGCCAATGATTCTCGACTGCTTAAAAAATAATCTTGAAGGGCTTTTAAATCATAAGCAGCATCATGAAAGTTCATGGTATGATCTTGGAGTCGTTTTTGAACACGATCAATCCGAACAAGAATTTTGTTCCAAAATCCAAGCAAAGCCAAGAAATGAAGTGTCAAAATTTGATTCAGCACCTGCCTTGCATCACCTCTTGTATCAGCAGTTTCATTTTGATCATCAACCATGCTTTGCAAGAGTTCCACTATAATATCAAAGTATTCATGAACAGGCTTCACAGCCTCTGTTCTGGAACTCCATCGAGTTTCAGATTCAGATTTGACAACTATTGGTATGGCATCTTTCAGCTTTTGCCAACGGAGAGTTGAACGTAAAAAGAATGAATAAAGCGACTGAATTGCACCAAAAAACGTCACCATCACTGCATCATGGTTAGTAGCACGCACTCCAACCAAATTGAGAGAATGATTATCGCAGTTTACAAAAATAGCTTTGCTATTTTTTTCAATAATCCTATGTTGAACACCACTTTTATAACCAGCCATAACTGCAGCATTGTCATAGCATTGAGATCGACAGTCTTCTAACGGCATTTTGTCTTTTTCCAGTTGTTCCAAAATCACTTCCACAATGTTTTCAGCATCCTTTCATTTTAATTGGATAAATCCAAGAAAAGACTCTTTTATAAAAATTGTTTTCTCCTGAAAATCAATATCAACATAACTGTTTCTGCCATTTGCTCTCGATGTGCTTGATCTGGAGTAGAATCAAACATGAGGCCAAAATATTTGGCCTTATGAATGCTCTGTAACATTTTCTGGCGAACAGTAGAAGCCATCTGAATAAATTCATTCTGCACTAACGGAGATAAATATGATGTTCTTCCAGGGTGCTCTTCCACAATACTGAGATGTTCTTTCATGACAGGATCAAACCTTGCCAACAATTTTAATAACCCAAGAAAATTTCCACTATTGCTTTCCTCTTCCTGTCTAAGGGATTTCTTGTGACCACGCAATGCAAGGTTCTGAGTTGCTAAAAATTTTATGCAATGGAGAATTCTGTGGAGAACATCGCGCCATTTTTGTTTTTCTGTTGCAATTTGAGCTTGAAGCTCTACGTCAATGATTCCTCTGTTTTCTAAAAGATTTCTTTCCATTTCCTTCCATTAGGTGAAGCAGTATCGATGATTTTTTGCATTTTCATGGGTGCTAAGCCTTTCTGGTGCTTTCCAATGATTGAACCCATTTTCTTGCTCCAATGAAGACTGATTCTCAATTTGAGAAAATAGCAAACAACAAAAGCAAAAAGCTGCTTTCTTCTCTGGAGAATAAACAAGCCATGAGCGCCAAACTACTTCTCCACATCCATTTCCCAACTTTCTTTTAAACCATCTTTCATTCATTGATCGGTTTTGTCTGGGAACAAATGGCCCTTCACTATTTTGAAAATACTTCGAACCCAATGTGACCATTTCTGTCCTCAGGGCATCTGATAAAATTACTTTTTTTGATATTTTATCAAACTCTAAGAAGCCTACATCGTGATGCTGAATCGCATCTGGTATAGGCTGTGCTGTTTTTTCCTGCTTTTCGCTACTCAAAGTTTTAGTATCTTCTGGCTTCTTGAAAGACACTTCTGGCTCTTGAAAGACACTTAATTCTCCTTCTGATACACTGGCGGGTTGGTCAACACTCATATCTGATGCAGTTAATGCTGATGAAGGACCAGCTTGTTGCTGTTCAAGAAATGACATCATAAAGCCACTTGACTTTTTAGCTTCTGCTTCTTGCATTTTTCTTTTCTTCCTGCCTTTTGCTCCACTCAGCTTCTTTTTCGGACTTTTCGGTATCGGCAATGTTCGCTTCATGGTAAAATTTTCTAGAGAAAGAAACAAAAAAATAGAATAAATTAATAATTCATAATAAAATTCTAATAAAAATAGAATGAATTAATAAAGTTAAATGAAGTTAAAAATCTGAAATTCATGGAAATTCGATGGTTAGAGATATGGTACCGGTACATTTCCAAAAGAGCATATTTTTACTCTTAATTTTTTTTTTTAATCATAAAAATGGCGCCCCCCAAATTTGGCGTCCAGGGCACGCACCCCACCTGCCCCACCCTAGTTACGCCACTGCTTCAACTCAAAAACAACCCATTTTCATTGGATTGAAACTATGGAATGACTTAAAGACCGATATAAAAAATACTGTGAATGTAAATTTGTTTAAAACCAAATTGAAATCCTGATTAATAATGGCATACTAACAAAAATCTAGGATTAATGTCCATTACTATTGTTTACTAATTATTAATTTCTCGTGTGTAATCTAGTATTAAAAACACATTTCTTGGGATTGTTCAATTCTTATCTCTCATGTATAATATTGGTTTCTTTGTATGGTATTGGTATAGTGCCTTCAATGGTGACCTTGTATTTGTCATGTCAGTAGTGATAATGGATATTTTTTGTTTGGGGGCTAGCAGCGAATTTTAATGAAAATCGGTATACTAATGTAGTTTTGGTCACTGATTTCAAAAATAACTTTCGGTACTTACGTATTATCGGGATTACCAAACTGTTTATTATGTATTTTTGCTCTCGTCATTGTCGTTTAAACTAACGAAAATATCACAACTTAACCTAACCAATCATCAAGGGCGTACAGTTGACCTAACCGGGCATTCAATTAACCTAACCGGGCATTCAATTGACCTAACCGGGCATTTTCCGTTTAATTTTGTTTTTCGTAGCTAACCTAACCTAACCTAAAATATTTCCTTTTTTTCCAGATCATTAGAAATTTTCAACCATGAATTGGTTCAGGTTAAGTTGTGATATTTTCGTTAGTTTAAACGAAAATGACGAGAGCAAAAATACATAATAAACAGTTTGGTAGTCCCGATAATACGTAAGTACCTAACTTTCTTATTTTGGAGAAATGAAAAACAAACATGTTAGAGCACTTTAAATAATTAATATGTGTTTTAACTAGCTTAAACTAGTTACAGAGGATTGTGTTAAATTTAGTCAGAGTCACAAACTGCTACTGTTTATGAAAAAGTGCTCAAGTGTGGGAAAGTGTGTTCCTTTGATAAAAATATCCAGTTCTTTCGTTGCCAAAAGCGTTGGTCAAACGGTAAAAAGTGCAACTTTACGAAGAATACGTTTTTTGAAGGATCCCGGCAGATCTGTAAAAGTAGCAGAAAAAATCAAGAATTAATGCCCAGTTAGGTCAATTGAATGCCCGGTTAGGTCAATTAAATGACAGGTTAGGTCAACTGTACGCCCTTGACGATTGGTTAGGTTGTCATGATATTTTCGTTAAAAACACATTAATTATTTAAAGTGCTCTAACATGTTTGTTTTTCATTTCTCCAAAAAAATGAAAGTTATTTTTTAAATCAATGACCAAAACTACATTAGTATACCGATTTTCATTAAAATTCGCTGCTAGCCCCCAAACGGAAAAGATCCGGATAAATCTCTAGAAGCGCTCCATTTTTCAATATTAAACATACACTCATAAAACATATACCATTTGAAAGCTCACATTTTTCTGAGTCTAAAAATGTAGTAATCCAAAAGTATCAATAGCAAATAAAAAGTAACTAGGTTTAAATATATAACCCTATACCAATCAATTTGTGATGCGTGATCTTTACGGGGACTCCGCCTCCGTACCCCTGAGACCTAAATTATGCAAATGATAATGTAATAACATATTCATGTTAGGTTAGGTTAGCGTAACAATTGCCAAAAATACCACCTTACAACACAGACTGAAGATTTATAACTTAGCCAACCTTTATAATGTAGTTAATGACGTCACGCGTCAAACAATTAATTAAATCTAGTTACTTTTTATTTGTTATTGATACTTTTGGATTACTACATTTATAGACTCAGAAAAATGTGAGCTTTCAAATGGTATATGTTTTATGAGTGTATGTTTAATATTGAAAAATGGAGCGCTCGCAGAGATTATCCAAGATCCGTAATAATTTAAGATTAATACATGTTTTAACTACAGTATTAATAATACTTATTTACTTATTTATTTTTAATTAATAACAACTAGCTGTTTATTTTTAATAAGAGCCCAGTAAAGCCTAAAGCTTAAGGGCCAAATTAAATAAAATAAATAGTCGAGCTTCACAATTATTCATGTCATTGTAAATTGTAAAACGAATATATTTATTTTGTTATTAATAAAGGTTATTCAAATACAGAGCTTATGTTCGGGATTCTGTTATCCCAATTTTTCTGTGCCGAGTTAGTCATAATAACAAAGATTATGATCCTTGAGTATTAATTGACAAACACCCGCAGGTGCTACTGTAGTATGCGGTCTACCTACGATTGGGCGGTCTACTTTTTAATTATAGTTTCTTATCTTGTTTACTAATTGTTTGTTTACATCCCATTGTCAATCGCCCTTGACGATTGGTTAGGTTTAGTCATGATATTTTCGTTAGTTTTAACGAAAATATCATGATTAAACCTAACCAATCGTAGGTAGACCGCATACTACAGTAGCACCCACCCGCATGCTGAATTCTCATATTTACTTCTCAGAGCATCATTCGCTATCTTCCACAATTAAAAATAACGCCATTATTACATTTTCATAAGAAAAGGTTACGCATTTGTTAAGTGAAAGATAAGAAACGAAGTATCAGAGCATGGATTTAGTTTCATAACGAAATAGGTATTAACAACTGAGTAAAGTAATTTTGTGTTCTGTGTCATCAGTGATATGCATTGCTTTTCACATAGACATTAGTCTATGTTTCTAGAGTTCATTAATCCGCTAAAAAATCTTTATATAATAATTTTTGGATCACCTGAAGATTAGGGCCCCCAGCCTTCTTTAGTTAGCTTTATAAGGCTAACTAACGAAAATATCACGACCTAACCTAACCAATCGTCAAGGGCGTACAGTTGACCTAACGATTGGTTAAGTTAGGTCGTGATATTTTCGTTAGTTAGCCTTATAAGGCTAACTAAAAAAGGCTGGGGGCCCTGATCTTCAGGTGATCCTAATTTTTAAGAATTTTGTTTAAAACGAAATCAGGATAACGAAATTTTTGAATATTAGTTTTGTTATAATTCATTTCTACATAATCCGACTGCAAATCTGAATGCTCTGAGAAGTAGGTTTGAAATACACTAGTAATAATAGCATGACCATGACTTGCTGAGGAACTGTAAACATCTATCACCTGAATGAGTGGGTAAGTAGGTTTTCTGTATACCATGAAACAAGAACGACGCTTTAATAATTCATTGTCGGTAAGAAATTCACAGAATCACATTTAGGGAGACATTGGATCTTTTAAACTATTCCCCCCCCACCCAAAAAAAAAACATACTCTTTTCAACTATATCCCCCCCCCCCCAAAGTTTAAACTCTGCAAATTAACCAAAATAAGATAAGAAAACAATAACAACAAATTTATTATTTATTGCAGACATATAATAAATAGAGAACCATTATTTACATAGGATAAAATTTGAATGCCCGGTTAGGTCAACTTTATGCCCTTGATGATTGATTAGGGTCAGTCGTGATATTTCCGTTAGTTTAAACGAAAATATCACGACTAAACCTAACTAATCGTCATGGGCGTACAGTTCACCTAACCGAGTATTTAGTTGACCTAACCGGGCATTCAATTAACCTAACCGGGCATATATATATATATATATATATATATATATATACACTATATATATATATATATATATATATATATATATATATATATATCGAAACCTACGATAAAATTATTGAATTTACATAGGATAAAATTTGAAAGCCCGGTTAGGTCAACTGTACGCCCTTGACGACTGGTTTGGTTAAGTCGTGATATTTTCGTTAAAACGCAGATGCTTTTGCTACCCGCACGAAGGGTAGAAAAAATAACTGAATGCCCGGTTAGGTTAATTGAATGCCCAGTTAGGTCAACTGAATACCCGGTTAGGTTCATTGAATGCCCGGTTAGGTCAACTGTACGCCCTTGACGATTGGTTAGGTTTAGTAGTGATAGTTTCGTTAAAACTAACGAAAATATCACGACTAAACCTAACCAATTGTCAAGGGCGTACAGTTGACCTAACCGGCATTCAAATTTTATCCTTTGTAAATAATGGTTCTCAATAAACCGGAAATATGATAGAATATAATAGAATTTTCAAGATGTGTATCTTATATACATATCTTAAAAATTTTATTTGTAAATAAGATAAGTAGAACCTGTTAAATTATCTCCACCCTAATATTGACCTTTTAAACTATGTCCCCCCTCTCTGAAGCTGGGGGGGGGTGAAATAGTTTAAAAGATCCGAGACATTAACCAATGCATATATTTTAAAATGAGATAGTCATAAATAGTAAAACTGGTACTTACGTATTATCGGGACTACCAAACTGTTTATTATATTTTTGCTCTCGTCATTTTCGTTTAAACTAACGAAAATATCACAACTTAACCTAACCAATCATCAAGGGCGTACAGTTGACCTAACCGGGCATTCAGTTGACCTAACCGGGCATTCAGTTGACCTAACCGGGCATTTTCCGTTTTATTTTGTTTTTCGTAGCTAACCTAACCTAACCTAAAATCTTTCCTTTTTTTTCAGATCATTAGAAATTTTCAACCATGAAAATATGGGATTTGTCAAGCACGGAAAAAGAATCCACAATGAATAAAATCGCTTAAAACGGGAAATATGTTTCTCGTAGGTAGTCCCGATAATACTAGGTGAAGACAAAGCAGTGGATGTTTTTATCAATTAGGCGTTATTCTCTCATCCTTAACTTGCCCGAAATGTGACAGTGAGTGCCTAATACGAGAAGATCAGAAGATAGGTGAAATAACCAATATTAACCTGTTAGGTTAATTGAATGCCCGGTTAGGTCAATTGAATGCCCGGTTAGGTCAATTGAATACCCGGTTAGGTCAACTGAATACCCGGTTAGGTCAACTGTACGTCATTGATGATTGGTTAAGTTGTGATATTTTCGTTAGTTTAACGAAAATGACGTTTGGTAGTCCCGATAACACGTAATTACCGTAAAACCCAATAATTCAAAGAGAAGACTAGCTTTGACTGAGCGAGGCAATAAGATTAAATAAAAATGTCCTCTCATCATTTAGTCTATATTTTGGAACACATATGGCAAGACTGAACCAGAGTTTAAACTGAATGAATGGTTGAACGATAAACCCTTCGCTGTACTGAGCTCGTTTACTACTCTCAAACAAACTAGGGTCAGTATAAGAAGCAAACATATGGAAAACTGAACAGCTATGGAGCAGACTACGTTTTCTCCATATTTTCGTTTGTCGGTATCTTACTCATAGTTGTGAGAATTTTTAATAATTTCTTTTAATTCATTTGTGCAATATTTCAAGTTCCTCGTAAACATATTTGGGAGCTATTGAAGAATAGGGACCCCAGCCTTCTTTAGTTAGCTTTATAAGGCTAACTAACGAAAATATCATGACCTAACCTAGCCAATCGTCAAGGGCGTATAGTTAACCTAACGATTGGTTAGGTTAAGTCGTGATATTTTCGTTAGTTAGCCTTATAAGCCTAACTAAAGAAGGCTGGGGTCCCTATTTTTCAATAGCTCCCATATTTGGGATCACCTGAAGATCAGGGCCCCCAGCTTCAATTACCAAATACCTTCGTTAAAACTAACGAAAATATCACGACTTAACCTAACCAATCGTCAAGGGCGTACAGTTGACCTAACCGGGCATTCAATTTAATTTATTATTATATTTGGTACTGTAGGGCAAAAAACAAGAATACATGGGGGCCCTGATCTTCGGGTGATCCCATATTTGATTTAATATATAAGTTACGGTATTTTTTCTTAAGATCAGGGTTCTCGCTGTAAGATGAACTAGCTGTAAGATGACCTAGGTCCTAGATACTTAAATTCATGTACCAAGCTAATGGCAACATCATTTAATTTATTTAAACATATATGTATTTTGCTATATAAAATGTTTAGGAGAGAAAACTTTTTTTTCATCAGCAGTGAACTTTAATGTCATGCTTTTCTGCATAATTTTCAAGGTTATTTACTAAGCACTCAAGCACTTATCTGATTGGTTAATTAACACCATATCATCGGCATAAATTGAACTGTTTATTCTAATTTCTACTATAGAACATCAAACGTTGACATTATCAAGTGAATTAAAGAGTTCATTAATATAAATGCTAAACAGTAGGGGAGATAGCAAAGACCCTTGACCTACTAAATGTAAGTGTTTGATTTGAACGTCAGTGTGTTCAGTATATAACTAGATACTCTTCTTTCCGTCAATTTATTGAAGAGCATATTGTGATTAATCCTATTATAAATCTTACTTACGATATAAAGTCTTACTTTATATCATCTGAAGTGTTTTCAGTGAAAATATTTACAACTTCCTTCGAAATGCTTTTTAATGCAGTGAATTAAAAGAGAGAGAGATTTTAGTGCCGAGCCTTGATTGTTAACGAGTCTAAATTGATTTTAGTACCCACATAAGGTAGTAAGTACATCAGGCGCATGGGCTACGTCGTGGGGGATGTGGTAACATCGCTTCCCGTCGATTAACGAAGTTAAGCGACATTCGGTCTGGAGAGTAGTTGAATGGGAGACCGTTCTCGGTGTCTAGTAGCAACTTGTGGTTCGGATCGGGCATCGGGTAATTACTTGGTCAATGTAATTAATTACAATTACTTGGTGTATTCTCAATTACAATTACTGTAGATGGTGAAATACTTAATTACAATTACTTAGTAAAGTAATTAATTACAATTACATTTACAAAGAATTGCATTTTTTTCATAAATACACAGTATTTGATTTGTCGTGCTTCTCCACCTACGTATTTCGATTCTATTTTCAGTTTGGGCCATCATCTTCAATGAAAACTAGATAATATTAGGTCAATAAAATATACTCCTTTTTGGATCACCTGAAGATCAGGGCCCCCAGCCTTCTTTAGTTAGCCTTATAAGGCTAACTAACGAAAATATCACGACCTAACCTAACCAATCGTTAGGTCAACTGTACGCCCTTGACGATTGGTTAGGTTAAGTCGTGATATTTTCGTTAGTTAGCCCTGATCTTCAGGTGATCCCTTTTTTTTAACATAGAACGGAACTGCATTTTTCATCAAGTAGTTCTTGCTATGGACAATTGGACATTGGACATATGTATGTGACATGGTCTAATCTAATGAAACCAAAGATAAAGCACTCAAAAAATATTAATACAAGACAAAAGAACGCATTTATTTCATCAAAATAATAAGGACAAAAACTAACACTTTAGTTAGGAACATTTGAAATAAATGGAACATTTTATTTCAAATAAAAAGAATAACATTTTATTTCAAAAGAAAGCTCCCTGAGACATGATGAGAAAGTAGTTTAAAGTATAAGTATAACTCATTAACTTTAATATTCATCACTCTTTCAAATGTACAGTCAGTCATTCTGCCTTAGTCTGGCCTGAAAATTTTACTCCCTATACTAAACACGCGCTCCACAGGGGCAGAAAAGGCAGGAATGCCATAGTACTGCTGAGCAAGAGCAGCAAGACAGCAAGACAATGTAATTGAAAGTAATTGACTGTAATTGTATAAATTACCTCGGTTTCCCAATGTAATTAATTACAATTACAATTACATTTTAGGTAATCAATTACAACTACTTACCAATTACATGAAAAAATTTAATCATTTATAATAAATTACAATTACAAATTACAATTACCTGGTTCTGATCCCACGTAAAGCTGTAGGTCCCCTGCGTAACATGCCTTACATGTTGCGAAGGAATTTAAAAAACCCATTCAAACACCAACACCAACATTAGGCGCAAACTCGATGGAAAATTGGCTCTTTAGTTTATAAAACTTGATGTAAAACATGCTGGGGGGCTTTCTATTACATGAAGTTGTTTCCATGGGTATGGCCAGTGGCGCCATTTGCGGGTGGAGTGGCAAGGGGAGTAGTTGCCTCCCCCAAGCTTCTGTTTGACACCTCCAAGGCTACATGTGCCCTTTCTAAGAAATCTCTTGGTGATGCACTTGAATTCACATTAGGATTTTATCACCTACGCAGCCATTTGCGCTTAGTTCTTGATTCCTGAAAAAAAGACCAGGTTCAATCAGGTTGTACAGATTTTTTGGGCTAAAAATAATTCTATACAACATTGTCCATTGTTTTTCGCCCAAATCTTGCTTGTTGTTTTTGTCAGACTACATATTTTCTGCAATAACTTTAGTATAGGATGGTTCTTTTAAATTTTACTGTAGGTATGTATACGTTATAAACCCTGATATTTGAGACTGCGAAAAGTCTGTCTGTCTTCTTTGTCTAAAGACTTAATAAATTTTGTACCTAAATTTACTTTTATTGTTTGCCCACCTCCCTCAAGAAAATGTTGAAATGGCGCCTCTGGGTGACTTTGTCAAAGTCAGCGGTACCATAAACACCTAGTGAGTCAAAACCTTATTTCCTAACAGAAAATAGCTCAAAACACAAGTCCAACATTTGCATGAATTATCTGAAGCCCCCCCCCCGCCGCTCCGAAAAAAAACACCTTAAAATAATGTGCTAACCATTTTGGAATGGCCTTCAGAGTTACCTGACCTGAATCTAATTAATCCTCGTCAGGAACCTTCAATTTACTTACGGTGTTGGAACCATGGGGTTTATATAGCCCTAGGTCTAAAATCTTACAAAATGGTGCCATAAAAAGTCTAATGAAACAGTGACATGAATTGAGGTGACGTGTATATATCAGTGGCGTGCGGTGATTTTTCGTCAAGGGGAAGCAATTCAAGCAAAAAAACGAAGATTATATAAAATAAAAATAAAACTTTAAAATACTCGTATATAATAAAAACAAAACACATATAATCATCTACTTACTTTACTTATAGGTTAATTCTATTCTTCTTTCTTTTTACAGCACGTATAAGTTGCCAGATATTTCAAGAAAATTAACTACCGTATAAGATCTGGACAGCGAAATCTAAATTGCTTCCTTTTTGACATAGGGAAGGATAAAATAACGATAAATATATATTCTTTTTCGCTTAACATGGCCATGGAATTTTTTAGTAGAAAAACTATATATGAAACTTGTTGTATTCAATAAATACTACATTACTAAACATTAAATGAGTTTTTAGAATGGAAAGAAACAATTTGTAACAGTAAAACAAAAGAGAAAGTCATTGGGAAAAAGGATGCATTTCGTCAATTGTTGTCCAACTCGAGATTTTTTGCGTCGGCTTTCTCAAAGGTTCTTGCACGAGTAGTATAGTGGCAAAATGTGAGACAGCAATGGATCAATTTGAAAATTTCCCCCCCTCACCGTCCTTCATGGCGGTCCTCCACCGTCCTTCATGGAGGTCCTCCACCGTCCTTCATGGCGGTCCCTCCTTTATGAGATGTCCTTCATGGTCCTTCAAAAAAAAAAAAGGGGGGGAAGGAAAAAAAAAAGAGGGGAAAAAAAAGGGGAAAAAAAAGGGGGGGGGGAAAGGGGAAAAAAAATTTAAGAAAGGATTGAGCCTCGCCTTCCTCCTTCAAAAAAGTTCTTTCTTGAGGCAAACAAGAACAAACATGCAAAAACATACATACACTCGAGTAGTTTCTGTTCAGGGAAGTACCGCCAGACAGTAGAAATGAAAACTTAAAATGAATATCTGAAAGGTTTTAATAGGCCTAACGACAGTATGCATCGACACATCCAATTTTCGTCTGTTAACAAATTGCGAACAATACATAAATCAAAATCAGACTGAAAATATTTTAAATCGAAAACACGATCTTTGTTTAATATCTGTATTATGAAAAATAAAATGAATATTTATTATTTTAATTTAAATAAATTAATTTCTCTCTTTTTAAGGGAAACTGGCTTATTTTCAGACGAGATGACCTTCAAATACAAATATATTCATAGCACACGCATATATGTTTATTTACTTTTAAGTATGTAGTTTTCTGTTATTTACATCGATATATTCCATCACATTCACTTTCACATATCTTCTGGTATATGAATTAATAATTTTACCGTTCATGAAATTTCGTTATAAAATTGCATGTGTTAAAAAGAACCAAGTTGCCTAACGTGGCTTTGAAACTGAAGCAGCAATTCTGTTATCCTCCTCTAAACATCCACTTAAATATTATTACTAATATTGATTCATTGTTATTATTACATATATATGTACACGTATTAAGAGTATTTAAATTAAATATATTGATTTCAATTCCCTTCGTAATAAAAGCAAACTGACAAAATTCAGCCTTCTAAGCCAACTGACGGAATAATATATGCTTTAATTAAACAGATGTTGCTATCAGGCAACTCATCATAGTCATCGAATAGAATCAACTAGTGAACTAACATATATATATATATATATAATATATATACTTTAAAAGAGAACACATTACGTAATTTTATATTTTAGAAGTACAAATCATCAAATTTTATTTCCATCTTAGCCATGACTTCTTTCCACGGTAGTAAACATCAAATTATTATTCTTAAGTTTCTGTAAACCAGTAATTGCAATTGTCTTTTTATCTTATTCCTATTATGTCTATAAATAAAATTTACGCAGTATCCATTTCATAAGAGAATCAAACCTATGATCTTAAAGAATAATGTTAGCCTCTTGGTTTATTTCGAATCGAATAAGTTTACCAACAGTGTATAATACACACACACACACACACACACACACACACACACACACACACATATATATAATATATATATATATATATATATGTTAATCACAGACCGTGCATGGAACAAGGAACTCTTATGGGGAAATTGTGGGAATTTCACAATTAAACACGTGAAATGAATGAAGGGTACAGCTGTATATATATATATATTTGATAGGTTCACTGATTCAATCTACAGTATTGCATAATTCTTTGTACGTTGATTATATTCAGCATCTCAGTTCACATTCTTACCAGATTTTCCAGGCTAGTTAATAAACAATTTTAAAATGTATGTAATTTTTTCTAATAATTTAACTGTAACGAGTAGTAGTTAATCATTACTGCTAAACTTTTGGTTATAAACTACACAGGTCTACGAATGAGAAATTTGTAAGAGCAGTTTTCTTACTAACAGTTGATTTTATGTAAATCAAATACTCTGATTTCGAATAAGGCGTACATTTTACTATCACGTAAGGATTTTCTGCAAACTGGAAGGGAAACGCAGCTACATAAATAAATATTATTTATTTCAATTTACATTAGGTATCTATTTCGTTTTGCTATGTTAATTACAAATGCAAACAACTTTAAAAAGAAAGATTGTTATTTAAGCCAGCTAGTTTTCTTGCGGCCTATGCTATTGTACTTTTATATAGTAATTCTGTTGCGCCCATTTCAACATCCAACAGTAGGCAGACGTCGTGCTGACGGCACACATTCAATGACATCTTATTAGTTTTTAATAAAAATTAATTTGACTCAGTTTTAATTAAAACTAATTACATGTGTAATATGAAATATGACATTTTGTGAAATTCAACATTATAGAAACGCTCCTTGAAATATTTTTCGCGATATAATTTACATGATCACTCCATTGTAAATTCTTATCTAGCATTACACCAAGAAATTCTGTTACAGCACACGCCTTTTTGGCGATTTCATTAACATTAAGTTCATCAAGGTATACATTTTTTATTAGTAAAAATTATGAAATTTGTTTTACTGGTATTTAGGAAGAGTTTTATTGATAGCCAACCACTTCGTTACAATAATGAATTCTGAATGAGATATATTCTTAGCTGTATTAACATTTTTGCAAGAAAAAGAGACAGTTGTATCATCTACAAACATTATGAAGTTCAGTATATTTGATGAACGTGGAAGGTCATTTATATATAATAAAAATAACAGTGGACCCAGAACCCAGCACTGTGGCACACCATGCTTGACAGGCGCTTTAGTTGAGCAAACCTTATTTACTGATACATAATGATATCTGTTGGACAACAACCAAATAAGTAGGTTTCTCAAAAAAAAAAAATTCTCATTTCCAGTTAATAGAAAACTTGGAAAGGTCTTTAGAAGGTATAACTCTGGTATTTAGCATCGTTGCAGCTTGTTAACTGAATATAGCACCAGTCCTTCATGAGGCAATACCACCAAAGAAGTTCAAAGCACATCTTCAACAATAATTCAAGTAAGGATCTTTTACTACACGGTCGCTTTCGTTTATTTTAGCAAACCTGAAACTTAAATACTCTCAAATTCTGAATGCTTTATACAACAAGAGGAAGAAATCGTAATTTCTCTCAAAACTGTCCTAATTCCATTATTCTAAATCCACATATTCTCTGTGACATATATATATATATATATATATATATATATATATATATATAATATATATTAGGGTGTCACTTAAATACAAAGTTTGAAATTTTCATGCTGACACCCCGCGAATCTATTCCATTGGTAAAAAAAACATGGTGACTGAAAAATCTTTTTATTTGAATAACTATAAAAGGTCGCCCCCGCCTTCCAAAGTTTAATGCTTGCGCGGCGTCTCCATAATCGTTCATTAGATATCTATATATCTCTATATATGTGTGTGTGTGTGTGTATCTGTGTGTGTCTGAATATCTGAGAAATAAAGTGAACAATACTTAACGATTCACCGTTTCTCATTTCAGCTACGTGATTTCTGGTGATGGAAACCCGGAAGTGTATATACCTATTAGGGGCAGCGGTTGATGAGGTGAAAGGATGCAAGCTTCCTTCCTACAGGCAAGCATTCGGTTACTTCCTTTACCTTCACCATGAAAAGAAAATGACAATACGTGACGCGTTGAGGAAGTCACTTCGAGCAGTGATGTCCTTCTGGGAGAAAGCTCACATTCCAACCAGACTCGAGACACACTGCGTCAGCAAACTGGATAAAGTCTTCGAGGAGTGGAAAGGACTCAAAAAACACGCCTCAAGGACGAGCGATTCACACAAGACGAAAGAAAAAGAATTCATTGAACGCCTCGATCGTCTCTTTGACATCGCCCACGCTGATTGTGAGAAATTGGTCAAGTACCCAGAGGATTGGGAGTTCCTTCAGCAGCAGCGCCAGAAAGGACGTCCAGGTTCAATGGCAGGTTTGGACATGACCCATCAGCGCCAAGTCAAAGATTGTACTCGACGTCGGGAGGAAGAGGAGAAACGAAGAAAGCGATCAGCAGCTGAAATGGAGGCAGTATCCAACGAAGCGGTTTTGGAGTCCTCATCCTCCAGCTCAGATGATAGCGAAGAAAAAGGAGCATGTGGTGGTTCGTTAGCGTCTAAACAAAGAGCAACGAAGAACATCATGACATCGGAATTGGCGGCAGCGCTTGATCGCACGCAACTCTCGTCAAGAAAGGCCACATATCTGCTGTTTGAGGCAGCTTCCAGCTTAGGGCATGATGCTAGCGACTACAACATCAATCGTGGATCCATTCATCGTCAGCGTGAAAAATTCCGTACCCTTAAGGCTCGGCAACTGAAGAGTGAGTTCCAAGGCAATAGTCCGTTGACTGTTCACTGGGACGGAAAACTCATGCAAGATCTGACGTCACGAGAATATGTTGACCGCTTACCTATTCTTGTATCTGGCTCCGGGACAGAGCAGCTCCTCGGGGTGCCAAAACTTCTGTCAGGAACCGCGCTGGCACAAACAAATGCCATCATAGATTGCCTGAATGAATGGGGAGTGACCGATCATGTCAAATCTATGTGTTTCGACACAACCGCGACAAACACAGGCCACCGTGGAGGAACTTGTGTTCTTCTGGAAGAAAAAGTTGGACGTGACCTGTTACACTGCGCGTGCAGACACCATGTACTGGAGTTGGTGCTACAGGCGGCATTCGCAGCATCGCTAGATTCAGTATCTACCGGTCCAGAAATTCTGCTTTTCAAGCGCTTCCATGATTATTGGACCCGCATTGACCAGCAACAGTTCCAAACTGCGGACACAGATGCGTTCACCAAAGCAGCTATTTTTAAGCATAGAACGGAGCTCATTGAGTTTGCAAAATCACAAGCACTTCAAGTTCGTGATGACTATCAGGAATTCCTCGATCTTTCCGTCATCTTTCTTGGAGGAGTTCCATACAAGGGACTAAACTTCCGCGCCCCTGGTGCTATGCACCGGGCGAGATGGATGGCTAAGGGGCTCTATGCCATCAAGATCTGGCTCTTCCGAAGACAGTTTAAACTAACGAACACTGAGGAACGCGGAATTCGAGATAGCTGCCTCTTTTCTGTTCTAGTTTACATGAAAGCGTGGGCAACAGCTCATCTGTCCATCGAAGCTCCGCTGAATGATTGGGAATTGATGAGGACGCTCCTTCGATACCCGCACAAGAAGATCTCTGATGGTACCACCAAGAAGCTGTCTGCGCACCTGTGGTACCATTCGGAGGAGGCAGTGGGTCTGGCGTTCTTTGATGAGAGGATATCGATGGAAGTGAAGTGCAGCATGGTTGCAGCGTTAGATCAAGAAGCCCCTCACATGCCGCCAAAACGACCTTTGGTTCTTGATACTATGTTCCTCAGTGACAGCAAAGGACTGGAGCAACTGATCACAAAGAACACCCGAGGATTCTTCTCAAAACTTCAGTTGCCAGATTGCTTTCTGCTCCACCATCCCAGTTCATGGACGTCAAACTCTGAATACGTGCAAGCTCGGGATGTGGTCTCCAAACTTGCAGTGGTGAACGACAGAGCAGAACGGGCCGTGGCTCTGGTGAAGGAGCTGAACGGAAAGTTGACAGTGAAAGAAGAACAGCTCCAGTTCCTCGTTCAAGTTGTCACTGACCACAGAAAGCAACACCCAGCTCCGAACAAATCAGCATTAGTGAGGACGCGAAAGAACTAATCACTGATCAGCGTATGAGCACCAATTATTCTGCTCCTGTATATGTATTTTATTTCTCAAAGTTTTGCTTTTGTTGCTTCTCCATTTTGTACCATTATTCGCCAAATTATGTCTTCTATTTTGATTATATAATAAACTGTTTGTATTCTTTGCGTTTTTAAGTGTCTTACTTTCGTTATTTCACCAAATTGCCTTGTTTTTTATTATCTGGTTCGGCCCAAGCTGTGAACACCGAACAGCTTGTTGACGTCAACAAATGGGTCTTGTTTTCAGTGACGAGGGCGACCTTTAAATGATGACCAATCAGGACCAAATTTCTCTTCCGTATGTTTTACACCAAATGGAACAATTTTAGGGGGTGTCATAGGAAAATATCCATCGTTTAATTTATTTTCCCCCTATTACCTAGTGACACCCTAATATATATATATATATATACACACAGTACTTACTTATGTCTGTTGATTTTTACCCATTCTTCAACAGAATGTACAAGCTGTTGCAAGCTAGAAGTCGGGGATACGGGGAAACTTTATTATTATTATTATTATTATTAGTAGCAGTAGTAGTAGTAGTAGCAAGGGTAACAGTAGTTTAAAACTTATCCTCACTTCTTCACATCTCTCTTTCATTGCAATCCTAAAACACCTAAGCTATCCCTGAAGCAGGAGTCACGCCAAACTATTTTACATCGAAAACATTCTAACATCTACATAATAACAGAAATGAGCCCGCATATACAATATACGAGTTTACCCACTTGGTTAATACCACAATGCTTTTGTATCACTCATTACCTATCTGTATTACCTAAAAATTAGCTAGCTAGTTGTCAACTAGCGATCAAAATAATGTAATGTGCAAATTTTTAGTTTGGAACCGAGCCTTAAGCACGGTCCCAAACGCACACGCACACGCACACACACACACACACATTCTTTCAGAAAAGGGGATATATATATATGTGTGTGTGTGTGTGTGTGCACACAAGCACCACACACACACAAACACACACAGAATCTTTCAGAAAAGGGCATATATATATATATATATATATACCATCCCAAATTTTTAGTGTTCCGTTCGATGGTTCATCATTTCACGAAGGTTAAGCTTGTTCCTCTCTCTCTGTCTCTCTCTCTCTCTCCCTCTCTCTCTCTCTCTCTCTCTCTCTCTCTCTCTCTCTCTCTCTCTCTCTCTCTCTCTATATATATAATATATATATTATATATATATATATATTAAGATGTATACTTCACTTAAATAATGATATGCATATTATATATAATCATGTAAATATAAAATATGCATAATATAATGATTTTATACAGAGTAAATGACTAACAATAAATATCGTATTATGAAGCAAACTGTGGAATGACATCTCGATCTCAAACTGTGGTTAATAGAAAAACGTGTTTTCATTTTTGTAATCAGGGTAAAAAGAACATAAGAATCACCCATATTTAGCAAATGGAGAAAAACTTTGTTGATCAATGTTATGATGTGATGAATATGTGCATTTGTACATTGTGGTAAGACCATAGTTCATGTGACAAATATTAATAATACGAAGAGACGCTAGATTACATTTGACAGCTCAAATACTAAGGATAGAAATGGAATTAACAGGAAATAGTACAATAATGTCGGATGTAAGTAGAGCCACAGTCAGACGTTTTTATCATGAACCCCATAGCTTACGAAGATTATATATATATATATATATATATATATATATATATATTTACAAACATGTTCTAAATCAATTATTCAGCCGTTAATGTTCTCATATTTGCTGAAATAAATTTCTAATAATAAAATTTTTATAAGTTTATACATCTCAATTTATGTTTATGTACAACACTTTTTGGGAACAGTTGGACGGAGAACGCCAATATATATATATATATATATATATAAAATGTTAAAATTTGAACACACACATGAGCGTGTAACAACATAGTATGAGCCTTATCAAGCAATTATATGACGCTGGAAAAAATAAATAATTAGATAAATATAAATGAAAAATGTAGACGGAAATGGAACGATTTGAGAATCTCCCCGTCAAGACCCACTTACGAATTTATGAGTTATACGTCTACTAGAGTTTCTGGTAGGATGATGGCTTCATACTCTTTTACAATGTATATTTGAGAATAAAGGGGGATCATTCTAGCCTAAACATCCAAAAACCGTACAGCAGAGATCACCCCTACAAACAGATGACATTTTGTAGACGCCTAAACTACATGGAACAGTTGGACGGAGAACGCCAATATAAATATATAAAATGTTAAAATTTGAACACACACATGAGCGTGTAACAACATAGTATGAGCCTTATCAAGCAATTATATGACGCTAGAAAAAATAAATAATTAGATAAATATAAATGAAAAATGTAGACGGAAATGGAACGATTTGAGAATCTCCCCGTCAAGACCCACTTACGAATTTATGAGTTATACATCTACTGGAGTTTCTGGTAGGATGATGGCTTCATACTCTTTTACAATGTATATTTGAGAATAAAGGGGGATCATTCTAGCCTAAACATCCAAACCCGTACAGCAGAGATCACCCCTACAAACAGATGACATTTTGTAGACGCCTAAACTACATGAACAAGCAGGAGCCCCCAAATAAAAGTTCACATACTTCATGCTCGTAGAACCATGTAGTTTTTATAATGCTAATACATGAATGATAATTTAACAGACTGTTTTCGCGACTCTTTCTGTTTTACCCTAATTCTTCCACGTGTATAACTATACTGTATGTTGTGATAAAAATTCTTTGATAAACTTTTCAATGCATACATTCTATCGCTGGATGCATGTAAAACTCAATTTCGCACGCTTTTCACACATCTCTGTTGCATTATCACCCGGCTGTAGCATTTAGGACAGCATTTTTCATGGATTAATGCGAGAGACCAGTGCATCCTGAAAATCATATTGTCAGAATTTACGAGTATATATAAACATAAGAACAAATAAATTCCATATGGGCTACTGCTGATCAAAATAATAATCAAAACACTACAAATACATAATGTTGTGAAACCTATAATAAAATAAGTTTACAAAATAGTTGCTAATTATAAGCCATCAAAATTTCAATAAAATTAAGCATGTACGAATTACTTCTCAAACTCTAAGTTTTTAAACATTGCGTTTCATGGCATCATGCATCTTCTACAACACACACACACACACACACACACACACACACATTAGCTTTCTGAGTTTGGTTCGAGGTCTGTAAAAAGGTACACCTTTCTTAATGCACGAAGGTCACATTCATACTGAATACACCCTGGTGTAGGATTTATATTATCATTATGAAATGAAGTTCATTCCTAACTAAGGTCTCGGAGTTAGATAAATGTTCTCAGTAGTAGCTAGGTGTTAGTAAAGTTATTTATATGTTAATGAACTTCCTGATGATTAGATATTCTGTATTGTACATTTTGTAACAAAATATATTTTCCCTATCTCATCTATCTGAACTTGGCTTATAATAGGGTTTGATGAAACCTTTATATCAGATTTTGTTCATGATTAGAAAGTGGCGTTAAAATACTCGTAGCTAAAAGTAAAAAATCTGGAAAATATTTGTGAAGGAATGTTCATAGGAAATTTCGATATTGTAAAGTATTAAAGTATATATATATATATATATATATATATATATATATTATGCAGGAAGGAAGGGCCAAGGGCAAATGTCCGCAAAAGCGCCCTCCCATTGAAGAGAGCCAAAATCATTGTCCGGGATTTTCGAGATGCCTAGGCACGAGGCGTTTGAAAGATGGGGGTCATAGACAGGAGGAAAGGCGGATTGAGGAAGATTTTTCCAGAGTTCACTGGTTGAGTAGATGAAAAACTGAAAATGCCGATTAACCCTTGTATTAGCTAGTTGAATAGAAAAGGATTGAGAAAGTGTAGAAAGTCTGGTACTGCTCGCTCTCCTTAAAGGAGGAGGCGTGAAGTTTTAGAATTTAGAAGAGCAATGTCCGTTACGACAGCGATAGTGAAGAGAGAGTGAGGTAACATTGCGGCAAAGAGAGAGAGAATGAAGACAATCAGTAAGAGGCGGGGAACTGATGAGACGAAAAGTCTCTGATTCCATCATGTCAAGCACAGCTGTGTGGTTGAACCACCCCCACACATGAGAAATATACTCCATACAGGGGCGAATATGACCCCTGTACAGAGACAGCAACTGAGTCGGGGTGAAGAAACTGCGGAGGCGGTACAGTACAACTAACCTCTTAGAAGGTGTTTAAGAAAGAGAGTATATGTATTCTTTCCAGGAAAGATCACGAGAAAAGGAAACGCCAAGGATGTTAAGAGAAGAGGAAGGGGAGCTATTGAAGAATAGGGACCCCAGCCTTCTTTAGTTAGCTTTATGTATATATATATATATATATATATATATATTAATTTTTTCTTTATTTAAAACAAGTTTGAATGTATTTACTTTGCAAACAACATGAGCAAAATTAAACGATAAATATTTTATAATTTTTTAAGATAGATAAATAGATATATATTATAGTGTTTCACTATAGATGTATAGATGTATATAGTGTTTTACAATAGATGTATATAGTGTTTAACGATTAGAAACAAATATAACATTAACTTGAACTTCATTAAACTTGAAGTTAAAGTTAAACTTTTCGGAGACGAAACAAATAACGTAGTTAGCCTACACATAATTCAACCAACCATAGAAAACAGAATTATAGAAAAACAATTAGGTTTTTCTATAATTCTGTTTTCTATGGTTGGTTGAATTATGTGTAGGCTAACTACGTTATTTGTTTCGTCTCCGAAAAGTTTAACTTTAACTTCAAGTTTAATGAAGTTCAAGTTAATGTTATATTTGTTTCTAATCGTTAAACACTATACACATCTATTGTAAAACACTATATACATCTATACATCTATAGTGAAACACTATATATATATATATCTATTTATCTATCTTAAAAAATTATAAAATATTTATCGTTTAATTTTGCTCATGTTGTTTGCAAAGTAAATACATTCAAACTTGTTTAAATAAAGAAAAAATTTATATATATATATATAATATATATATATATATATATATATATATATATATATATACATAAAGCTAACTAAAGAAGGCTGGGGTCCCTATTCTTGAATAGCTCCCCTTCCTCTTCTCTTAACATCCTTGGCGTTTCCTTTTCTCGTGATCTTTCCTGGAAAGAATACATATACTCTTTCTTAAACACCTTCTAAGAGGTTAGTTGTACTGTACCGCCTCCGCAGTTTCTTCACCCCGACTCAGTTGCTGTCTCTGTACAGGGGTCATATTCGCCCCTGTATGGAGTATGTTTCTCATGTGTGGGGTGGTTCAACCACACAGCTGTGCTTGACATGATGGAATCAGAGACTTTTCGTCTCATCAGTTCCCCGCCTCTTACTGATTGTCTTCATTCTCTCTCTCTTTGCCGCAATGTTACCTCACTCTCTCTTCACTATCGCTGTCGTAACGGACATTGCTCTTCTAAATTATAAAACTTCACGCCTCCTCCTTTAAGGAGAGCGAGCAGTACCAGACTTTCTACACTTTCTCAATCCTTTTCTATTCAACTAGCTAATACAAGGGTTAATCGGCATTTTCAGTCTTTCATCTACTCAACCAGTGAACTCTGGAAAAATCTTCCTCAATCCGCCTTTCCTCCTGTCTATGACCCCCATCTTTCAAACGCCTCGTGCCTAGGCATCTCGAAAATCCCGGACAATGATTTTGGCTCTCTTCAATGGGAGGGGCGCTTTTGCGGACATTTGCCCTTGGCCCTTCCTTCCTGCATCATATATATATATATATATATATATATATATATATATATATATATATATATATACTTTAATACTTTACAATATCGAAATTTCCTATGAACATTCCTTCACAAATATTTTCCAGATATTTTTACTTTTAGCTACGAGTATTTTAACGCCACTTTCTAATCATGAACAAAATCTGATATAAAGGTTTCATCAAACCCTATTATAAGCCAAGTTCAGATAGATGAGATAGGGAAAATATATTTTGGTACAAAATGTACAATACAGAATATCTAATCATCAGGAAGTTCATTAACATATAATAACTTTACTAACACCTAGCTACTACTGAGAACATTTATCTAACTCCGAGACCGTAGTTAGGAATGAACTTCATTTCATAATGATAATATAAATCCTACACCAGGGTGTATTCAGTATGAATGTGACCTTCGTGCATTAAGAAAGGTGTACCTTTTTACAGACCTCGAACCAAACTCAGAAAGCTAATGTGTGTGTGTGTGTGTGTGTGTGTGTGTGTGTGTGTGTTGTAGAAGATGCATGATGCCATGAAACGCAATGTTTAAAAACTTAGAGTTTGAGAAGTAATTCGTACATGCTTAATTTTATTGAAATTTTGATGGCTTATAATTAGCAACTATTTTGTAAACTTATTTTATTATAGGTTTCACAACATTATGTATTTGTAGTGTTTTGATTATTATTTTGATCAGCAGTACCTATATGGAATTTATTTGTTCTTATGTTTATATATACTCGTAAATTCTGACAATATGATTTTCAGGATGCACTGGTCTCTCGCATTAATCCATGAAAAACGCTGTCCTAAATGCTACAGCCGGGTTAATGCAACAGAGATGTGTGAAAAAGCGTGCGAAATTGAGTTTTACATGCATCCAGCGATAGGATGTATGCATTGAAAAGTTTGTCAAAGAATGTTTATCACAACATACAGTATAGTTATACACGTGGAAGAATTAGGGTAAAACAGAAAGAGTCGCGAAAACAGTCTGTTAAATTATCATTCATGTATTAGCATTATAAAAACTACATGGTTCTACGAGCATGAAGTATGTGAACTTTTATTTGGGGGCTCCTGCTTGTTCATGTAGTTTAGGCGTCTACAAAATGTCATCTGTTTGTAGGGGTGATCTCTGCTGTACGGTTTTTGGATGTTTAGGCTAGAATGATCCCCCTTTATTCTCAAATATACATTGTAAAAGAGTATGAAGCCATCATCCTACCAGAAACTCTAGTAGATGTATAACTCACAAATTCGTAAGTGGGTCTTGACGGGAGATTCTCAAATCGTTCCATTTCCGTCTACATTTTTCATTTATATTTATCTAATTATTTATTTTTTCCAGCGTCGTATAATTGCTTGATAAGGCTCATACTATGTTGTTACACGCTCATGTGTGTGTTCAAATTTTAACATTATATATATATATATATATATATATATATATATATATATTGGCGTTCTCCGTCCAACTGTTCCCAAAAAGTGTTGTACATAAACATAAAATTGAGATGTATAAACTTATAAAAATTTTATTATTAGAAATTTATTTCAGCAAATATGAGAACATTAACGGCTGAATAATTGATTTAGAACATGTTTGTAAATAATATATAATTATATATATATATATATATATATATATATAATCTTCGTAAGCTATGGGTTCATGATAAAAAGACGTCTGACTGTGGCTCTACTTACATCCGACATTATTGTACTATTTCCTGTTAATTCCATTTCTATCCTTAGTATTTGAGCTGTCAAATGTAATCTAGCGTCTCTTCGTATTATTAATATTTGTCACATGAACTATGGTCTTGCCACAATGTACAAATGCACATATTCATCACATCATAACATTGATCAACAAAGTTTTTCTCCATTTGCTAAATATGGGTGATTCTTATGTTCTTTTTACCCTGATTACAAAAATGAAAACACGTTTTTCTATTAACCACAGTTTGAGATCGAGATGTCATTCCACAGTTTGCTTCATAATACGATATTTATTGTTAGTCATTTACTCTGTATAAAATCTTTATATTATGCATATTTTATATTTACATGATTATATATATAGCATATCATTATTTAAGTGAAGTATACATCTTAATATATATATATATATATATATATATATATAGAGAGAGAGAGAGAGAGAGAGAGAGAGAGAGAGAGAGAGAGGAACAAGCTTAACCTTCGTGAAATGATGAATCATCGAACGGAACACTAAAAATTTGGGATGGTATATATATATATATATATATGCCCTTTTCTGAAAGATTCTGTGTGTGTGTGTGTGTGTGTGGTGCTTGTGTGCACACACACACACACAATATATATATCCCCTTTTCTGAAAGAATCTGTGTGTGTGTGCGTGTGCGTTTGGGACCGTGCTTAAGGCTCGGTTCCAAACTAAAAATTTGCACATTACATTATTTTGATCGCTAGTTGACAACTAGCTAGCTAATTTTTAGGTAATACAGATAGGTAATGAGTGATACAAAAGCATTGTGTATTAACCAAATGGGTAAATTCGTATATTGTATATGCGGGCTCATTTCTGTTATTATGTAGATGTTAGAATGTTTTCGATGTAAAATAGTTTGGCGTGACTCCTGCTTCAGCGGATAGCTTAGGTGTTTTAGGATTGCAATGAAGAGAGATGTGAAGAAGTGAGGATAAGTTTTAAACTACTGTTACCCTTGCTACTACTACTACTACTACTACTACTAATAATAATAATAATAATAAAGTTTCCCCGTATCCCCGACTTCTAGCTTGCAACAGCTTGTACATTCTGTTGAAGAATGGGTAAAAATCAACAGACATAAGTAAGTACTGTATATATATATATATATATATATATATATATATATATATATATATGTCACAGAGAATATGTGGATTTAGAATAATGGAATTAGGACAGTTTTGAGAGAAATTACGATTTCTTCCTCTTGTTGTATAAAGCATTCAGAATTTGAGAGTATTTAAGTTTCAGGTTTGCTAAAATAAACGAAAGCGACCGTGTAGTGAAAGATCCTTACTTGAATTATTGTTGAAGATGTGCTTTGAACTTCTTTGGTGGTATTGCCTCATGAAGGACTGGTGCTATATTCAGTTAACAAGCTGCAACGATGCTAAATACCAGAGTTATACCTTCTAAAGACCTTTCCAAGTTTTCTATTAACTGGAAATGAGAATTTTTTTTTTTGGAGAAACCTACTTATTTGGTTGTTGTCCAACAGATATCATTATGTATCAGTAAATAAGGTTTGCTCAACTAAAGCGCCTGTCAAGCATGGTGTGCCACAGTGCTGGGTTCTGGGTCCACTGTTATTTTTATTATATATAAATGACCTTCCACGTTCATCAAATATACTGAACTTCATAATGTTTGTAGATGATACAACTGTCTCTTTTTCTTGCAAAAATGTTAATACAGCTAAGAATATATCTCATTCAGAATTCATTATTGTAACGTAGTGGTTGGCTACCAATAAAACTCTTCCTAAATACCAGTAAAACAAATTTCATAATTTTTACTAAAAGAAATGTATACCTTGATGAACTTAATGTTAATGAAATCGCCAAAAAGGCGTGTGCTGTAACAGAATTTCTTGGTGTAATGCTAGATAAGAATTTGCAATGGAATGATCATGTAAATTATATCGCGAAAAATATTTCAAGGAGCGTTTCTATAATGTTGAATTTCACAAAATGTCATATTTCATATTACACATGTAATTAGTTTTAATTAAAACTGAGTCAAATTAATTTTTATTAAAAACTAATAAGATGTCATTGAATGTGTGCCGTCAGCACGACGTCTGCCTACTGTTGGATGTTGAAATGGGCGCAACAGAATTACTATATAAAAGTACCATAGCATAGGCCGCAAGAAAACTAGCTGGCTTAAATAACAATCTTTCTTTTTAAAGTTTTGCATTTGTAATTAACATAGCAAAACGAAATAGATACCTAATGTAAATTGAAATAATAATATTTATTTATGTAGCTGCGTTTCCCTTCCAGTTTGCAGAAAATCCTTACGTGATAGTAAAATGTACGCCTTATTCGAAATCAGAGTATTTGATTTACATAAAATCAACTGTTAGTAAGAAAACTGCTCTTACAAATTTCTCATTCGTAGACCTGTTTAGTTTATAACCAAAAGTTGTTAGCAGTAATGATTAACTACTACTCGTTACAGTTAAATTATTAGAAAAAATTACATACGTTTTAAAATTGTTTATTAACTAGCCTGGAAAATCTGGTAAGAATGTGAACTGAGATGCTGAATATAATCAACGTACAAAGAATTATGCAAATACTGTAGATTGAATCAGTGAACCTATCAAATATATATATATATATATATATATATATATATATATATATATATATATATATATATACACACAGCTGTACCCTTCATTCATTTCACGTGTTTAATTGTGAAATTCCCCCAATTTCCCCATAAGAGTTCCTTGCTCCATGCACGGTCTGTGATTAACATATATATATATATATATATATATATATATATATATATATTAGGGTGATTCAAAAAATAAAGTTTTTTTTTAATTGTTCAACCTGTATTTTTGTTCCCTATGACAAAAAAGTAGTGTATGCCAAATTTGGTGAATTTTAAATAAAATTTACTATGTGCTACCAGGCGTCAAAGTTTCCCTCTTTTTCAATTTGTTTGTTTTTACAACTTATGATTTTGTTTAATTGTTTATATTTCAGAATTTTTAATTAATGGTTTATATACTAGCTTGCTTTTAATTGTTGCTTGGAACTCGTAATTTTGATACCAATTAATCGATTATGGAAGCTAGGCCTAACTCACCATCACCCAGTTGCTTATTTGGGAGAAGTTCTACAAGAAAAGAAACTGAAGTATGGCTAATTGGGCAGCCCTCTGCAGTACTAAAAACATCCGTATTACCATCAGAGAAGGAAATGATGGCCCTCTTCATGCACTACAGAAATATTAAAAAGCAAGACATTAGAGAATCATGCTGCTCTACTGCGGATGATGTGCTAACAGTTTGGAAAAAAGCAGGAATACCAGCAAAACAAAGAATACATGTAGTAGATAAAATTCAAGGAATACTGAAGGAATGACAGCTGCTTAAGAAAAACAAACAAACAAATTGAAAAGATCACAAAATTTAAATAATAAAGAAGAAAAATGGAAAGATAAACTGGAAAACTTATTTGACATTGCTCATGAGAATGCTATGCAGCTTATAAAAATAGAAGATAAGAAATTCTTGAAAATGCAACGTGAGAAAGGACGTCATGGAAAAATGGGTACCATTGATAAGGCTGTTGCTAAAAAAGAGCAAAGAGCAGCAGAAAAGCAACAACTTATGAAAAGAGGAAAGCAGAAGAAGAGATCAAAAGAAAGAAGAATGAAGAGGCTGTCATACTCACCAGTACATCATCAGAATCAGAATCAGAGGAGAGTAAAAGTGATGAATCTGGTTTCTGTGCTGCACAACCTTCAACATGGAAAAGTAAGGTTGGCAAACGTAGAAAATTGTTTGATGATAAATTATTAGGAAGTCTTGATGTTGCAAAATTGAGTGACAGAAATGCGTCTCTCTTTAATGCAAACAATCAGACATCGCTTGAATGGGACATCTGCGAACAAATAAAATGCATGTGTTTCAATACAACGGCAGCCAATACTGGTCCTAGAAATGGTGCAGCTATTCTTCTAGAACAAAAATTCGACAACGATTTATTGTGGCTGGCATGTCGACACCATATATTTGAAATTATGCTGGAAGCTGTTGTTTCAAAGTCTTTATCACCATCTTCTGGCCCAGATATAGTCCTTTTTAAGAAGTTCAGAGAAAAATGGTCAAGCATTAATAAGGAGGACTACGAGACAGCATTATCAGATCCAGATATCTATGAAAATATTCATGACATCAAAGATGACATAATTATATTTGCAACAAATCAACTAGATACATTCCAACCAAGAGACGATTACCTAGAACTATTGCAGTTAACAATTATTTTTTTGGGAGGTGAACCAAAAGGTGGAATCAAATTTAAACATCCAGCGGGACTTCATCGGGCTAGGTGGATGGCCAAAATTACATATTCATTAAAATTTTTATGTTCAAATCTCAGTTCAAAATTTCAGTAAAAGACAAAAAAGGACTAAAAGACATCTGTCTATTTGCTACTCGGTTATATGTAAAGGCATGGTTTACAGCTCCTGTGCCATCTTGCGCTCCTCGTCTTGCTCTGGAATTATTACAGAATCTTGTAGTCTACAAACAAATAAATGACACAATTGCATTTGTTGCTATTAAAAAACTGTTAGGTCACCTCTGGTACCTATCAGAAGAACTGGTAGCCTTGGCCTTTTATGATGATGAAGTGCCTACTGAAACGAAAAACAAAATTGTAAAGGCCTTGCAAAATACAACAGAAACTCTTCCTGCAAAACGGGCTTTTCTAGATCCTGCACTTATTCCAACGAAGAAATTAGAAGATTTTGTCATCAAATACTCAAAGATTCTTTACAATAACAGAATTTACTTCAAAATTTTTACTCAAAGATGCTAAAGAATGGTATAATGATGAAGAGTATAACTCCGCTAAGAAATCTATCAAACAGTGAAAGTCGTGAATGATATAGCGAAAAGAGGAGTAAAATTAATGGATGAATATAATAAAATACTAACACATGACGAAGATCAAAAACAATTCTTGCTACAAGTAGTGAAAAACTACAGGGCTGTTTACCCTGATAGAAAGAAAGAAACATTGATGAAGTAAGGACAGCTAATGTCTCAAATATCATGCTAGTTTAATTATGCATGCTTGTGGTTATGGTAGGACCTACGGTGAGCTTTCCACATTAAAAAAAAGCAATGCGCCTTGTACTGTACCCCCTGGGTGGTGTGGAAAAATTTGACAATTTGAGTCGTTCTGTCAATTTTTAATTGCTGGTAGCAACCCCTAAAAATTAAAATTTGTTAAAATATTTTAGGATAGTTGTTTTTATGCTGAAATGAACCATTTAAAGGGTTGAACACATTAAAATATAAAAAAAAAAATTTACCCCCATATTTGAATCACCCTAATATATATGTGTGTGTGTGTGTGTGTGTGTGTGTGTGTATTATACACTGTTGGTAAACTTATTCGATTCGAAATTAACCAAGAAGCTAACATTATTCTTTAAGATCATAGGTGTGTTGATTCTCTTATGAAATGGATACTGCGTAAATTTTATTTATAGACATAATAGGAATAAGATAAAAAGACAATTGCAATTACTGGTTTACAGAAACTTAAGAATAATAATTTGATGTTTACTACCGTGGAAAGAAGTCATGGCTAAGATGGAAATAAAATTTGATGATTTGTACTTCTAAAATATAAAATTACGTAATGTGTTCTCTTTAAAGTATATATATAATATATCTATATATACAGGGTGGGCGGAAAGTAGCTCCCTATTTTGGATTGGTAAAAAAATACGTATATTATCCATTTATTTCAGAAGAAATAATATGAAAAGGTAGGCATACATGGTAGGTTTTCTCTAAAATTCAATGTGGGCTCCAACTCTTTCCACCAGCTTCTGGAGCCGCCCAGGAATGGCGTCCACTGACTTTAGCAGGAACTCCGGCGGGATGGAGGACATGACTTCCCGAATTCGGTCCTCCAGTTCTTCCAATGTCCTCGGTTTGGTGCGGTAGACTTCTTCCTTTACCCACCCCCAAAGAAAGAAGTCGCACGGTGTCAAGTCGGGGCTCCTGGCTGGCCATTGATGTGGACCACGACGACCCATCCAACGCCCAGGGAAGTGGGCATCCAGCCACTCACGGACAACAAGAGCGAAGTGCGGAGGGGCGCCATCTTGCATAAATAATCAGATCGTCGTCGATGTTCTCCCATGTGCTGACAACCGGCCAGACCTCGTTTCGCAACATAGCAAGGTACCGCTCAGCATTCATGGTGTTGCGCAGAAGGAACGGGCCCACAACCTGATCTGAGGTCATACCACACCACACCGTTACACTGAATCGATTCTGCCGTTTTTCAGCGGTAACCGTGCGACTTCTTTCTTTCGGGGTGGGTAAAGGAAGAAGTCTACCGCACCAAACCGAGGACATTGGAAGAACTGGAGGACCGAATTCGGGAAGTCATGTCCTCCATCCCGCCAGAGTTCCTGCTAAAGTCAGTGGACGCCATTCCTGGGCGGCTCCAGAAGCTGGTGGAAAGAGTTGGAGCCCACATTGAATTTTAGAGAAAACCTACCATGTATGCCTACCTTTTCATATTATTTCTTCTGAAATAAATGGATAATATACGTATTTTTTTACCAATCCAAAATAGGGAGCTACTTTCCGCCCACCCTGTATATATATTTATATATATATATATATGTTAGTTCACTAGTTGATTCTATTCGATGACTATGCTATGATGAGTTGCATGATAGCAACATCTGTTTAATTAAAGCATATATTATTCCGTCAGTTGGCTTAGAAGGCTGAATTTTGTCAGTTTGCTTTTATTACGAAGGGAATTGAAATCAATATATTTAATTTAAATACTCTTAATACGTGTACATACGTATGTAATAATAACAATAAATCAATATTAGTAATAATATTTAAGTGGATGTTTAGAGGAGGATAACAGAATTGCTGCTTCAGTTTCAAAGCCACGTTAGGCAACTTGGTTCTTTTTAACACATGCAATTTTATAACGAAATTTCATGAACGGTAAAATTATTAATTCATATACCAGAAGATGACATGTGAAAGTGAATGTGATGGAATATATCGATGTAAATAACAGAAAACTACATACTTAAAAGTAAATAAACATATATGCGTGTGCTATGAATATATATTGTATTTGAAGGTCATCTCGTCTGAAAATAAGCCAGTTTCCCTTAAAAAAGAGAGAAATTAATTTATTTAAATTAAAATAATAAATATTCATTTTATTTTTCATAATACAGATATTAAACAAAGATCGTGTTTTCGATTTAAAATATTTTCAGTCTGATTTTGATTTAGGTATTGTTCGCAATTTGTTAACAGACGAAAATTGGATGTGTCGATGCATACTGTCGTTAGGCCTATTAAAACCTTTCAGATATTCATTTTAAGTTTTCATTTCTACTGTCTGGCGGTACTTGCCTGAACAGAAACTACTCGAGTGTATGTATGTTTTTGCATGTTTGTTCTTGTTTGCCTCAAGAAAGAACTTTTTTGAAGGAGGAAGGCGAGGCTCAATCCTTTCTTAATTTTTTTCCCCTTTTTCCCCCTTTCCCCCCCCCTCTTTTTTCCCCCTTTTTTTCCCGTTTTTTTTCCCCCTCTTTTTTTTTTTTCCCTTTTTTTCCCCCTTTTTTTTTTTTTGAAGGACCATGAAGGACACCTCATAAAGGAGGGACCGCCATGAATGACGGTGGAGGACCTCCATGAAGGACGGTGGAGGACCGCCATGAAGGACGGTGAGGGGGGGAAATTTTCAAATTGATCCATTGCTGTCTCACATTTTGCCACTATACTACTGCACGAACGGCAACCAATGTGTATATACTATGTATCCACCTGATTACCAATCAAATGCTATAAATAGTATAATAAAATGATTTTGTACAAATTATTAACACATATTGAACTGTTTAAACTTTAAAGTATAATACAGCATTTTCTTCTTTCTTTGAATAGGGAAGCATTGCTTCCCTTGCTTCCATGGACCGCACGCCACTGGTATATATATATATATATATATATATATATATATATATATATATATATATAGTCTAAAAGTCACTAAAGGGAAAAGTCACTAAAAGAAACGTGAATAGCAACACAAAAGGATAAACAGCGGAACGCGGTCTGTTCGTTTGTTTGGGCTGAACTAACAGCATGATTATTTACACCTGACTAAATCGTTGGTGCTAAGTTTAATTTGGTGATGTTTCTAAAGTGACAAAATGGAATAGAAAGTTGCCTAATAATTATATCAGTTAGGGGTAATGTCCATAGCTTCTAAATTAGTAAAGTTAGAGAGTTTAGATAGGCTGCTTTGTGGGACGCTGGAAATCTATGGTAGGCCCTAAAGAAAATCTAAATCAAAACACCGGTAAGTGCCTTTGTTGTTGTTTAGAAACCTAGTAACTTAGCGGGGTCACTAACCCCAAGTTATTACATGAATGAAACATTGTATTTGATATTTAAAAACTTTTAACATGTCAACTCTTTCAGTGTTTTGACCCCAGGGTTCCTGATGAACGTTAAGCATTTATGGACACTGTTCACATCTGAAAGGGAAATACAACAGTAACAACCTCAATGATCTATAGGAAGTGATACAACAAACCTGAAACAACAACACCCAAGATACCATCAATAAATTGACTGAACCAGTGCCACGAGGAGCAGCTACTCTGTGGGTTGCAAAAGGTAGACACAAAAAATCTTAGCTTATAGCTTTCAGGTATGATCCAATTTGGTTTATGGTGTTAGAGAAAGCATATGAAATCGAGAGATCGAGATTAGAGGAGAGCAATCGGCGTTTTTCCTTTTGTTCTCTTTCCCTAGTTACGAGTGGATGAGTTTCTCTCCTTCGTCTTGCGGAAGGTTTTGGATTCCATCGTTGGAACCTATTTTCCACGTTTTTAGGAGGTCTGCTGGCCTTCTTTTGGGGTTCGGATCCCCAAACTTACAAAGAGAGAGCTTGCTCTCATCTAAAGTAACCTGGCCGATCATGCTTGGTTGATCCCAGGCATCTTTTCTCTCTTCTTACGCTCTCATTTCTTTTTTTTTCGCTTTCTCTCCTCTGTCCTCCCTCTTCAACTTCCACCAAGGAATCAAAGGAATATCATCAACAGAATCGGAAGTATGAGGTCAATACCACAAGGAATAGTATTAGCCTCATTCCTATTCATTATCATGCTAACAGACATAGAAAAAGAAGTGGCTAATAATAATACAGTAACATCCTTTGCTGGCGATGCAAAAATCAGCAGGAAAATTAGAAATGTAGATGATGTGAAATCCTTACAAACAGACACAAACAGAATACAGCATACAAATGGTCAGAAATTTAACATCAAAATATTTCAGCTCCTAAGATATGGAAAAAATGAGAAGCTAAACAAACAGAACATTATGTCCCGAATAGGCAGAAAATCCAAAGAAACATAAAAGCAAATAATGACCGATGATGCGAAATTTGAGACCCAAATTCATATAGCGATAAACAAGGCAAAAGGAATTACGGGACAGATACTGAGAACACTTAAAGAAGGATAACAAAGAAATGATTCCCTTGCTAAAAACACTGAGCATACTAAAACTGTAATACTGTTCAGTCTTGACGTCCCCATATAAAAAACAAAAAAAAATATAAAAATAAAAATAAACTAAAAGAAATGTAAATTCGTTTAAAACCAAGTTGAAATCCCAATTGATAATGGCATACTAATAAAAATCTAGGATTAATGTACATTACTGCTGTTTATTCATTTCTCGTGTGTAATCTAGGATTAAAGACACATTACTTGTGATTGTTCAGTTCTTATCTCTCATGTATAATATTGATTTCTTTTTATGGTATTGGTATAATACCTTCAATAATGACTTTGCATTTATCATATCGATAATGATAATTTAAGATTAATACATACGTTAACTATTTATAATACTTATTTATTTATTTATTTATTTATTATTAATTATAATAACTATCTGTTTATTTTTAATAAGAGCCCAGTAAAGCCTAAAGCTTAAGGGCCAAATTAAATAAAATAAATAGTCCAACTTCACAATTATTTATGTCATTGTAAATTGTAAAAAATAATGTATTTATTTTATTATTAATAAAGATTATTCAATAAAAAAGCCAAAGAAATTTCACAGCCAGGATCGATGACTGCAAAGAACTCAATTACTGGGAAAGACTGCGTACATTAAATCTATATGCGCTGGAAAGGAGAAGAGAGAGGTACACCATAATATAAGTATGAAAATTAATAGAGAAACTAGTACCTAACCTCAAACTGAACCCCATAAAAACCACCCCAAAAAAACCACTGGCAAATAGGAAAGGTGGAATGTGTAGTGTTCCCAAAATAAAGGCCAGACAAAGGACATCCTCAATTCTGAAAGAAAACAGTTTTGTTATTCAAGGACCAACACTATTTAACTAGCTGCCCAGAGACACCAGAAACATTACAGATGTCAAAGTTGAAGTCTTTGAAAGAAGATTAAAAACCTGGCTTAGGACGATTCCGGATGAGCCAGGTGTGCCTGGCTATGTGAGGTGGAGAGCTCACCTGACACCAACTCTATTCTGCATTAAGTCAGGTCTAGAGGTGGGTCATCAGCCTGACCTTTGTGTCAAAAGAGACCGACGCACAGAACATCTGCAAGGTTGCGAGGTACAAATATATTTTTTTTTATACAGGAAGGAGGGGCTGAAGCGCCCCCCCCCTCCATAGAAGAAGAAGAAGAGAGCCAAAATCAAGGTCCATGGTTTTCGAGATGCCTGGACACTCTGCGTTTGAAAGATGGGAGGTCATAGACAGGAGGAAAGATGGATTAAGGAAGATTTTTCCAGAGTTGACCGGTTGACTATCTAACCCTCGCGTTAAATAGTGGGACAGAAAAGGAATGAGAAAGTGTAGAAAGTCTGGTGCAGCATGTTTTCCTTAAAGGAGGAGGCATGCAGTTAGAGAGTTCAGAAGAGCAATGTCCGTTATAATAGTGATAGTAAAGAGAGAGTGAGGCAACATTGCAGTGAAGAGAGAGCGATTCAAGACAATCAGTAAGAGTTGGGGAATTGATGAGACGAAAAGACTTTGATTCCACCCAGTTAAGTATGGCTGTGTGGGTTGAGCCACCCCACACATGAGAAGCATACTCCATATAAGGGCGAATAAGACCCCTGTATAGAGACAGGAAATGAGTGGGGGTGAAGAAACCGCAGAGGCGGTACAGCACACCTAACCTCTTAGAAGATGTTATAAAAAGAGAGTATATGTGATCTTTCCAGGAAAGATCACGAGAAAAGGAAACGCCAAGAATGTTAAGAGAAGAGGAAGGATTGAGTTGTGTTGTTGAAGGTAAGGAGATAGTCATGTGGAAGATTGTGACGATTAGACAGATGGATGAACTGAGTTTTTGGGGCATTGAAAGTCACAAGGTTTTCTCTGCCCCAATCAGAGATAGCAGAAAGAGCAGAGGTCAGGTGTCCCATACCTGTCCTACCGGAATCATGGAGTGACTGTTGTGAGGGACGCTTTGTGAAGCGGGTGGAGAAGTGAAGAGTGGAATCATCGGCATAGGAGTGAATAGAACAGGAAGTGAGAATTAAAAGTTCATTAATAAATAAAAGGAAAAGAGTGGGTGACAGGACAGAACCCTGAGGAACACCACTGTTGATAGCTTTTGAAGAAGAACAGTGGACATCTACAACCGCAGCTATAGATCGACTAGAAAGGAAATTAGAGATGAAGGCACATATAGAAGGATATATACCGAAGGGGGGCAGTTTGGAAATTAAAGCTTTGTGTCAGACTCTATCAAAAGCTTTCGATATGTCTAGCGTAATAGCAAGAGTTTCACCGAAATTCCGAAAGGAGGATGACCAAGAGTCAGAGAGATATGCAAGAACATCGCCAGTAGAGCGTCCCTTGCGGAACCCACACTGATGATCTGAAAGAAGATTGTGAGAAGAGAGGTGTTTAAGGATCTTCCTATTAAGGATCTAGTCAAAAACTTTAGAAAGGCAAGAAATCAAAGCATTTGGACGACAGTTGGAGGTTGAGAGCGGTTACCCTTCTTTGGGACAGGCTGAATGAAAGCGAACTTACAGCAGGAAGGAAAAGTACCAGATGAGAGACAAAGACGAAAGCGTTTGCCGAGGCAGGGTGTCAGCACAGAAGCACAGTTCTTAAGAACAACAGAAGGAACACCATCAGGACGGTAAGCCTTCCTAGAGTTGAGCCCACATAGGACAGGAAAAACATCTTTAGAAGAGATTCTAATTTCAAACATAATAAAGTCAGATGGAGGAGGAGATGGATGAACAGCGCCGGAATCATCCATAGTTGAGTTGGAAGCGAAAGTTTGAGATAGGTTCTCACATTTTTGTCGGATGGAGGAATATTTGGCCCGTCGAAGAACAGATTTTGCAAGATTCCAGGCAGAAATGTAGGCTGAATGAGTGTCAGAAGTTGGATGGTGACGCTATTTTTTTGAAAGACTCCTCGCTGTTGCGGATAGCATTAGAACAATTAAAGTTAAACCAAGGTTTTCTTGCATCAATAGTATGTAGGAATAGAATATGGAGTGTACGCCTCCATGCCAGAGAGAATCGCCTCCGTGATGCGCTCATCACACTTGGAAGGGTCCCGGCAACGGAAGCAGTAATCATTCCATGGGAATTCAGAGAAGTACTGCCTAAGAGCCTCCCAATGAACAGCGCCAAAGTGTCAGATTAGAGCGATAGGACAGAAAACAGATATGAGATTGTGGTCGGAGGAGCCCAACGGAGAAAAAAGTTTAACAGAGTAAGAAGAAGGATGAGAAGTAAGAAATAAGGCTAGAATGTTGGGCCTATCTCCAAGACGATCGGGGATACGAGTAGGCTGCTGTAAAATCTGTTCCAGGTCATTTAGGATAGAAAAGTTGTAAGCTCGTTTACCAGGGATATTAGTGAAATGGGAGGAAAGCCAAAGGTGGTGGTGAACATTGAAATCTCCTAAAGTGGAGATTTCAGCAAAGGGAGAGCGGGATAGAATGTATTCCACTGTGGAAGTGAGGTATTCAAAGAATTTTAGATAGTCAGTAAAATTAGGATAAAGGTAAACAGGGCAGATGTATTTAGTTTGAGATTGGCATGTAAGCCGTAGCCAGAGGGTATAGAATTCGGAAGATTCGAGGTCGAGAATACGAGAACAAGTTAGGTCATTGCATATATACAGTATACGCAACATCCATCTTTGGAGTGAAACTGAGTATAGAGAAAGTAAGAGGGTACAGAAAATGGGTTGCTGTCACTATATATACAGTATATTTAAGTGAATTAAGTTAGATTTTAATAAATTAGGTTAATTTTGGTTAGGGTGATTTAGAATATAATTTTGTTTTTAATTAAAGTTAAAAATGTTTTTATATAAAACTTATATTACTTACCAGTACTTTTATTGTTTATAATTTATAAAAGTACTGGTAACTAATATAAGTTTTATATAAAAACATTTTTAACTTTAATTAAAAACAAAATTATATTCTAAATCACCCTAACCAAAATTAACCTAATTTATTAAAATCTAACTTAATACACTCAAATTCAGTCAAGCGCACGGGTGCAACGCTCCCTTTGCAACCCCCCTCCCCATGGGGAGACGACCGTGAAAGAGGAAGAAGTAAAACAGTCATTTATACGAGAACAAGACTCTTCTATTCTCGCACTGAGGCTCTCATCAGATGAACGCCTTGAAAGGTATAAAAGATGATGATGAAAAGGAAGCAAAAGAGAAGGGAAAGAAAAATTCCTACGATCACGGTCCACAGTTAGGCAGTCATTTAGTCAATAAAACTTTCATTCGTTTAATGATTTGATAAATATCATTTAATGATTTTATTATAAAATCATTTTTTTTTATTTCCCTATAGATTAAAATTTAGTTGTGTTTCAGATAAGATTCTAGAATTTTCCTTCTAAAATTCTAATGGAGTAAAATATTATTTTTGTTTGCTACCACTTAAAGTTACGAGTGTCTTTACTGACACAGTTCAAGGCTATTAACTCTTTTTGTCATATCTAAGTGCGCACTTATGTATCAAAATTATGGCATACAGATCATAACTTATTCACGCGTAATATGGCAACATAGTAATTTTTTGGACCTTTTCCAGTTTGTGTACCGTTTTTCATATAATTTATTTTTGAGAATATTTTTGTTAAAACTAACGAAAATATCACGACTTAACCTAACCAATTATCAAGAGCGTACAGTTGATCTATTAGTAAATAGTAAATACTATTCCAGAAACAAACAATGTTATAATTAATAATAGATCAACTGTACGCCCTTGATAATTGGTTAGGTTAAGTCGTGATATTTTCGTTAGTTTTAACAAAAATATTCTCAAAAATAAATTATATGAAAAACGGTACACAAACTGGAAAAGGTCCAATTTTTTTTCAGTTTGTATTATTACTATTGTCATCTGGACTATTGGTCTGCCAATAAACTTTTCCATTTTCATTACAGTTAAGGAATCTGATAAATCCCCGCTGAATTCTCAATCTTGTAATTGAGACTAAGAACAGTATTGCTTTTTCTCTTAAGAGCAGTAGGCCTATTCTGTCATTTATTGTAATGCAATATGAAGAAATATTTTGCTGATCATACTACAGACAGAAAAGCCATTTTAAAAAACTTTAGTTATCCCTTTTAATATGACTCAAATTATTTTCTATCAATATGACAAAAAAAAAAAGACAGTGGAGAGGATAACTATAATAAACAAACAAACAAACGCATTTTATTACGGATCATTTACAATCCATAGCCACTTAACCAAATGATACAAATACAATCTTATCATACATTTAACTTATTATGCAAATACAGTCTTTGTTACATTACAAAAATAATGCGTTGTCCACCAGCAGTTGTCTGAACCAAGACTGTCATATAGGCGAAAGGTACACAGTATCTCAGGAGAAGAACATTGCACAATAACACATAGCTGTTTTGAACCCTCATAATGAAATTATATAATATATATTCTTCGGGATTAACAATTGGCTGGTAGGTAGGTTATGCGTAGTAAACAGAAAACTGGCACAGCGCCATTTTGGTTCCGTACATAGTATACGGAAAACATTATTATCAGCAACAGAAATTTTATTCATAGCAGTTTTTGTATAGTTCCACTACAGATGGGATGGACATAGTGCGATACATTAAGTTCTAAAAAGATACATTTTGACTGATTCTGAACATATATCAAATTTCCTTACTGGCATATTACTAAGGGTTGCCAGATTTTTTGACGGACAGACCGGGAATAAAAAATTTTTATTTCGATTTCAATATATTGATGCGTAATTTACATATATTCATACTGTATAAAATTTGTACATAATAATTTTTATTAAAAAAGAATGAATTTCTCAACATAAATTAAAATGAATAAACATTGTCTTTCAAACAAAAAATAAAGTACATATAGTTGTAATAAAAATATAGTTCGTGAATGTAAAATAGAAGTATTTGTTCAGGCAGTGAATATTTATGATATATATTTGCTGATTGCACCATTGATAATTACGTCCTTGTTTGGGGAAACTCCGCTAACAACGCATTAAATGGTATTGCGAAAAATGCTCTGTATGAATTGGTCCACAATTAACCCACCCCTTATATCTCCAGTCTAACTATAGAGTAGATCAAGTCTAGCCTAGAGGGGTCAGCCTAGAGATTCCGGAAATGGTCCAGAGCGGGCAGATAAATTGAGGTCCACAGTAGGATTCCTCACAAGATTAGGTTAGGGCAATCTACCTTCACCTTTGTTAAGCTATGAGTTGATGCTGGGTCTTAGGCCACAATGTAGGCCTAACTTGTCTGACCCAGCTTAATTTAATGTGATTAACTTACTGGTGTAAAAACTCAATCAGTCACTTACTTTTAGTTATTGGAGTCTCTCCCTTCTCCGGTTGTGTAATTGTCGAGAGCGTACTTGCTGGTACGTCTTCTCGCCCCGTCTTCGTTTTCGTTCTCCCTTTGTTCTCCTCTTCGCGGGGCTTCTTGCACCAGCGTTGTCTTGGTTTTTCCTCGGTTGGTTGAGCGGTAATGTATCTATTACCGAGCACGCTCTTCCCACACAGTATATAAATACTAGTGTGGAGAATAACTCTGGTGAGCAACCAATTGGTTTCATCCACCCAGTTATTGACATAAAAGGAATTTAATAATTGTTAGATTAACTACCTACCTACTCAGTGAACCATTTTCGTTACCTCCCAACTACCCACTCATCAGTTTTCCATATACTGGGGGCCCCGGGAGATAAAAATTTTGGTGTCATTGTCACCAATTTTTGTGTCTGAGTGTAGACTAGCTAACTATTTAACTGTAAATGCCTGTTAATCTGATTAACAGTGCCTATCCTCACCTTCTCATGGAGAAGGTGTAGCATTTAATTAGAAGAGAAAATATACATCCATAGGATGAAACTGTCTATGGTCTTTACCATAAGAAAGAAAAAATGAAAGTTAGAAGATAAAATTACAATTCCCCAGCATCTATTTTTTGTTGTAAAAATAGTCGCGCCTTTAATGCTGTTTGTCGCTGAGGTCTTGTGTCTGTCAATGTTGTAGTAGGATGCGTTACCACTCCTCCTGTCAAAGGAATAGTTACTGGAAGTTCAGTGTCTCCAGTTGTTACTGTCAGTGGAGAAGGTTCTCCAAAGTCCATTGTTTTGGGTCCAGACTCTAAAGGGTACAAAAGAGAAATGTCTCTTGTTGTGTCACCCGTTGAAGTCCTTAATTTGACCACTCTTGTTACCCCGTCTGCCCCTGGTCTGAGTTCTGAAACTCTAGCCAGAGGCCAGTATTGTCTTGGAGTACTGTCATGTATGAGAACAAGGTCCCCTACCTTAATTGTGTCAGACCAATCCTTCTTAGTCATTTGTTTATGTCTCTCCCTTAGACCCATCAAGTACTCAGTTTTCCACTGCTTAATAAAATGAGCTTTAACTCTAGTTAAGTGTTGTAACTTAGTCTGGAGTTCATCGTGTCGTTGAGTCCAGTTTGGGTCTTCTGAAGAGTCTATATTGTAGTCCGGCAGGAGACTAACTTGTTCTCCCCGAATCAAATGATTTGGAGTTAATGGTTCTGGATCATTAATGTTGTCACTCACATAAGTGAGTGGTCTATTGTTAATGATGTTCTCAATCTCAGCCAGGAGAGTGAGTAACCAAATAAGTGTATCTGTTTTTTGCCAATTGCTTTCTTCAAGCAATTCTTTACTGTTTGTATATTCCTCTCCCAGATAGAACCATACCAAGGAGAGGCAACCGGAATATACTTCCACTTTATGTTTGAATTTTGTATATATAATTGTGTGATTTCATTGCTTAACAAGTCGTGGATGACTTGTTCACCAGCTTTGAAATATGTAGCATTGTCAGTCCAAACTGTCTTTGGTACTGAATGTCGTGCACAGAATCTCTTAAAGACAGCAACAAAAGATTCTGCTGTAAGGTCCTCCACAACATCCAAATAAACAGCTCGTGAGGCAGCACATGTAAACAGTACAATGTACATTTTTTGTTCAGTGTCACCCACCCCTACAGTCAATGCTCCTGTATAGTCAATGCCTACAGTCTCAAAGGGTCTGTTGAGAATAACTCTCTCCTCTGGCAAAGCAGGAGGATTTGGTTTCCTATAGGGCCTAGCATGAATACGCCTACATGTGACACACTCACTCAGGACTGTTTTAACAGTGATCCTTCCCTTGGGTATCCAATAAGTTTTTCTTAACGTAGTTAGTGTCTGTGGTACCCCCATATGATATACATCATTGTGTGTTTTCTGATGATTAATGTTGTCAAATAGCTAAATCTAGGTAAAAGGATTGGATTTTTGCTTTTGTATGACAGTTTTGATTTGTCTAATCTCCCTTTACACCTTAGAAGGCCTTCCTCATCTCTGAACAAGTTTAGATCCACAACTACTGATGGTACAGGTTCTTTTGTTTGTTTCCCATTAGTTAAGAATTCTAACTCTTTATTGTACTCTTTTTGTTGTGCTTGGCCTATCCAGTATTTGGTTGCAACTTCTGTATAATTATGATTATTTTTATTTAGCTGTTTGTTAATTGTAGCTAAACAGTTGTGAGCAAACCTCAAACAGTAGGCTGTCACCCTGACAAGTTTGTTGAAATCAGAATACTGTTCATAATTAGTGATTGGTTCAACCTTTTCATTTGAAAAGATTAAATTTAATGTCAAGTTAACTTGTTCCACAGGCCATTGGTCTGTATTACAGAGCCACTTAGGTCCCATAAACCAAGTTTTGTTTGACTTCAACAACTTGTAGGATAAACCTCTGGTCAGAAAGTCTGCTGGATTCTGTTTAGTTGGAACATAGTGAAAGTTTACTTGTAGGCTTTCATTAGCATCAGCTATTTCTTTTAGCCTATTTCTTACAAAGATATTCTTACTATTAATGCTATCATTCCGTATCCAGGCAAGACAAATCTGACTGTCAAGCCAGACGTGGATATGAGTTAAAAACACATCATAGTAAGCATCCTTAAGCAATGAAATGGTTTTAATGGCTAATGTAGCAGCCAATAGTTCCAATTGAGGTATGGTTCGGGTAGGTTTGAGAGGTGCAACTTTCCCTTTTGCATAAATTAGATGACTTTCTGTAGGGCTTACAAGATACGCACAGCACCCATAAGCTTGTGTGCTTGCATCAGCAAACACATGAAGTCTCTGGGGCTTATCCCTAAACCCACAGCACCTTTGAATTTTAATATTCTGCACTTTTGTTAAATCAGAAGCTAACTTCTTCCAAGATTTTTGATTTTCATTTGTTATTGGATCATCCCACCCAACATTTGTCCTCCAAATTTCTTGGAGGAGAATCTTTGATTTTATTGTTGAAGGCAGGAATAGACCCATAGGATCAAAAATTTTGGAAGCCTCTGATAATATTTGTCTTTTAGTATTTGCTTCCTCATCAAGTTTAAAACCTTTAGTACAGATTGAATCATGACTGTTAGAAGTTGCATCCAAATACCAGTTCATACCTAAAGTTTTAACTCTGTCTGATGGCTCAGTAAGACCATTATTATCCTTTAAAATCTTTTTGTTTAAATCCTCATCATTTGAAATCCACTCTCTAAGTTCAAAGTTACCTTGTTGCATAATGTTTTGAGAGTGTTCATAGACTTCAGATAATTCAGATTTTGTTGTCGTTGAGCCTATTAGATTGTCTACGTAAAAATGTTCCTTAAGGAAGTTCAATGTTAAAGAGTTATTAAACTGGTTTAAATGATGTCTAATTGTCAATGCTAATAGGCTAGGTGAGCAATTGGCTCCAAACAAACAACATTAAATCTATAGGTTATGAACCCTTTATTCAAATCAAATGGATCCTTGAACCATAAGAACCTAAGTTGGTTCTTATCATATTCATTTTTAAGATTTATTCTCAAAAATGCCTTTGAAATGTCACTTTGTACGGCATATTTGTCTAACCTGAACCTCAGTAAGATCTTCACAAGGTCAGAAATGAGATTAGGACCCTCAATCAAGCAATCATTCAAACTGTGTTTATCACTGTCTTTGAGGCTACAGTTATATACTACTCTGAGTTTTGTTGTTGGGGCATCTTGTCGATAAACCCCCCTGTGGGTTAAATAATGACAACCATCTTTTTTAAAAGGGTTATTTGTTACTTCTTCAATGAAGCCTTTCTGTAGCTGTTCTTTGAAGACATCACTGTACTTTTGAATATTATTATCTTGTCTGAGTTTTTTCATTACTTTATATAAATGTCCTTTAGCTACTTTGAGATTGTCTCTTAAAGTTGGACAATTTATTTTCCAAGGTAACTCAACAAAATAACTATTGTCTTTGCACTGAATGGTGTCTTCAAATCTTTCTACCATTAACTGATCTTCTGAAGTTTGATTGGTGTCATGTATACCCACAGATTCTAGCAACCATAAAGTTTGAATTGCCTCATCCAAAGTTTCATTTGATAATGACGAATTAATGTTCTCAGTTGAGATAATATTATTCAAAGTGTTGCTATTCTTACAGGTGTTATGTAGGACTGAGTTGAGGCACATAGTATTTGTTGGTCATGAGCTGTTTTGGTTTAGGTCTAGGTTGTATTTGGATAGGTCACCCAAAGGGCTATCCCTGATGGAGTCTGAATAGCTATACCATTACCTATCTCTACTATGCCCTTATGAATAAGATTAATATAATCTGCCCCTATTAGCATTTCAATGTTAGCTACTGTGTTGTTAGTGATATGTCTATCAGCTATTTTGTAGTGTTTTCCCAAATGATTTATGGTTTGTTCTAGTTTGGGTATAACCAGTTTGTTTTGTCCTACTTTAGAAATAATAACTGCTTCAATTTTCTTGAATTTACTTTCTAAATGTAGTTCCAGGTCAATTGTCTTATAGCTATTTTTGTCCGAGTTATCCTTAACAAAGGATGCAATATTGAGGTTTTGTTCATTCGGGTTTGGTGTCAAACCCAATTTATTAACTACATTTTTTGAAACAAATGTTTGTTGAGAACAACAGTCTATAAGACATCTCACTGGAGTGGTACTACCCTCACTATTCACTAAGTCCAAAGTAATAGTTGGTAAAGAATCTCAGTGTTTCTTGTTACATTGTTTGAACAAGCAGAATGTCCCATGAAAGTGGCATTTTCTTGATTACCTTTGTTTGGGGGAGGTATCTTTTGAGTTTGAGTACTATTGTTTGGACACTTTGGTGAATCACACATTGATGAGACATGTCGTAAACTTTTACAAAACTTACACTTGAATCTTAACCTAGATTTACAGTCTTTCTTATAATGTCCCTGGCCAGTACACTTTTTACACAGGTTCAACTGTTCAATCTTTTAGCCCTTTGGTTAAAGTCTGAATATTTGTCACACCCAGTACTACTGTGTTCATTACTTGCACAAAATTTGCAATGTGGTGTGTAAGTTGAGGCAGCAGTTACATTAAAGTTCTGTAATGTAGGTGTTCGTGTATTATAGTTGGTCACATTTGATTCTACAGTATCAAGTTTTGTCTGTTTGGCTGTAGCTAGTTGGTCTCGGGAACAGTCTTTGGTTTATCTATAGTCTGGGTCTTATGTGTTGGAAATCTCTCAATTTGTAATTAGTTAGGATATTGGGAAGTGTTTTCTTATTTGTTCTAAATTAGGATAATTTTCTCCCGTCTTTAGAATTAAAATATCTTTAACCCTCGAAGGAAGGCACCTAAGTACTATGCTTTGTATAATCCAAGATGAAGCTTTAATATCTATCTCATTGCTAACCAGTTGTCCTATAATAGCTTCTAATTTTGTATAAAAAATTTCCATATCACTATGGTTATCTTTTATGGGTGCAAATTCAAAAATTTGTTGAGATAATTCATATACAATCAAATCTTTATTAATGTAATTACGTTTTAAAAGATCAATAGCTACTTCATATGAATCCCCTACGGCTGGTAAATAGGCTATTAGGTTATAGGCTGGGCCTTTAAGGGAACTAGTTAAGTAACTAAACTTTTCAACAGTTGAAATATAAGGTTTATTACCTATTAAATTCTCAAATTTGTCAATGAAAGATGGGAATTGTACCGTGTCCCCTTCAAATGTTGGTACTAGCAAATGGGTAACTGAGCCCTCAATTCTTGTGACTCAGGATTTAGCATGCCACTTAAATTTTGTTGAAGGTTAGCCCTACTTTGATTAAAATCAGAATTAGGTTTTTTTGGTGTTAAGTCAGTCAAACGAGACCGTAGTCTCCTTATTTGCTGTTCAATTGAGCTTACCTGATCATCATCATCAGCGTAAAGGTCTATCAATTGTTCTTCAGCCATTTCGGATTCAACTAACTCTGAAATACTCTCATTAATGGCTATTATTTCCTTCTTTTTAATTTCCAATTTAATAATTACACTCTCTAAATTTTCCTTACCTGGTTGTGTAATATTGTTAAAAGTGTTCACAGCCTTTGTAACAGCTCCCAACTTTGCCCCCCTTTTCTTTTTTAACTTTTTCAATTCCGCACTGTCCATGTCTAAGTCAAAATTGTTTAACTGGGGATCGTAATGAAATAGAGGACAAGAAGAAATTACCAGAGAAGAGAGAGCACAGACAAAACAGTCGAGTTTAAATTTGGTTTAATCCCCCCCAAGTACTTATGTCACTCAGGTCTAAGCTTATAAGAGAATGAGACTCCTTAAATGTAAATGTTTCCTAGTTAGGCCCTAGGTTGTAGGCCTAATTAGGCTTGATTAGCTTAGGCTTAGGCTTAGGCTAGACCATTTAGCCTAATTCTGCAATTTTTGTTAAGTAAGGTTAAGGTTTGTAAATTCCCCACACACGGACCACCAATGCGAAAAATGCTCTGTATGAATTGGTCCACAATTAACCCACCCCTTATATCTCCAGTCTAACTATAGAGTAGATCAAGTCTAGCCTAGAGGGGTCAGCCTAGAGATTCCGGAAATGGTCCAGAGCGGGCAGATAAATTGAGGTCCACAGTAGGATTCCTCACAAGATTAGGTTAGGGCAATCTACCTTCACCTTTGTTAAGCTATGAGTTGATGCTGGGTCTTAGGCCACAATGTAGGCCTAACTTGTCTGACCCAGCTTAATTTAATGTGATTAACTTACTGGTGTAAAAACTCAATCAGTCACTTACTTTTAGTTATTGGAGTCTCTCCCTTCTCCGGTTGTGTAATTGTCGAGAGCGTACTTGCTGGTACGTCTTCTCGCCCCGTTCTTCGTTTTCGTTCTCCCTTTGTTCTCCTCTTCGCGGGGCTTCTTGCACCAGCGTTGTCTTGGTTTTTCCTCGGTTGGTTGAGCGGTAATGTATCTATTACCGAGCACGCTCCTCCCACACAGTATATAAATACTAGTGTGGAGAATAACTCTGGTGAGCAACCAATTGGTTTCATCCACCCAGTTATTGACATAAAAGGAATTTAATAATTGTTAGATTAACTACCTACCTACTCAGTGAACCATTTTCGTTACCTCCCAACTACCCACTCATCAGTTTTCCATAGGTATCTTTGTCATCCAAAAACGAGCAATAAGGTTATTATCTGATGCTGATTTCCTTGATCACTCTAGTGCATTATATAAAGAGCTAAACCTACTAAAGCTCAACGATATAACCAAACTGGCACATTTTATTTTTATTTACAAGTGTAAGAACAAAATCATTAATTTGCAATGGTGTGAAAAATGCTCTGTATGAATTGGTCCACAATTAACCCACCCCTTATATCTCCAGTCTAACTATAGAGTAGATTAAGTCTAGCCTTGTAGGGGTCAGCCTAGAGATTCCGGAAATGGTCCAGAGCGGGCAGATAAATTGAGGTCCACAGTAGGATTCCTCACCAAATTAGGTTAGGGCAATCTACCTTCACCTTTGTTAAGCTATGAGTTGATGTTAGGTCTTAGGCCACAATGTAGGCCTAATTGGTCTGACCGAGCTTAATTTAATGCGTTTACTTCTAACTGGGTTAAAAACACAATTAGTCACTTACTGCTAGTTATTAGAGTCCCTTTTCTCCTTATTTGTTTAATTGTTGAGAGCGTACTTGCTGGTGGGGATCTTTTTTCGTTGTCTGTTCTTCTCCCTTCTCTCGTTCCGTCTTCTCGCCCCGTTCCTCGTTTTCGTTTTCTCTTGTTCTCTTTTTCGCGGGGCTTTTTCCCCCCGCGTCCTCTTAGTTTTTTCTTCGGTGGTTGATCGGTAATGTATATCTATTACCGAGCACGCTCTTGTCACACAGTATATAAATACTAGTGTGGAGAATAACTCTGGTGAGCAACCAATTGGTTTCATCCACCAGTTATTGACATAAAAGGAATTTAATAATTGTTAGATTAACTACCTACCTACTCAGTGAACCATTTTCGTTACCTCCCAACTACCCACTCATCAGTTTTCCATATACTGGGGGCCCCGGGAGATAAAATTTTGGTGTCATTGTCACCAATTTTTATGTCTGAGTGTAGACTAGTTAACTATTTGACTGTAAATGCCTGTTAATCTGATTAACAGTGACTATCCTCACCTTCTCATGGAGAAGGTGTAGCATTTAATTAGAAGAGAAAATATACATCCATAGGATGAAACTGTCTATGGTCTTTACCATAAGAAAAGAAAAAGTGAAAGTTAGAAGATAAAATTACAATTCCCCAGCATCTATTTTTTGTTGTAAAACTAGTCGCGCCTTTAATGCTGTTTGTCGCTGAGGTCTTGTGTCTGTCAATGTTGTAGTAGGATGCGTTACCACTCCTACTGTCAAAGGAATAGTTACTGGAAGTTCAGTGTCTCCAGTTGTTACTGTCAGTGGAGAAGGTTCTCCAAAGTCCATTGTTTTGGGTCCAGACTCTAAAGGGTACAAAAGAGAAATGTCTCTTGTTGTGTCACCCGTTGAAGTCCTTAATTTGACCACTCTTGTTACCCCGTCTGCCCCTGGTCTGAGTTCTAAAACTCTAGCCAGAGGCCAGTATTGTCTTGGAGTACTGTCATGTATGAGAACAAGGTCCCCTACCTTAATTGTGTCAGACCAATCCTTCTTAGTCATTTGTTTATGTCTCTCCCTTAGACCCATCAAGTACTCAGTTTTCCACTGCTTAATAAAATGAGCTTTAACTCTAGTTAAGTGTTGTAACTTAGTCTGGAGTTCATCGTGTCGTTGAGTCCAGTTTGGGTCTTCTGAAGAGTCTATATTGTAGTCCGGCAGGAGACTAACTTGTTCTCCCCGAATTAAATGATTTGGAGTTAATGGTTCCGGGTCATTAATGTTGTCACTCACATAAGTGAGTGGTCTATTGTTGATGATGTTCTCAATCTCAGCCAGGAGAGTGAGCAACTCAAATAAGTGTATCTGTTTTTTACCAATTGCTTTCTTCAAGCAATTCTTTACTGTTTGTATATTCCTCTCCCAGATAGAACCATACCAAGGAGAGGCAACTGGAATATACTTCCACTTTATGTTTGAATTTTGTATATATAATTGTGTGAGTTCGTTGCTTAACAAGTCGTTGATGACTTGTTCACCAGCCTTGAAATATGTAGCATTGTCAGTCCAAACTGTCTTGGGTACTGAATGTCGTGCACAGAATCTCTTAAAGACAGCAACAAAATATTCTGCTGTAAGGTCCTCCACAACATCCAGATAAACAGCTCGTGAGCCAGCACATGTAAACAGTACAATGTACATTTTTTGTTCAGTGTCAACCACCCTTACAGTCAATGCTCCTGTATAGTCAATGCCTACAGTCTCAAAGGGTCTGTTGAGAGTAACTCTCTCCTCTGGCAAAGCAGGAGGATTTGGTTTCCTATAGGGCCTAGCATGAATACGCCTACATGTGACACACTCACTCAGGACTGTTTTAACAGTGATCCTTCCCTTGGGTATCCAATAAGTTTTTCTTAATGTAGTTAGTGTCTGTGGTACCCCCATATGATGTACATCATTGTGTGTTTGTCTGATGATTAATGTGGTCAAATAGCTAAATCTAGGTAAAAGGATTGGATGTTTGCTTTTGTATGACAGTTTTGATTTGTCTAATCTCCCTTTACACCTTAGAAGGCCTTCCTCATCTCTGAACAAATTTAGATCCACAACTACTGATGGTACAGGTTCTTTTGTTTGTTTCCCATTAGTCAAGAATTCTAACTCTTTATTGTACTCCTTTTGTTGTGCATGCCCTATCCAGTACTTGGTTGCAACTTCTGTATAATTATGATTGTTTTTATTTAGCTGTTTGTTTATTGTAGTTAAACAGTTGTGAGCAAACCTCAAACAGTAGGCTGTGACCCTGACAAGTTTACTGAAATCAGAATAACGTTAATAATTAGTGATTGGTTCAACCTTTTCATTTGAAAAGATTAAATTTAATGTCAAGTTAACTTGTTCCACAGGCCATTGGTCTGTATTACAGAGCCACTTAGGTCCCATGAAGCAAGTTTTGTTTGACTTCAACAACTTGTAGGATAAACCTCTGGTCAGAAAGTCTGCTGGATTTTGTTTAGTTGGAACATAGTGAAAGTTTACTTGTAGGCTTTCATTAGCTTCAGCTATTTCTTTTAGCCTATTTCTTACAAAGATATTCTTACTATTAATGCTATCAATCCGTATCCAGGCAAGACAAATCTGACTGTCAAGCCAGATGTGGATATCAGTTATGTTCACATCATGGTAAGCATCCTTAAGCAATGAAATGGTTTTAATGGCTAATGCAGCAGCCAATAGTTCCAATTGAGGTATGGTTCGGGTAGGTTTGAGAGGTGCAACTTTCCCTTTTGCATAAATTAGATGACTTTCTGTAGGACTTACAAGATACGCACAGCACCCATAAGCTTGTGTGCTTGCATCAGCAAACACATGAAGTCTCTGGGGCTTATCCCTAAACCCACAGCACCTTTGAATTTTAATATTCTGCACTTTTGTTAAATCAGCAGCTAACTTCTTCCAAGATTTTTGATCTTCATTTGTTATTGGATCATCCCACCCAACATTTGTCCTCCAAACTTCTTGGAGGAGAATCTTTGATTTTATTGTTGAAGGCAGGAATAGACCCATGGGATCAAAAATTTTGGAAGCCTCTGATAATATTTGTCTTTTAGTATTTGCTTCCTCATCAAGTTTAAAACCTTTAGTACAGATTGAATCATGACTGTTAGAAGTTGCATCCAAATACCAGTTCATACCTAAAGTTTTAACTCTGTCTGATGGCTCAGTAAGACCATTATTATCCTTTAAAATCCTTTTGTTTAAATCCTCATCATTTGAAATCCACTCTCTAAGTTCAAAGTTACCTTGTTGCATAATGTTCTGAGAGTGTTCATAGACTTCAGATAATTCAGATTTTGTTGTTGTTGAGCCTATTAGATTGTCTACGTAAAAATGTTCCTTGAGGAAGTTCAATGTTAAAGAGTTATTAAACTGGTTCAAATGATGTCTAATTGTCAATGCTAATAGGCTAGGTGAGCAATTGGCTCCAAACAACACACAATAAATCTATAGGTTATGAACCCTTTATTCAAATCAAATGGATCCTTGAACCATAAGAACCTAAGTTGGTTCTTATCATATTCATTTTTAAGATTTATTCTCAAAAATGCCTTTGAAATGTCACTTTGTACGGCATATTTATCTAACCTGAACCTCAGTAAGATCTTCACAAGGTCAGAAATGAGATTAGGACCCTCAATCAGGCAATCATTCAAACTGTGTTTATCACTCTCTTTGAGGCGACAGTTATATACTACTCTGAGTTTTGTTGTTGGGGCATCTTGTCGATAAACCCCCTGTGGGTTAAATAATGACAACCATCTTTTTTAAAAGGGTTATTTGTTACTTCTTCAATGAAGCCTTTCTGTAGCTGTTCTTTGAAGACATCACTGTACATTTGAATATTATTATCTTGTTTGAGTTTTTTCATTACTTTATATAAATGTCCTTTAGCTACTTTGAGATTATCTCTTAAAGTTGGACAATTTATTTCCCAAGGTAACTCAACAAAATAACTATTGTCTTTGCACTGAATGGTGTCTTCAAATCTTTCTACCATTAACTGATCTTCTGAAGTTTGATTTGTGTCATGTATACCCACAGATTCTAGCAACCATAAAGTTTGAATTGCCTCATCCAGAGTTTCATTTGATAGTGATGAATTAATGTTCTCAGTTGATATAATATTATTCAAAGTGTTGCTATTCTTACAGGTTTTATGTAGGACTGAGTTGAGGCACATAGTATTTGTTAGTCATGAACTATTTTGGTTTAGGTCTAGGTTGTATTTGGATAGGTCACCCAAAGGGGCTATCCCTGATATAGTCTGATAAGCTATACCATTACCTATCTTTACTATGCCCTTATGAATAAGATTAATATAATCTGCCCCTATTAACATTTCAATGTTAGCTACTGTGTTGTTTGTGATATGTCTATCAGCTATTTTGTAGTGTTTTCCCAAATGATTTATGGTTTGTTCTAGTTTGGGTATAACCAGTTTGTTTTGTCCTACTTTAGAAATAATAACTGCTTCAATTTTCTCTAATTTATTTTCTAAATGTAGTTCCAGGTCAATTGTCTTATAGCTATTTTTTTCCGAGTTATCCTTAACAAAGGATGCAATATTGAGTTTTTGTTCATTCGGGTTTGGTGTCAAACCCAATTTATTAACTACATTTTGCGAAACAAATGTTTGTTGAGAACAACAGTCTATAAGACATCTCACTGGAGTGGTGCTACCCTCACTATTCACTAAGTCCAAAGTAATAGTTGGTAAAAGAATCTCAGTGTTTCTTGTTACGTTGTTTGAACAAACAGAATGTCCCATGAAAGTGGCATTTTCTTGATTACCTTTGTTTGGTGGAGGTATCTTTTGAGTTTGAATACTATTGTTTGGACACTTTGGTGAATCACACATTGATGAGACATGTCGTAAACTTTTACAAAACTTACACTTGAATCTTAACCTAGATTTACAGTCTTTCTTATAATGTCCCTGGCCAGTACACTTTTTACATAGGTTCAACTGTTCACATCTTTTAGCTCTTTGAGTTAAAGTCTGAATATTTGTCACACCCAGTACTACTGTGTTCATCACTTGCACAAATTTGCAATGTAGTGTGTAAGTTGAGGCAGCAGTTACATTAAAGTTCTGTAATGTAGGGTTCGTGTATTACAGTTGGTCACATTTGATTCTACAGTATCAAGTTTTGTCTGTTTGGCTGTAGCTAGTTGGTCTCTGGGGACAGTCTTTGGTTTATCCATAGTCTGGGTCTTATTTTGTGTTGCAATATTTCTCAGTTTGTAATTAGTTAGGAGAGTTGGAAAGTGTTTTCTGATATTTTCAAGAGTAGGATAATTTTCTCCCGTCTTTAGAACTAAAACATCTTTAACCCTCAAAGGAAGGCACCTAAGAATTATGCCTTGTATAATCCAAGATGAGCTTTAACATCTATCTCATTGCTAACCAGTTGTCCTATAATAGCTTCTAATTTTGAATTAAATTTCCATATCACTATGGTTATCTTTTATGGGTGCAAAATCAATAATTTGTTGAGATAATTCAAATACAATCTCATCTTTATTAATGTAATTACGTTTTAAGAGATCAATAGCTACTTCATATGAATTCCCTACGGCTGGTAAATAGGCTATCAGGTTATAGGCTGGGCCTTTAAGAAAACTAGTTAAGTAGCTAAACTTATCAACAGTTGAAATATAAGGTTTATTACCTATTAAACTCTCAAATTTGTCAATGAAAGATGGGAATTGTACCGTGTCCCCTTCAAATGTTGGTACTAGCAAAGTGGGTAAAGTAGCCCTAAATTCTTGTGACTCAGGATTTGGCATGCCACTTAAATTTGGTTGAAAGTTAGCTCTACTTTGATTAAAATCAGAAGTAGGTTTATTTGGTGTTAAGTCAGTCAAACGAGACTGTAGTCTCCTTATTTGCTGTTCAATTGAGATTACCTGAACATCATTATCAGCGTAAAGGTCTATCAGTTGTTCTTCAGCCATTTCGGATTCAACTAACTCTGAAATACTCTCATCAATGGCTATTATTTCCTTCTTTTTCTTTTCCAATTTAAGAATTACGCACTCTAAATCTTCCTTACCTGGTTGTGTAATATTGTTAAAAGTGTTCACGGCCTTTGTAACAGCACCCAACTTTCCCCCCCCTTTTCTTTTTTAACTTTTTCAATTCCTCACTGTCCATGTTTAAGTCAAAATTGTTTAACTGGGGATCGTAATGAAATAGAGGACAAGAAGAAATTACCAGAGAAGAGAGATCACAGACAAAACAGTCAAGTTTTAAATTTGGTTTAATCCCCCCCAAGTACTTATGTGTCACTCAGGTCTAAGCTTATAAGAGAATGAGACTCCTTAAATGTAAATGTTTCCTAGTTAGGCCCTAGGTTGTAGACCTAATTAGGCTTGATTAGGTTAGGCTTAGGCTAGACAATTTAGCCTAATTCTGCAATTTTTGTTAAGTAAGGTTAAGGTTTGTAAATTCCCCACACACGGACCACCAATGTGAAAAATGCTCTGTATGAATTGGTCCATAATTAACCCACCCCTTATATCTCCAGTCTAACTATAGAGTAGATTAAGTCTAGCCTTGTAGGGGTCAGCATAGAGATTCCGGAAATGGTCCAGAGCGGGCAGATAAATTGAGGTCCACAGTAGGATTCCTCACCAAATTAGGTTAGGGCAATCTACCTTCACCTTTGTTAAGCTATGAGTTGATGCTAGGTCTTAGGCCACAATGTAGGCCTAATTGGTCTGACCGAGCTTAATTTAATGCGTTTACTTCTAACTGGGTTAAAAACACAATTAGTCACTTACTGCTAGTTATTAGAGTCCCTTTTCTCCTTATTTGTTTAATTGTTGAGAGCATACTTGCTGGTGGGGATCTTTTTTCGTTGTCTGTTCTTCTCCCTTCTCTCGTTCCGTCTTCTCGTCCCGTTCCTCGTTTTCGTTTTCTCTTGTTCTCTTTTTCGCGGGGCTTTTTCCCCCAGCGTCCTCTTAGTTTTTTCTTCGGTTGGTTGATCGGTAATGTATATCTATTACCGAGCACGCTCTTGTCACACAGTATATAAATACTAGTGTGGAGAATAACTCTGGTGAGCAACCAATTGGTTTCATCCACCCAGTTATTGACATAAAAGGAATTTAATAATTGTTAGATTAACTACCTACCTACTCAGTGAACCATTTTCGTTACCTCCCAACTACCCACTCATCAGTTTTCCATAATAGGTAAATAGATATTTTGTAACTCATGAAGAAATCCACTCGTATCAGACCAGAAATAGATCAAAGCTTGTTATACCTCAATTTAGATTGTCTTCATCTCAAAAACTACCCATTTTCATTGGATTGAAACTATGGAATGACTTGCATGCCGATATAAAAAATATTGTGAATGTAAATTTGTTTAAAACCAAGTTGAAATCCCGATTAATAATGGCATACTAACAAAAATCTAGGTTTAATGTCCACTAATATTGTTTAATATTGTCCATTAATATTGTTTAATATTGTAATACATGTTTTAACTATTAATAATACTTATTTAATTATTTATTTATTATTATAAATTTATAACAACTAGCTGCTTAATTTTAATAAGAGCCCAGTAAAGCCTAAAGCTTAAGGGCCAAATAAAATAAAATAAATAGTCGAGCTTCACAATTATTTCTCATTGTAAATTGAAAAAATTTATTTATTTTATTATTATTAATAAAGGTTATTCTATTCTATTCTATTCTATTCTATTCTATTCAACTGTTTGGGCAATGCGTTTTTTTAGTTGACTAAAATGGTAAGCATCGTTTTCTGCTTTGTTTCAAAACGAGTTGATCATTGAGGCACTTGATCAAATGTATATATTACCTTGCCTTTATTTAAAAATAAGCAATTGTGTAACTGCTCGACATCGTGAAATCTGTCTTAACAATATTCTTTTTTTACGTGATTTTTTTTGTGAAACTGGGACATTCGATGGTCCCGAAAGGTCTTTTCGGGACGCCGGAACAAGAGGCCGAAAACCGGGACATCTGAGTCAGATATTACTCCATGTTACTTTGCCTCTCAATAGCAAGCTCATCTCGTAGCTCGTGAGTACAGTATTTACATGACCTAAGTATTTATATGTGTTTTTGACAGGTATTGCCTGACCATTCATTTCAAAAGACCCACATGATACGTGCTTCAATAAATTACACCTAAAAATCAGAACACAGCTCTTTGGCCCATTATAGGGGATGTTATTTTTTATACCATATTGTTCACATATCTTTAATAGTACTCTCAGCCCATGAGGAGAGGGTGACAGAAGAACAAGGTCATCAGCATATATTAAACGATTAAATTTTCCTTTCCAATGACACACAACAGGTACGTGCAGATTTTAGTTCATTGGTAAGGTCATCCATGTATAATACAGAAAATATAGGGTGATAATCTATCCCCTTGCCTAACACCATCATTAACCTTAAAACCTATTGATGCAGTGCTTTTCCATCTTACAAACATGGTTTGCTCTGTATACCAGAATACAAGTATCCTCACTACATATTTAGGTACCCCTCGACATAAGAGTTTCTTGAAAAGTTTGTGATGGTTAACTCTATCAAATTCCTTTGATGTATCCATAAAACAGGAATATATATTGCTACTTGACATCTTGTACTTTAGGACTACTTCTTTTACCATTTCACACAAAAGCCAAACTGATTGTCATAAGTCTGCAAGTAAGTACTTATGCTATTATAGATAACATATTCTAGCACCTTAGAAATTATATTGGCAAGCGCTATTGGCCTATAATTATTCTTATCACGGATACAAGCACCCTTATGTTAAACAACTGGCAATAATACAACTGACAAAATGGCTGTGGCAAGTACCCATGTATCATACAGCTTGTGAAACAGTGCAAGCATTGGTATTATACGAGGGCTACAACATTTTAAACGTTCTGCTTGTATGCCATCTAGGCCACAACTTTTGTTATTATCTAGCTCAGGGCTGTCCAACTGGCAGCCCACGGGCTGCATGCGGCCCTCAGCACATTTGTTTGAGGCCTTCGGTTAAGTCTCCAAAATACTCTTTAGACTTTTGCCCCAAGAACGGTATCCAAACTTAAGAGACTTTGGATTAAGGATGTGCTCTATGTTTGGAAGTACTTACTTGTGTGAGAGCACCTTTTCCTACATGAAATTTATAGTCTCGTTATCGTTCTTCCTTAACAAATGAATTACTGTCACACTTGTTGAGACTTGCTACAACTGACATAAATGTGGATATACTCAGCTTGGTGAAAGAGATAGATCGTCCTCAATGCTCTCACTAATTATGATTCAATAAATCTAGTGAAAGCAGAGAAATGTGAAGTTAATAAAGATGCAAGGTATTGTAAAGTGTTTTTAATTTTATTTATACAACCGCACAATCTTTAATTTATATTAATTTTTAGAATGTGGCCCCCTGGCAGATACCTCAGGAGCAATGTGGCCCCCTTGAGGTTAGAAGTTGGACATCCCTGATCTAGCTTATGGATAGCCTGCCAGATTTCTGAGTCATTAATTAGTAGCTCTTCAGAGTATTCCACATTTAGGCATATATTTGGTCTATCCTTCCTGAGACAATTAAATAGGGTTTCATAATGATTTTTTGCACCATGAACACCCTCTATTACATTTGGCAAGATAAGATTACTTTGTTAATTTTATTGACCGTCCAGAATTCTCTTAATTTTTTCTTATAAATCTAAGAGCACTCTTGAATCTAGCACGACTTCTATTTTTCAGTTGGAAGAGTTCCCCCTGCATAGGTTTCCCCATAGCAATCCACTCAACAAATACATTTTTAGCTACATCATACAAATCAGCACATTATTCTGACCACCCTGGAGTGATATTTACTTTTCCCCATTTTTTATTCTTAAAGCTACTTTCACTCGCAGCCTTAAAGCCCTTAGTGACATGTACAAGCTCACAGTAATATTTAATTAAAGATTTGTATGTTTTACATCATCACAGGAGGGATTCCTACAATCCAAAGCTTTGACAAAAATCCTCACAAGCCTTAGCAGTGCATCATTCTGCATTGCATAGTTGTCTGCCTTAAAGTGGCTAAGAGTTGACCAATTAACCTTATAGTAATCAGCATTATTACAGTCATTGTCTAAGTCTGGTGCTACCATATAATGAAGCCCTACTACTCGTACAAATGGAATGTGATCAAATTCAAATACATCATAAAGTATTGACATGCTATTGATTAGGCCTATATTATAACTATCATGGGTGACTATACAGTAATCTAGCCACGATTCAGCCACTCAGGCATCACTAACATATGTAAATGAATCATAGGGAGTAGCAATTTACTGGCAAGTTTGTAGTCACGTGCCTCACAGTAACTGAATATAATTAATAGTAAGTAATTGAATATATACAGTATTTTGTTGTCAATAGTTAGTTTTATGGCTATAACCCACTCATATTCATAACTAATGGGCTCTATAATTATAGATGTAGCTATAATGTGGCACTGAGTGCCACATTAACGCTACACCTTCCTTCTTATTCTGTCTGTCCACAGTGATAATTCCACTATCATCATTGAGTAAGTTAGCTATTCCCCTGTAGCTAGGTTTAATATTGTTTAAATTTTTGCACGCTTTCTAGAGAGCCAAGTTTCCTGAAAGCAAGAAATATCATTTGCAAATAAAATTTTATTGATCTCACTATCAGCATTTACTTTGAGACCTCTTCATTTATAGAAATGGGCCATTTTTCTTACACACTAATACTGTTCTCACTGGGTGTTTCCCTGGGATTGTGTGGTGGAGTCTGCTTCCCCACATTTTTGTGACTGTTTTTTTCCAGTTCATGCTTTACCAACTATAGTAAATTCCTTCAGGTCAGATTTCTGGCCCCATAAATACAAAGGGGTACTCACATTCTGTCTTAATATAGAAAGAACTGTAGGTATCTGGGCGTTTGTTGGTTAGTTTGGAGCAGGTCGTCCCAATTCTTATTCTGTCACACACACACACACACACCACACACACACATATATATATATATATATATATATATATATATATATATATATATATATATATATATATATATAGTGAGTTGGTTTCTTGTACTCTCCACCTCATATAGCCAGGTACGCCCGGCTCATCGAGGATTGTTCTGAGCCAGGCGTCTAATCTTCTTTTGAAGATGTCCACTGCAACACCATTCGTGTTCCTTAGGTCTTTGGACAGCTGATTAAAGTTTTGGTCCTCTCACAACAAAACTAATTTCTTTCAGGGTTAAGGATGTTCCCTGTTTAGCCTTTAATTTGGGAACACGACACAGTCTTCCTTTTCTACTTTCCACCGTTGTTTGGGGAGTTACAGGGTTCAGAGTAAGATTAGGGACTAGTTTCTCCATTATTTTCCAAGTGTAAATAATGGTGTATCTCTCTCTTCTCCTTTCCAGTGAATATTGGTTTAATTCGCGTGACCTTTCCCAGTAATTTAGTTCTTTGCACCCGTTGATCTTGGCTGTGAACTTCTCTGGATCCCTTCCAGTTGTCTAATGTCTTCTTTTTTATATGGGGGATGTTAGGACCTAGCAGTATTCCAATTTGGGTATGATCAGTGTTTTGAGTAGAGGAATCATTATATTCCTATCCCTTCGTTTAAAGGTTCTCAGTATCTGCCCAGTTATTCTCTTTGCTTGTTTACTGCTATCTTATTTTGTGTTTCAAATTTCGCATTATCAGTCATTACAACCCCTATATATATATATATATATATATATATATATATATATATATATATATATATATATATATATTATAAATATATATATATATATATATATAATATATAAATATATATATTGTTAAATTAAATATGTGACACTTTAAAAAGCTTGTATTTGTTTTTAACTGAATAAAAGCATGAAATTTTTACTGTACTTTCCCTACTGAGGAATTAGTCCCATAGTGCGAAACATGCTTATGTCAGTGTTCTTCAAACTTTTTTTTTCCAACGACCCAGTGCAATAATATCACATACCCTCACGACCCTATTCCTGTGTTTAGTCTAAAAAAGTCTAACATGGAATCTAAAACAAAATTCATTAGAGTCAGGACGTACTGCATTAATTTAAGGAGATTCTTTATGTTAATCAAATTTACAACAAATAAAACAAATCAATTTAAAATTACCTGCTTAGTGTGACTGGTGGGCCTGCCTGTTGCTTGTTATTTTGGCTCAATCTGGTTCACACGATGATAGTGCTACACGCATAACGGCTGCACTGTTCAGTCGGTTTCTCTCTTTGGTTTTTCATCTTGTCAGAGTGGAAACCCCAACTTCATATATGTAACTTGTCGTAAAAGGAAGTAACAGCAAAACACTCATCTTACTTAAGAGTGGATATTCATTTGAAACACTGATCCAAAATGATGACAAAGTTGTTGATTTGTGCCTGATTCTTAATGTATTGTCACATGTGAGATGGAGCAGCTCATTTTCTTGTTCAGGTGTCAAGTTCAACCCTACGATAGATTCGGGCGTCTCAAAAGCAAAAGGATCTTTTACCCAGTGCTTTTCCTTTTAAAACTTCAAACTTCTCTTCTGGAAAATAATGATCAAAACTGGCAGACAAAGCAGATAGATGTAACTGTATAACACCTTTCATTTTGTTCAAACCTTCTTCAGTGATGATGTTTTCTTCAATGTGTTGCAACAGAGTTGGGAACATACAGTAGTTCGGGCGTTCAACTTGAAGTCTGGCTTGCCACAATAGTAATGATTTTTTAAATGCTTTGATTTCTTCACAGCGTCGGAACAAATCATTTTTTTTCCTTGTAGCTTCAAATTAAGTTCATTTAGACATGAAAAAATGTCTGCTAAATATGACAGCTTCATTATCCAATTGTCATTACAAAACAAATCTGCCAAATCAGATTTTTTTTCCAGAAGAAAAAATGAATCTCCATCCTTAGCTCATAAACCCTTATTAGGACTCTGCCCCATGAAAGCCACCGAACTTCAGTTTGATACAATAAGTGGGAATGATCAGCCCCCATTTCTAAGCACAGCACTTCAAACAGCCGAGTGTTCAGTGAGCTTCCTTTAATGATATTAATCACTTTAACCACGTCTTTCAGAATCATACTAGTGTTCAGTGAGCTTCCTTTAATGATATTAATCACTTTAATCACGTCTTTAAGAATCACACTAAAACTATCAGGAATACTCTTGGAAGCCAAAGCTTCGCGGTGAATAAAACAGTGATTCCAAGTAATATCATTACCTGCTGCATCTCATATTTTTCTCACAACCCCATTATTTCTTCCAGTCATATTTGCTGCACCATCACTTGCAATTCCTTTGCAATTAGCCCAGTCCAATCTGTATTTTCCAACTACACAATCATGCACCACTCTATATATGTCTGACCCTGTTGTGTTGTTGTAAGGTCAAACACACAGTAGTCTTCAAAAAATTACCTCTTTCCACACGTATCTCACATAAACAATAGTGTTGCACAATTAGAAATATCAGTGCTCTCATCAAGTTGGATAGCAAATTCTCCAGCAGATTGTAGACGTGAAACCAGCTGGAATATAATCCTCTCCAATAGTAGATATCTTCCGAAACACTGTGGTATCACTGAGAGGGACACTTTTCAACTTTTCTGCAAACTTATTATCGTAAATCGTACTCACCATATTCAAAGTGGCTGGGAGAAGAAATTTTTCAGCAACTGTATAGGGCAGTTTCTCTTTTGCAATGCGATTACAACTAAATATGATGCCAGTTGTGCTTTATCATTAAGAGTGGTTGATTTAATAAGAACTTGTGCTGATAACTTTAATTCATGCTTCCTTCTTTGGAAATATTCAAGTGGTTTGTCAACGAGTTCTACATGTTTTGTTTCTAAGTGTTTTTTTAGTTTTGAAGGTTTCAAACTTTCATTTGCAAGAATTTCATTACAAATAACACAATGTGGCCTGGGATCTTTGTTTCCTTTTCCACAGTTGATAAAGCCATACTTCAAAAATCGTCACTATCCTACCTAGTCCACGACTTAGTTTTCTTTTTGGCAGGGGATTCATAGGAGGCTGACATGGCAGAGGCCTCTCCCTTGTTACAAACATTTCCTGTTGTAGGCCTGCCCGATTGTGTTTCTTTTTCAGATGCAGATGAGACTGATGATTGAGCATCTGTTTTGCTTTTTCTATTAACAAAACGATCCATTCTTTTCTTGGGGTGGGGTGAAAATGTTCCGACTAAAGTGATAGCAATATACTCTCACGCCTACAGCATAAACACGACTGAGAGACTTCCTGCCTGGACATGTTTGGGTCGTGTGAAGCAGTGAGCGACTCATAAGAACACATATACGCACTCTCTCTTCTCTCTCTCTCTCTCTCTCTCTCTCTCTCTCTCTCTCTCTCTCTCTCTCTCTCTCTCTCCCTCTTTGAGATGCATTTCTTGTTGCCTGATATCATTCTTGTTAACTTAAAAACACTCTTTTTTCCATAAATACCTAATAATCAAAATACATAAATGGCACTAAGTACAATTCATACAGTATAAAAATGATAATTGTAAATAATATTATGCTTAATAATTACGGTAACTAATATTTAATATTTAATTGAGTGGACTATTGACAAAAACTTGATATCATGGTATACTTTGTAAATATATTATATATATTTTTTCTTTGTTTTTTACCTTGCGACCCAGTGAAGAGCATCTCGCGACCCAGTACTGGGTCGTGACCCATACTTTGAAGAACACTGTTCTATGTGATGTCATCTCGGCTCACGATACTTACGCGATACTTTCGACGGAAGAGTTCTGTCCAACAGATTTCCTGCGGTTCATGATAAAGGAATATCATGGCCATCAAAATCACCAGATCTAAACCCCCGTGACTTTTTTCTGTGGGATTTGTGGGGTTATTTAAAAGATAGAGTGTTTAAACAGAATCCACACTCAAGAATTGAAAGCATCAATTGAACAAGAAATTTCTCAGATTTCAACACATATTCTGTCTAGAGAACTGCAAAATTTTGTTGTTTGTTTGCAAAGAGTTGTTGAGCTGAGAGGACATCACATAGAACATGTTTTGTACTAGGGGACTAATTCCCCCTTGTGGAGAGAAGGTACAGAAAAATTTCATTCCTTTATTTTAGTTAATAAAAAAATATAACCTTTTAAAGTGCTACAGGTTTAAAAAGTTACCCGTTATATATATATATATATATATATATATATATATATAATATATATATATATATATATATATTATATCAGGGGCGACGCCAGGCTTTGTGGATATTCAGGCTCAAACCTTTCAAGCATATATATATATATATATTAGTGGTGGACCGGATATCCGCATCATTTTTAACATCCGCATCCGCACTTCTGATTGCGGATGTTATGCGGATATTACCTCTAATAAATTATGCAACTTACAATTAAATTAGCTTATAAAGTAGCTTATAAGGTCCAGTCATGCACATTTCATGTAAAGTATTAATTAGTAATGAACAAACAAATATATAAAGCTCAAAATATAAATATCTGAATTGAATGAAACTTGTTTCATTGAATTTTCTGTGGCTGAAACTCTTGAGAAAGTCATTATATTTATCATAACGAAAACATTAATATTAAGGTACTTACGTAATAACGCGGGGCCACCACATATTGATTTATTGGTTAGGTTAAGTTGTAATATTTTCGTTAGTTGAAAATTTGTAATACATCATATTTTTTAAATAGCAATATTTTTTAAAATATTTACAATGATTTATATTTCAAATATTTACAATGATTAAAACATGTTATACATTAGAAACAACATTTGTTTCTGGAGGCCAAAAATTTGAAATATATAATTTGAAATATTTGAAATATAAATCATTGTAAATATTTTAAAAAATATTGCTATTTAAAAAATATGATGTATTACAAATTTTCAACTAACGAAAATATTACAACTTAACCTAACCACTAAATCAATATGTGGTGGCCCCCCGTTAATACGTAAGTACCAATATTAATTTTAATTCTTATGCGTTGCCTGCCATAATAGTAATATCACGAAATTTGAAAAATTATGTCATATATTCATAATTCTATATTATATTGATAGATTAACTAAATATCCGCATCCGCAGATGTTGAAAAACTGACATCCGGTATATATATATATATATATATATATATATATATATATATATATATATATAATGCAAATCCACAAGGAAAAAAATTATTCCATGTGAGTCCTTGTGGGTCATTTATTTCACGTGTTTAATTGTGAAATTCATCCCATATATATATATTATATATATTATATATATATATATATATATATATATATATATATTAGTTGCTTAACCGCCGATTCGTACCTGGAGTAGTACATATCTCGGCGATATATATATATATAATATATATATATATATATATATATATATATATATATATATATATATATATATATATATATATATATATATATATATTATCACTGTATAATTTGATACTTGTTTCACTGTAATATGTATTATGTATGATAATTAGAATATTTTTAACTGGCATAAATTTAGGAAATAAAACATCGCCTTACCTTATTTATTTATACATGAACTCCAATCGGATCTTTTAAACTATTTCCCCCCCAACATACTTTTCTCAACAATCACCACCCCAATGTTGATCTTTTCAACTATATCTCCAACAAAGTTTAAACTCTGCAAATTAACCAAAATAAGATAAGAAAACAATAACAACAAATTTATTATTTATTGCAAACATATAATAAATAGAGAACCATTATTTACATACGATAAAATTTGAATGCCCGGTTAGGTCAACTGTACGCTCTTAACGATTGGTTAGGTTTAGTCGAGATATTTTTGTTAGTTTTTTGTTTATATTTTTGTCTATAAACCGGAAATATGATAGAATATAATAGAATTTTCAAGATGTGCATCTATATACATATCTTAAAAATTCTATTATGTAAATAAGTAAAACCTGTTAAATTATCTCCCCCATAATATTGACCTTTTAAACTATGTCCCCCTTTCTGAAACTGGAGGGGAAATAGTTTAAAAGATCCCTCCAATCTATTAATTAGGCTATTAATTAGTTCGGATCACCTGATGATCAGGGCCCCCAGTCTTCTTTAGTTAGAAGGCGAACTAACGAAAATATCACGACCTAACCTAACCAATCGTAAAGGGCGTACAGTTGACCTAATGATTGGTTAGGTTAGGTCGTGATATTTTCGTTAGTTAGCCTTATAAGGCTAACTAAAGAGGGCTGGGGGCCCTGATCTTCAAGTGATCCGATATATATATATATATATATATAATTGACGATTGGTTAGGTTAAGTCGTAATATTTTCGCTAGTTTTAACCTTTTATTTGATGGATTCATTTAAAAAATGTCTCCTAAAGATCCTAGTGTAGTTTACGTTCCCCAACTTTGATCTAGTGTAGTTTGTGTGTCCTTTTGCGTCAGGTGGACGTAAACTACACTTGCTCCATATAACCTTATTTATAAATCCTAACATGGTCATTATAACATGTTTTATAAATTAAAGATATCTGACTCAAAATTTTTCGCCACATATCTTCCCTCTCTTCCCGCGTCTCTCTCCCCACTTCCCCACCCTCACTGGGGAAATGGGGTTTAGATACTGTAGAATTCAGTGGTTCTTAACCTTTTTACTACCATGCCCCCTCTAGGAATTGGTCCTTCCCTCCACGCCCCCCTTCAATCAAAATAACATTCTCAATAACTTCTCAATATTAGCCCATGCTCTCGTTAAGAGAATAACAAATACAATTAGAGAAATTCCTGTTTCTAGGGGGGCGCGCCCCCCTGGTTAAGAACCACTGCTGTAGATGGATGGATGGAACTTTTTAGCCTGACAACTTGACAAGAGATGGGATTATGTATTGTTAGTTTTTTATGTTAGTCTTTTAAGTCCCGAGGAGAAATAACAGGTCAGGATCAACCTGACCTGCCTGACCCCCTCCGTCGCCACTGATATACTGTGTGTATATATATATAAAGGTTAAGTGAATGGAGTAGAAAAACATTCATTTCAGTCAAGTTTATTAAATTAAAACACATAAAAAAACTTCCTAAAATTAAATAATAAATGTCAAACTAAGTAAATAAATAATATTATTAAAATACTGTTTGTATATATATATATATATATATATATATATAATATATATATAATACTATGAACTATAATAGTATAAATAAAAGAGCTAAACAAAACATTCCGATATATATATATATATATATATATATATATATATATATATATATATATTATATATATATATATATATATATATATATATATATATATATATAAAAACTTCTGAAAGAACAAGAGTACCTTATTTACGAAATATATACATTGAATTATTTCTAATTATTACTGTTATTAATAACAAAAACCTTATAACAAATATATCAAGTTTCATTTCTGCAATTGTGTACACGAAAATTACACACGTGTATACTTATTTGTAAATTTTAAAGCAACATTATCATTACCTATGCGTGTGTGTGTGTGTGTGTGTGTGTGTAAACGTATACAAAAGAATGATTTATGCAATTACTCCTAAGTGAGAATTCGAGACGTAGAATTATGACTAGCACTTATAACACAGATTTAAAGGAATAAAAGATAATTGTACAGTTTCGGAAAAAAGTTCACCTAAAAAAAAATAACATTGCTAAAAAGCATTAAAAATTACTAATTCGTAATATCTGTTTTTCTTTGGGATTTTAATTTTATGGTGGTGTTGGGGTGGGGTGCCAGTAATAAAAGAGCAAATCCCAGTTATTAGTTATTTTTTATGATTTTTAGAACTTTAACTGTTTTTAGACGAACTTTTTTCCAGAACTGTAACCTACTCTATATACATAACAGCTCTACATGATGGTTTCGTGAAGTAACACAATAAGAAAAATAATTGGTTAAAATAAATTCAAGTCGACAAGTCAACTGAATCAACAAAGCTACCTATGATCGATGTTACTAATTCAATTAGCTGCTAATGATTTGCAACAAAAACATATACAATAACAATAATAAAGCCTAAAAGAACGTACAATGATATTGTGTAATATCTAAATATCATAATATATGACTATTAACTATATACAAATTAATATAAAAAACAATAATATATATATTATATATATATATATATATATATATATATATATATATATATATATATATATATATAGATATATATATAAAATTTCTTGTCTCAATTGCATGCAGAGAATTCTAGAACTATTTTCAACATCTAATCCAGCTTAATGAAATGTAAAGAAACAACAAAAACAAGTGAATGAATCGTTACTTACAAATAAATTATAAATAATTATAATTATGATATGTAATAATAACTTTACGATGATATTTAAACCGTGTGGTTCGATTCCACACCTCCTATTACATTTATAATTATATACTCGTGTGTATATATATATATATATTAAATTGTCATTATACGAATGCTATCATTACAAACGCAGCAAAACTCCTAGTAAAGCTCTATTAATCTAAAAGTAAAAAAACTAATTATAAGTTACCCTAAAAATGTAGCAGTAACAGTATACAAAAACTCGTATTCGGTCAGTATTTATAGGACGTCAAAAAATCTGTTACAAGGTTACCTTAAAAGCTAATTACGAGTATGTCAGGATGAGTGAGAAAGGAATTACATTCACTCCATGAAGTAATAATAATGTCCTTTTTCATGAATAACACCTTCATTTTCATTCATCCCAAATGACTTTGTTATGACATTTTTTTTTTTGTGGTAGAATAAGGTATGGTTACGTGATAGTTGTCAATGAACGAGTGATTTATGTACAAATTTGTTCTTTCCTTAAATTAACTTCGTTAAAAGCTATTAGTAATAGTTGTCAATAGTGATTTCTACTGATAACTAAATCTTATCCTTTTGCATTTCTGTACAATTCCTAATAATAATAATAATAATAATTAATAATAATAATATGGGCGAAAATTAACCTTAATTACACATACGAGGAACATATTTTGGTCGCCAAATAATACAGGTGAAAAGAAGTGCCTGCCATAGAGGCCATATTTCCTACTGCAACGATGATATGCGTCTTCCTGAAGGCTTTGTAGAGACGCATGTAGTGAGGACACCTGGATAAGACGCCGGGCTGGTTGGACCCTACTTCAGCACCAAGACCAGCTTCAGATTCGATAGCTAACTGCAATGGTCAAAAAGTTAATTTAGTTTTTGGATTCAAGCATCCCTATGTAAAAGTTTGTTAAGCTGTGAAAATTATAGGATATAGCAGACAAAAGTTTAAAAATCATATTCTTACCTTTATGGTAATTAGCTTCGTGAGAATCGGCGCCAGGTAGATTCTGATTCCGAAGTTAATAATGAAACCGAACACTAAAATTCCTCCCTGTGAATGAATAAACAGTGAATTAATGAATGAATGAATGAATGAATACATAAATGAATAAGTAGACACCATTTCCAAAAATCGAACATTAAAATACAAATTTAAAAGTAAGAATAAAGAGGAATATAATCGTCACACGAAATAGAAAGGTCGAGTAGAAATACAGTTGCAATAAAACATAATGATAGAGAGAGAGAGAGAGAGAGAGAGAGAGAGAGAGAGAGAGAGAGAGATGAAAATAGGAACACAGTAAGTTGCGTAAAATTACCGTACGAGTCTATCAATTAAAATAATTCTCTTTATTCAAATAAACAACACATTCATGTCACTCCTTTTTAATAGTTTATATTACGTAAAACTACATATTTTAAATTATTCATAATTCATTATCATTTGTAACAAAAATTTAAATGCTTTGTCAAAAAAAATTTTGGAAATTAAAAAAAAAAAGTATGAATTATGACGTATTATACGCTAAAAATAGCCATTTTCTTTGACGAATTTGCCTCGTGGTCATATTCAAAGGTGAATTCTAAATTTCTATATTTAGACTAGCAAATGATAACTAAATACAGTCTACGTTCAACAATTCTGAGAAAAAATTAACATTTAACAGAAAAAATAGCATATTTTTCGAGTGAACTTCAACCTTTCTTTATAATAAATTTTTGACGTACAAAATTAAGGTCAAAGGCATTTTGTAATTATTAATTAACTTCAATAATAATTCAGGCTTTTTTTGGATGTAATCTTAACCCATTAGTGCCCAAAGGACTTTTCCGAGACTGAGTAAAATCGTCTGGCGTTAGCCGGAACAAAATCAATAAAGTGACGCTGGGCACTAATGGGTTAAATTTACTTTTAATAACAAACTTATTTTTAAATAATAATTGATAACAAAAACTTGTGTTTTATCAGAGATTCTTGATAAACCCTCTTATTATTATTATTATTATTATTATTATTATTATTATTATTTACTCATAACCTTATAGACCTATATAAAAAATAAATGTTAATATAAGATATAAAATATATATATATATGAAATACGTTACGAACCTGTATCATTTGATGATTATCCCAGAGATGCGTTGGGCGATGCTGAGTATAGGTTACTATGGCAACCATCATTAGAACGGCATTTATAAGGAAATAGAGAGGAAAAAGAACCTCCTGAACTTTGGCGAACATATGACGAGGAATTGAGAAGAACAAAGCTAAACCTACATTAAAAAATAGAGTAAAAAAGAATACATTAGTCAAACCTCTTTATTAAAATAATTATATATATTTATTTCGATAAAAAAAACTGATTTATTAATCAATTTCGAATCTACGCTTTAAGTGTACTGTTCCGGAAAAAAGTTCGCCTACAAACATATATCTTTTTTTTTTAATTTATAGTCACAAAACGTCTAAAATATCCAGAGAAATTTTTTTTTTTATTACCAATTAGTAATTTCTGATGTTTTTTAGCTATTTTATTTTCTAGGCGAACTTTTTTCCGAAAGTGTATATCATACATAATATGATGTAATGTACTGTAATGTAATGTGACATAATGTTATGTATCTTGTATAACCAGATGAAACATTTATATGCAAGTTTGGAAATTATGCTTTTCAGAAATTTTATAGTTTTAAGAGAACTTTTTTCCAGAATTGTACCATGTATGCACAAGCTGAGTGTGCTTTCCCTTCCATAAAATAACTTTTTCAGGCCTATTTCTACAACCATTCTGTATTTTAAATATGAAAAAGAACTTCCGCTCTGAGGATAACTCTCCAAATGGATTTTACGAACATCTTTAGTGAAATTTACCTGAGACGAATGTCATCCAGAATTGCGCTCCGAAGACAGCACTGACGGAGGAGACATAGAGAAGTCTAGTGAGCGTTGAAGCCTCGGTCGGGCTTCTCCTTGAATCGGGGAAGAGTCTGAAGGCAAGATAGACGAAGGCGATACAAGTGACCAGGTGAGCGGGTTGAGTGTATTCCAAAGGGTCCCTGCGGCAAAGGTAAACGAGATAACAGTAAATAAATGGATTTAGGCAAAAGTAATGGGGAATAAACACGACATTCTTCATTTTGGACATGATTTGTGCTCGGCTCTATTATTTTAAAGAACGAAAAACACTTTTTATGAAAGAGAAGTCATTAAGGAATGTTTAAATTATGTTCATTGTGGACCTGTTGCGTGACACCTGATGAATGGCAAGATAAAAATGAATATCTCCTTATGTGTTCTAAATGCTATTTACTTTACATACAAAAGGAATGTTTATACAGACTTAAAGGGGCATTTCACTAGTTTTTAACGTGTATATATATATATATATATATATATATGAAATTCCTCTTCAGATAAAAGTTCTTAAGCTTTTATTTTAGATAATTCTCTTTTCTTTGTAATAAAGCGGTTTAATTACGAAATCAGGTTTAAGCTTTGACTCCTTGTTTCTAGTCACCTGTACAAGGTCAATGAAGGTTCTCTCTGAAACCTTAAATCACTTCCCACTTTTGATTATACGGAAGTGAGAATATTCGGCTAAAATGTATACAATATATGGATATCGTACGTACTCATGCTACGACAAGATGCTCTAGTTTTTACTTGTTTTAGTATACGTATAAATATAGAGAACAACACTAGTTTTCGGTTTGTTAAGAAGCAAATTGTTCAGCATTTAACACCCAGATTTAGATATAATGTAATGGTGGGATTGTTTAACCTCCTTCGCCACATCTAAGGTCATAGGACATCATGTAGACGCGGAGGGCGGTCACCCATCCAACTACCGCCCAGACCCAATGTCGCTTAATTTCGCTGATCGACGGGAAGCGGCGCTACGACACTGGCCATAACGTAGCCCAGTTTTACGTATATAAACGTCGCAGTGGCTTACTCTTAATATAGCCTAATTATGCTGTAATAATTCAACTATGAACTTTCACTCAGGCAGAATGCAACATTCGTGCCTATATGAATTATTATCAAACATTAAAATCGAAGGAAATACAACCCAATGAGAAAGGGATTTATAAGAAGCACAAGCTTTCGAACTATGCTGAGGTGTTCATCACTCGCGCCTGATGAAGACTTCAGTATAGATCGAAAGGTTGTGCTTTTAATAAATCCACTTCTTATCGTAATTTCGTTCTCTTAATTCACTGTTCACTTCAACTAAAATCAAAAGTTTTCGTTTTCATTTCAAAATGTAACGAATATATAATTATTATAATTAATTCACTGTGGAAACCTTTTATTGAACACAGGACGATCACCAATCCAACTACCATCCAAACACAACGTTGCTTAACTTAGCGAGAAGCTGTGTCACGACGTGGCCAGACGTAGCCAGAGGTACGTGGTGCAATTAAATTTAATAAGATGTATCAATGCAGTTAGTAATCAAGAACAAACAAAAAAGGATCCTTATGGACGTACCTGTACCAAGGAAGCTTCTTATGTTCTTCTCCTTTTAAATGTTTGTATTTCTGGGCGTATTCTTTGATTTGCTTTTTGGAGGTCTTTGAGGGCTCCTTCTT
>JAJOZX010005710.1:197500-237500 GCA_023014485.1 Bathynomus jamesi
TTTCATAGTGTAGGATTAACCTCCGTTGCATGCAGATGACCTTTTCAATTTTAGATAGACGGACCCAATATATATATATATATATATATATATATATATATATACTTCACCAGGTCAACTCGAGAGGAGGGGCAACAAGGCTGACTTGACCTGTACCTACATATATATATATACATACATACAGAGTGGGTAAAAAAGTGACCCATTACAGGTAAACTGTCATATTAAAAAAAGTAAAGGGACTAGAGCTCCCAAACTTCATAGATGGTTACCTTAGCATGTTGTTCGTCTTAAGTGAAAAGTTGCTCGATGTGTCTCCCTTCCTGCTCAACGCAGGCCTCCAGACGTGGACGCCACTGATCAATACACCTGTTTACATATCGTTCTCCCAGCCGAGCAGAATTCTTTCACGTAGTTCATCTATGTCTCTTATATTGGTATCAGGAATGTAAACTTTGGACTTCAGGGCTTCCCAAACACCATAATCTAGTGGTGAAAGATTGGGGCTACTAGCCGGCCACATATTGGGTTCGATAAAATCCGGCGTTTCGTTCTCAAGGAATGTGACAGTTTGGCGTGCTCTGTGAGCAGGGGCTCCATCTTGTTGGAAAGTATATCTTTCACTCTATCTAACTGATATTCGACGAATTAGTGGTACTTTTCCTTCCTGCTAGAAGTTCGCTTTCATTCAGCCTGTCCCAAAGAAGGGTGACCGCTCTCAACCCTCCAACTATCGTCCAAGTGCTTTGATTTCTTGCGTTTCCAAAGTTTTTGAATCTATCCTTAATAGGAAGATTCTTAAACATCTCTCTTCTCACAATCTTGTTTCAGATCGTCAGTATGGATTCGGCAAGGGACGCTCTACTGGCGAACTTCTTGCATATCTCTCTGACTATTGGTCATCCTCCTTTCGGGATTTTGGTGAAACTTTTGCTATTGCGCTAGACATATCGAAAGCTTTTGATAGAATCTGGCACACATCTTTAATTTCGAAACTGCCCTCCTTCGGTTTCTATCCTATCTGTGCCTTCATCTCTAATTTCCTTTCTGGCCGATCTATAGCTGTAGTTGTAGATGTCCACTGTTCTTCTCCTAAAGCTATTAACAGTGGTGTTCCTCAGGGTTCTGTCCTGTCATCCACTCTTTTCCTTTTATTTATTAATGATCTTTTAATTCGCACTTCCTGCCCTATTCACTCCTATGCCGATGATTCCATTCTTCACTTCTCCACCCGCTTCACAAAGCGTCTCTCACAGCAGTCGCTTCATGATTCGCGTAGGACGGCTATGGGACACCTGACCTCTGATCTTTCTGCTATCTCTGATTGGGGCAGAGAAAACCTTGTGGCTTTCAATGCCTCAAAAACTCAGTTCATCCATCTGTCTACTCGTCACAATCTTCCACACGACTATCCCCTTACCTTCAACAACACACAACTCAATCCTTCCTCTTCTCTTAACATTCATGGCGTTTCCTTTTCTCGAGATCTTTCCTGGAAAGATCACATATACCCTCTTTCTAAAACAGCTTCTAAGAGGTTAGGTGTGTTGTACCGGCTCCGCGGCTTCTTCAACCCCACTCAATTGCTGTCTCTGTACAGGGGTCTTGTTCGCCCCTGTATGGAGTATGCTTCTCATGTGTGGGGTGGTTCAACCCACGCAGCCATACTTGACCGAGTGGAATCAAAGGCTTTTCGTCTCATCATTTCCCCGCCTCTTACTGACTGTCTTCAATCGCTCTCTCTTCGCCGCAGTGTTGCCTCACTCTCTCTTTACTATCGCTATCATAACGGACATTGCTCTTCTGAACTCTCTAACTCCATGCCTCCTCCTTTAAGGAGAGCACGCAGTACCAGACTTTCTATACTTTCTCATTCCTTTTCTGTCCAACTATCTAATGCAAGGGTTAATCGGTATTTTCAGTCTTTCATCTACTGAACCGGTCAACTCTGGAACAACCTTCCTCAATCCATCTTTCCTGCTGTCTATGACCTCCCATCTTTCAAACGCAGAGTGTCTAGACATCTCGAAAACATTGGACCTTGATTTTGGCTCTTCTTTTGCGGGCATTTGCTCTTGGCCCCTTCTTCCTGCATAATATATATATATATATATATATATATATATATATATATATATATACACAGTGAGGAGTGAAAATCTTGCAAAGACGTAATGTTAGTAATATTTATTTGTTCGTATTTTAGTTCCAGAATATGTGTTCAGTTTGTGTAAGAAACTTTCTATTATTATTAATATACATAGGCTACACAAAGTAATCCCTTCTTGTGGGGTCATCTAAAGTCTTTGATTTTTAACTCTCGGCCACTTACTGTACCATTAATGAACAGTGTAAAAATGAACATTCGAAATCAGTGCGTCAAAAACACTTCTACGGAAATACTATATCCAAAGTCCGATGAAATTTACGCAGCAACAATTAGCATCTGTGAACAGCTACAGTTTGAACATTCATTGTCATAGGTGGTACTTCACATGAAACACGAGTTTTGTTACACCCTGTACAGTATAATAATATTGAGTAAGCCAACTTTCAGCATAATTTAAAGCCGTGGTCTTAAAATACTTTTAGAGAGAAATTCAAAGAAAACATTTAGCCAATAATTATGTTCCAGTGTTGACCATTTATGACAGGTTTTAAACTGTTATGTAAGTAGTCAGCTTAAATGCTAAACCCACTTTACTTACTGCATTTATCTCAATCTCATTAATTGTAAATAGTTATGGAGTTTTATTCCGCTGAAACGTTGTTCACTTTCATGAATATATATATATATATATATATATATATATATATATATATATATATATCATCCCATACTAAATTTCGACTTAAGAAAATGGTCTGGGAAAGGTAGGGTTTTTTTTTAATTATTTTTGGTTAAGTAATGCCCCCTTGATTATTTAGTTAATTTAACTTAAGTATTAATTCCTGAAGTAACGTTTTTGAAAATTTTGGAAGTAAAAAGTGAACAGTGAAGTTAATATTAAAAGTCGTATAGACTGCCTTTTTATCAAACAGTCGTGCATTAAATATTAATTCGCTCATGAATATGAATACTCACCGGATATAAAAACACGGGATGTTTACAATTTTCTAGAGGTAAAAGTGAGGATAACTTTAAAACACACACACACACACACACACACACACACAACACACACACGTTGAATATTTACGTACATTTTACTTACAACACACACAACACTTCTCACGAAAATTAAATCAAAGTAAATGTATTCTTTTAATATTTTTACCATTTCGTTTTTTCTGCGTCAGGTGAAGTAGAATGATGAGAGAATTTGTTACTAACTCTTACAGTATAGTATAGATACTCTTACAGTATAGTATGTCATTCTGAACAAAATCTAAATTCGCAGTTTTATTCTTCTTGGAATGAGGTACAAATTTGGGAGAAAGTTCTCGCCTTGAAACAAAACATTTCTGAGAAACATGAAAAAAATTACGAAATTGATAATATTCTAATTTTATTTCGTTATTTTATATTTTGTTTAGTGGCAATAACGACATTTCAAAAGCAAAATCCAATCACTACCGATTAACTTTTATACTTTTTAAAAATTTTGTTTGCGAGCGAAACTACCACCATACTAAGGTATCATATGGAGTTACTTTTATATTTCGTGCAGCAAACAGTAAATAAACAACTATAATAAAAATAAAACGCGGAAAACGTAGTCATTATAATAAATTACTTCTCTTGAAGCATTTTTTGGTCATGTAGCGACTTCAAAACTTGACATGAATTTATAAATTATTATGACTGACAAGAGGGCGTGCTGAGTAAATTACAAAAACTTTGACCGCTGTAGGCGCTATATATTCTCTTTCGTGTTCAAATCTTTCACTTCGGTGCATCTCTAATACGTGTTGAAAGACACGTTTGCAAAATGTCTTTTTCATCTAAGAAGGCATTCACTCTCGTCTACTAAAATATAGACAACAAACATACACGCGCGAGTCCTATAAAATGTATGGTCAGTAACGCGTACAGGGAACTCTTCGAGACGAAAGGCACGGATATATTGTAAGTAAAACGAATAAATTAAACAAGGAAGGAGATTACGAAGGAGAATGATAAAAAAACCATCAACATTAAATCATATGAACAAAAATGACTTGGTATATCACTTGGCAAGAGAACAAAACTATCGAATTTAATCGTAATTCTTTTTTGAGTTATTTAGAACAGGACATTAATCAATGATAAACTTAGGGAATAAATATTTATTACATTTTCTACACGCTCATAAACCGTGCATTTATCTCATTAAATGCAATGATTTGATATATGGGCCCAATAAAGCCTAAAGCTTAAGGGCCAAATTAAATAAATAGTCCAATTTCACAATTATTTGTTAAAATTATTTTAACAACAAAAATAAAAAAATTGTAAAAATTATTCAATTAAAGGTTATTCAATTAAAGAAATATCCAATATAGAGAAATTAACGCATGAGCACGCTCACTTTTTTGCATATGCAAAATACGTCCCACTAGGATTTCAACTTGGGATTTCTGACTCGGAGTCGCGGGCGTTGACCACTAGGCTACGATAGGAAAAGTTAATATAACCTGGTGTTATTTCATCACCGGAATGAGCCACTACCGCTTTCACGCTCAGAAGTGTTTTGAACACTCTAAATGGTACTAGTAACTAGACGTTTGGTTATATACAGGGTGTATGATAAGTAACTCCCTATTTTAAAATTCGTATAACTTCCTAATTTCTTACTCAGTTTTAATGAAACAAACTGTAAATTATTCAGTATTTATTGAGGGTTTCATTCACAAACATTCACATGCACTTTACACTTCAACATATGCTCCTGCATTATCACAACATTTCCTTAGACGAACGGGTATGTTGTCCAGTGCTGCTCGTTAACATGCGTTCAGGAACAGTGTTGTGAACATGGTTAATTCTTTCTCCCAGTCCATCAACATCTTTAGGTTTGTGGCGATAAACTTCTTCCTTAGCCCAACACCACAGAAAGAAGTCATAAGGTGTTAGGTCTGGGCTGCGAGCAGGCAATTCATGCGCACCGTCTTCCAATTCATCGTCCCGAAAATTTGTCATGCAGCCATGCCCGCACAGCGTTAGAAAAACGAAGAGGTGCTCAATAAACCTTCAATTCATACTGAATAATTTACAGTTTGTTTCATTAAAACTGAGTAAGAAATAGGGAAGTTATACGAATTTTAAAATAGGGAGTTACTTATCATACACCCTGTATATGAAACATCTACTCGACATCTCATAATGAACTTGGCTTTCTGAAATAAATAATAGCTATTTTGAAATGTTTACTAGATATTTCGGAGCAAGTGTAGTTTACCTCCCCCTGACGCAAAAGGGAACACAACCTACACTAGGTCAAAGTTGGGGAACGTAAACTACACGAGGATCTTTAGGAGACATTTTTCAAATGAATCCATCAAATAAAACGTTAAAACTAACGAAAATATTACGACTTAACCTAACCAGTCCTCAACTTATATATAGGCCCCTATATATAAATTGACATTGGTTAGGTTAAGTCGTAATATTTTCGTTAGTTTTAACGTTTTATTTGATTAGGTGTATGCGGACAAAGTTGAGGAACGCAAACTACACTAGGATAATGTAGGGGAACGTAAACTACACTAGGATAATGTAGGAGAACGTAAGTAGTATGGTGTCAAAATGCCAGAGTGCAGAAATGTTACAAGAGTGTCACCCCAACCCACTTTGTTGCAAAAAAAAGTCCCCCTAAAGGGGCAGAGAGAGAGAACCAACCTTTGTTGCCAACCCCAAAATGGGGTTGCAAGGGGCATGCAACTTCGAGGCGGAGTTCTCCCCCAAGCTATTCCCCCAAAGGGGTAGAAAGAGAGAGAGTGCCAACTTTTGTTGCCAACCACAAAATGGGATTGCAAGGGGCATGCAACTTGGAGGCGGAGTTCTCTCCCAAGCTATTTCCCCCAAAGGGGCATACCTAACCTAAGAGGCCTCTATGAGAGGGAAGGGGTTTCCTCATCACCTAAAGGGCCAGAAACAGAAAGGACCAGAGATCCTTGCTCGGCTGGGAGCCGAGCTTGTATGACTCCGTCGTCCGCCTCCCGGTCTTTTATAGACCTCTATTCCGCCAGTTGGGTGAGTTGCCAGATAGCGCCATGTATTTAATTTATTAATCAGCCAGAGCCAGTTGGCTTAACAGTCAGTTGGCTTAAAAGGCTGAGAAATACATTGTTTATTATTCCTCCGTCATCTGTCTTAGAAAGCTAATAGCAATAATTAATTTAATTAAAGCGTATATTCTTCTGTCATCTGACTTACAGGGTTGAGCAGCCAGATGCAAATGATCATTTAATTAAAGCATTTTGTAATCAGCCAGAGCCAATTGGCTTTACAGTCAGTTGGCATAGAAGGCTGAGAAATACATTGTTTATTATTCCTCCGTCATCTGTCTTAGAAAGCTAAAAGCAATAATTAATTTAATTGAAGCGTATATTCTTCTGTCGTCTGACTTACAGGGTTGAGCTGCCAGATACAAATGATCATTTAATTAAAGCATTTTTTAATCAGCCAGAGCCAATTGGCTTTACAGTCAGTTGGCATAGAAGGCTGAGAAATACATTGTTTATTATTCCTCCGTCATCTGTCTTAGAAAGCTAATAGCAATAATTAATTTAATTAAAGCGTATATTCTTCTGTCATCTGACTTACAGGGTTGAGCTGCCAGATAGAAATAATCATTTAATTAAAGCATATATTAATCAGCCAGAGCCAGTTGGCTTAACAGTCAGTTGGCTTAGAAGGCTGAGAAATACATTGTTTATTATTCCACCGTCATCTGTCTTAGAAAGCTGATAGCAATAATTAATTTAATTAAAGCGTATATTCTTCTGTCATCTGTCTTAGAGGGTTGAGCTGCCAGATAGAAATAATCATTTAATTAAAACATATTAATCAGCCAGAGCCAGTTGGCTTAACAGTCAGTTGGCTTAGAAGGCTGAGGATTACAGTGTTTATTATTCCATACAATAGGGATATATGTATACAGCTAAATAATACACACACATATATATAAAGACATTAAATCTTCACGTTCCTTTCCTATTCTGTAAAGTGACCATATGACCTAAATATGACCGTAAGGAGTGCCCACTTTTTGCAGAAAATAAAATGTATTGTCAGAAAAAGGACCTTCAGGACAATAGAAAAAGAGAATTTTTTCGTCAAAATATTCTTCCTGATTAACAGTACTGCATGAACAATCTGCCACAGGGTTTAAATGTATTTCACTTCGGATTTTGTTCCCTCCACTCTGCAACGGTTCCCACAATATATATATATACACACACACACTGATTGACACCTTCTGCTTTACTCCTCTATCAAGTCCACTTTGCTACAATTCATTGCGGTTAAGGTAAACTGACAGGCGGCCATTTCGTTAGTTTCAACACCTGCTGCTGTTCTTGCTGTTTCGGGTATCTTTTAAGTAATGCACTGTGGTTTTAAGTCGCATAATAAGTTATGTTTACATTTGTGATGTCACACTCTAGCGATGTACAAACACTCACACTGTCCTCTCTCGTCTCAAGAGCAAATTACAAAAGACCATTCTCACCTTGTTCAGCCCTATACTCGGTAAACCCATGGAACAGAACGACGTATCGTATTCGAGTACCGTATCAAAATAATGGATAACCCTAACACGCGCATCTAATATAGATTTCAGCCTGCGTAATCCGACAATTTCAAACATTCTGTCGAGGATGAAACGGCTCCGCGTAGGAACAAAAACGTCATTATCAGCTGTGTTCTTCCACATCTCTCGTATATCAATGCATGGTTGTTCATTATTTATACTCAATGTGCAAACAATGGCATATGAGGAGGCGCCACTAATCACAGCTCTTATTGTATCTACGTCAGTTGGTATTTTATAACGGTCCTCAGCCGAGCTCTCAACCACCACGAAGATTTAATGCATCTCCTCGCACTTAAATAAATAGCGTTACGTCTGCTTGCATGCCTGCAGGTCGTTTCAAGCACACAGTTAATGACACCGGTTTCTCGCCTGAATACGCGCAATGACTTCGTCACCGAGACGTCCTACGAGGCGTTGAGAATGCTTCTCAAAGGGAGCTCCACCGTATTCATCGAGATGACTATTGCACTTCCACTTGTTCATTTTGACAAAGATTAAGCTTTTCACCCGACATTAGACCTACAGTTTAACGTGGAAACCGAATCAGAAATACATCTCGTCAGGGATTCTTGCTCACTCTTTCATATCATCTCGTCGAATTACTCATTTTGACAAAGATTAAGCTTTCCACGAGCATTAGACCTACAGTTTAACATGGAATTAGAAATACACCTCGGCAGGGAATGATTGCTCACTCTTCACATCATCTCGCCGATTTGTTCATTTTGACAAAGGTTAAGCTTTTACCCCGCATTAGGCCTACAGTTTAACATGGAATTAGAAATACACCTCGGCAGGGAATGATTGCTCACTCTCACATCATCTCGCCGATTTGTTAATTTTGACAAAGATTAAGCTTTTCACCCGCATTATACCTACAGTTTAACATGGAATCGGATCAGAAATACACCTCGCAGGGAATGATTGCTCACTCTTTCACATCAGCCACCGAATTGCTCATTTTGACAAAGATTAAGCTTTTCACCCGCATTAGACCTACAGTTTAACGTGGAAACCGAATCAGAAATACATCTCGTCAGGGAATGATTGCTAGCTCTTTCACATCATAATTTCATCGAGATAATTCAAGCTCATATACAGGACCTACATTGTCTATAAGATCTGTGGCGCGTGGAACATGCGGCCTTCAGAAGATGTAAACATCTGCTCTGTGGACCAGTTCAAGAAAATGGATAGGCCAACCTTGCGATGTAGGAATTTTTTCCATGGAACCGTAACCACTGATACAGCCTCGGTACGGATTGCAATGCTTATTGAGGCACTTCCTGTCCTTGTATCTCCCTCATGTACACCTACATTGTGTCCGACAACACAGAAACTCCGAAATTGTTGTGAAAGATGCAAAAGTATAATGACAAAAAAAGAACAGCTTCAGAGTTCATTCACACCATGCGTACACTTATCTCGTGTACGCAGTGTACACCTTCCACATTGTGTCTAACACACTATTTTTCTTCTACGCGAGAGAATACACACCTGAAATCCACAGCTTGCGCCGCTCAACTGAGTATGCAGGGGTAGAGATATCCCCAGGTAGTAGCAGGATTCACTTTTTTTAGACGTAAATGGCTTGTTCAGGTTGAGTTGTCAGATACCACTTTTTATTTTAACTGTTCAGGTATACATTATTATGGAGAGTTAACAGATACCCTTTTTATTTTAATTATTCAGGTATACATTATTAGGTTGGCCAGATTGTACCATTTATTTAATTAATTCTTAAAAGTTAGCTTAGAATTCCGCTAGTAGGTTTAGAAGGCGTAACCAACCATTTGGTATAATTGTTTACAGCCAAAGAATTAAATAAAACAACATTACATCATTCTGTTTATTATAAATATATAGAAAATAAATATACATTTGAATGATCAATTAAAAACAATAATAGTTTAAGAAATATGAACGAGGAATATGCATATAATCAAAAATATATCCGTCAATATAACAGTACAGGAGAAATATATATATATATATATATATATATATATACACGCAATTATGGAGATATATAGAAAATAAATATACATTGGAATGATCGAAATACAAAAATAAAAATAAGAAATAATATAACCATCAACATAGCAGAAATATATACACACAACTAAATAAATAAATACATACACTTTATCTTCTACCGCGCAACATAAAAAATAAGAAATAATATAACCAATTAACAATTATGTTAAATAAATACATACACTTTATCTTCTACCGCGCAAAATGAGAAATTGTATAGCCATCAATATAGCAGAAATACACACACACACACACACACACAAATATGTTAAATATTAAATACATTTCACTTTTTTTTTCAAAATACTAAACTCGCATTTATTCTAGTCTACAATTACATCATTATTGCTCTGCATTACGCAGTGTACGCGGTTTAATAATATTTCACCGCTTAAAGTATAGGGAAACCTGTACTCGATATGAAGGGCCTTTGTATCGTTCAGTACTATTTTTGTTCCCACTTTACATCCGGTTGGTAAGTTATTTTAAATACGGCTAGAATACAATCAAAAACACGCATAAAGAGTTCATCGTTAGCCACATTATTAAACACAAGTTTATAAACACCCCTTTCCAATCGAGGATTTATTTCTACCGACCCGAGCTTTTCAATCGTGAACTCATCTTCACTCAACATAGCGGTAATTTAAATAATCTTCTAAGTCGTTACGACAACTGCTCGTTATAGGCAGTTTTATTTTTTTACCACTCACCATTTCCACAAACTAAACATCTTCACACTCCGGCGCACTATTTGAGAGGAACATATGCCCATATTTTTCCTTTTTAGTTAACAGACGATACTCGTCTCTAAAGTCTGCCAAAAATTAACATAGGGCACTAGCAACAACCTCACTACGAACCTCATCATGATATACATTAATATAGTGGTAAAAATACTTAAGATTGTCCATGATGACGAGATTCACATTTTCAACCGAAGTGTACGAGTACTGGACATAGTGTAGCATGATATAATACCGTTTATCACACCACTCATCCACAAGGCTCACTATCCATATCTGCTGCTTCTCTTCTGCACGCGTTGTTTCTTTTACTTCACGGTATATGTGAGACTTTATAAAGCTTAGGCCTACAGCATACTTCAATACATCGTCTGTGCAACGAAAGCCTACAACGCTCTCAACAGAATAACCATAGAGTATTTGTACATCTTGATCCTTCGCATGATCCAGTGTGGTTTTAAAAGAGGCAAAGGAGGGAGGAATAGGAAGTTTTTCGGTATCCACCACATCTTGACACTTTGCTGAATACTATTTCATAAACGTTGAACAAGCCATATTAAAGGTAGCCATTTTCTTCTACGCGGGCGAATACACGTCTGAGCTCAAGGGCTTACTGCAATCAACTGACCACGCAGGGAATCCCAGGTAACGCTAATTGAAACATGATTTATTTAATAAACGAAATATTCAAGTCATATATATTTACAAATACGTGTAATAAATAAGTTAACAATAGACACATCAAAGATTATATTCAAGGTGTGTATATATATATTTACAAATACGTGTGACAAATAAGTTAACAATTGAAATTATGTTAACACAAGAAATAACAGAAAACACAAGAAAAAACAAATGCATAGATTAAGAAATTGTATTTAAGGTTGCGTATTATATAAACTAATTATATATATCATCCGTAATGTCGATGATGGGGTGCTGTACCTCATCGTCATTCATATAAAATATATATATACATCACAACCTTCCTACATCACTACCTCTCTACCCCATTACCTCACTAACTCATCAGCCATAGCTATCCAAGAGTAACCTACATCACTACCTCTCCACTACAGTACCTCATACCTCTCCACCACAGTACCTCACAACCCATAACTAACCTAAACTAACCGCAATTTAATGCAGTTCACCTAATAACCTAACCTAATCACTGCCAGGTCTAACTCTCACTACCTCATTGCCTCTCTAACTCACTACCTCTCTATCCACTACCTCACAACCTTCCTACATCACTATTCCTCTCTAACCCATTACATCACCATTACACTAACTCATTACCTTTCTGCCTATCTACTCACTATATCACTACCACACTTCCCATAGCTAGCCAGAGTGACCTAACCTAAATTAATTTTTATAGCTTTCGATATCTGTACAAGCGTAACCTCACCTAGTAATGTGGGAAGTAATAGACGCTATAATCTACCTACGCTTTCTTCTCTTTCTATTCATTATGATTACCATTAGTAAGGTACAGATTCAAGTTTTAATTATTTCTTTTAACTTTGATCAAACTGTTACACGTTAAAAATGTTCCTCTGCGAAGGCAATAAAACGTATAAGGTGGAGCGAAAATCTTGACCTCACAACCCATCTAATTCAATACCTCTCTATCCACTACATCACTACCTCTCTACCCCATTACCTCACTAACTCACCGCTTCTAATGACAGAGTTAACTCAATGCAACTTTATTTTATTTTTTAGTAATCTGGGTTATATTTCCTATCTCCTTCGTAAAATTGAAATGAATCTCAAAGATTTTTGCCTGAAAAGCTGTCACGCTCCCCAAAGGCATATTAAAATAAAAACACTGTAACTAAACTACTTGTCACTAAAAAGAAAAACAAAAAACATTAGGCAATATTATGCGATCCTATATGGATGTAATGCATATTTTATGTAATGCTTTCTTTCTAAATTCTTATAATATACGTATATATAGATATGTGTGTGTGTGTGTGTGTGTGTGTGTGTGTGTGTGTGGTGTGATTAATTAGCATACCTTTGATGGTTAACAAACAGGTGCGAACTCTCTCTCTCTCTCCATCCCCTTCATTTCAAAGCTTAGAGAATAAAGGGTCGGAACTCTTATTTCAAAAAGGTTTCTCTCCCTCTCTCTCTCTATCTCTCTCTCTCTCTCTCTCGTACAATATATATATATATTATATAAAATTTCCAGACTGCTGTTTTTCTCTCTTGAAATCTAATGGTTTTCATACTGACATAACTGTTCCTACGTCCATTTTAAAAGAATAAGTAATTTATATTTTAATAATTTAAATCCACGAAAGTTTAGTTTATTTAAATATCCCTCTTTAATGGATATTTAAATAAAATTTCTAGTTGTTATTTTTGTTGGCTGTATTTAATCTTTGTTTTTTGTTCACTTATGGTTTTTAATTCTCTATTCATAACCTCTCTCTCTCTCTCTTTCCTCTCCTATCTGTCCTTCGCAAGCTTCCTCTTATGGAAAGGACTAACATTTTAGGTTTACTCGTAGGCCGGTCATTCATTGTTATCCCCGATAAACGAGAAGAGAGATTAAGTAGGTAGATCTGAAAACAACGTGAAAATACGGTCAGTGATATTTCGTCTTCAAACCAACATTCCTTTGTATTATATTTAATTTCCTTATTAGGAGAGTAAATACCAGAATCGCGGACGACTGTCCTTTAGCTTAAGTAATGGTCCATTTACCATTGCTGGATCATAAAAGGTTGTTTCATAAGAACAAATTATTATTATTATTATTATTATTATTATTATTATTATTATTATTTCACCCGCATTAGACCTACAGTTTAACATGGAATTAGAAATACACCTCGGCAGGGAATGATTGCCATGTCTTTCACATCAACCCACCGAATTGCTCATTTTGACAAAGATTAAGCTTTTCACCCGCATTAGACCTACAGTTTAACGTGGAAACCGAATCAGAAATACATCTCGTCAGCAGATATGGATCTACAGATCTACAGAAGCTAAGGCTAACAAAGACCCTAAGATCCACTCTACGGTTAGCCCGAGAGAAAGGAAAGAGTAGGGGGTTAAGAGAAGAGAAGAGAAGAGAATAAGGGGTTAAGTAAGGAGCAACACCTATCACTCGCGGGTTAACATTCATTCAGAAAAAGAGAAAAAAGACTCACCATCATCATCCGCCGGCCACTGCCGACAAGTCAGAAAAATAGTCGGAGAAAATAGGAGAGGGGTGAAAGATGAAAAGAAGTAAAATAATAACGCTTACAAACCATGCAAACACAGTCTTAACTCACTGTCATACCATGCAAACTACAAACATGCAAGAAAAGAATTACAGACATGCAAAGTAAGGAGATAAGAAAAAAAAAGTATGTAAAGTTAAACAAAAAGTGGGTTAGTTTACTCTACGAGCTACATCTACGTTCATGTTAGTCTAATTTTTTTTTTATATATAATTTTATTGCTGGCATCACACGCTGGCATGTCACAAGCTGGCATTAATCATCAACAGACTCATCCTCGAGCACCACCACCAGAGCTCCTGTTGCTAACTTTGTTTTTTTATTTTAAACAACGTTAATATTTTTAAAATGTCTGTCAAGACGGTTCTTAAACATATTAACGCTGGTAGAATGAACGACTGACGCGGGAAGATTATTCCATTTATCAATTACTTTAAACGTAAAGAAGTTTTTAGCGATATTAGTAATGAAACGTCTGCCACGCAACTTAAATCCGTTATTACGAGTATTATTATTATCGAAAGTGAACAATTTGCCAAAATTTACATTATCGATGTTATTAACGATTTTGAAAACTTCAATAAGCTCCCCCCTTAATCTCCTAGTTTCGAGTGAATACAGGTCTAGCTCTTTAATCCTATCTTCATAAGGCTTGTTGCGCAATGACAGAACAAGTTTCGTGGCACGACGCTGAACCCTTTCTAACCTATCAATATCCTCACGCAAGTACGGGCACCAAAATTGAACTACATATTCTAAATGAGGCCTGACTAGGGACTTGTAAAGGGGCAATATAATATCTTTCGATTTAAATTCGAAATTACGCGCTATGAAACCTAACATCCTATTAGCTTTTGCGCAAGACTCCAGGCACTGGTTCCTAACCTTTAAATCCTTAGATACGCGTACGCCTAAATCTACTTCCTCGTCAACGCTCGCTAACTCCCTATCACCCATCGTGTACGTGTAATTATTGTTGCGAGAACCTATATGCAAACTTTACATTTGTCTACGTTAAATTGCATCTGCCACTTATCTGTCCACTCCATAATCCTATTTACATCGTCTTGGATCCTATTTCTATCGTCCTCGTTAACAACCTTACCGCCTATTTTAGTATCGTCCGCGAATTTTGACACGTTACTAGTCAATCCTACATCTATGTCGTTAATGTAAATTACGAATAGCAATGGGCCTAACACTGAACCCTGTGGGAAACCGCTACCTACATCTAACCACCCCGATTCACTACCATTAACTACGACCCTCTGCCTCCTAGCACGAAGCCATTCTTCTAACCAGTTAGCTACCTGACCGCGTATACCGTGCGCTTTGACCTTCGCAATTAGTCTCCTATGCGGAACTGTATCGAACGCCTTTTTAAAATCTAAATAAATAACGTCAGCTGCTCTATGCCTATCGTATTCGCGCACTATTTCATTATAAAATTCTAACAAATTAGTTAAACAAGACCTATGGCGACGAAACCCATGTTGACTACTATTAATCAAATCTCTACTTTCTAAGTGATCGATGATACGATACCTAACTACGGATTCCAAAAGTTTACCGACAATTGACGTTAAGCTAATGGGCCTATAATTGCTAGCTACTGCGCGGTCGCCTTTTTTAAAAATAGGCGTGACGTTAGCTAATTTGAAGTCTTCAGGAATAATCCCCGTTTCGAGTGACTGATTAAAAATCTTCGTTAAGGGGCCTACGATAACTTCCTTCAAATCTTTAAAATGTCTGGGATTAAAAGCGTCAGGGCCTGGAGCCTTGCTAACTTTTAGCCTATCGATATAATGCGCAATCTCACCCTCGTAAGCAGTTATTTCATCCAAAATAGTCTCGCTACTAAATGGAACGATATCGTCCACGTCTGGGACATTATTTACGTCTTCTACGGTAAAAACTGTCGCAAAAAAGTTATTGAAAATACCCGCCATCGCCTGAGCGTCAGAAGCCAAAGCGCCATTAACATCCACTAGAGGGCCTATGTTATCTTTTACCGGTTTACGATTATTTACGTATTCAAAAAACTTTTTTGGATTATGTTTACTATCCGCAGCTATAAGTATCTCTAAATTACGCTTAGCATTCCTAACTGATCTTTTAACCTGACGCCTAAGCTCGATATATCTATTAAAGTTAGCTGCCGTGCCATTGTGATTACTAAGTCTATACGCTCTATTACGCTCGTTTATGAACTCGCCTATTTCCCTAGTCCACCACTTCGGCCTACCACGATTTCTAGCGCGCTTGGGCCTACGAGGAATAAACTCCCTTTCAATATTCCTAAAACTTTCTTTAAACGCCACCCAAAGCAAATTTGTGTCATTGCCCATAAATAAGTTATCCCAGTCCACTACTCTCATCCTATCCGCAAAACTATCAAAATTAGCCCTACGAAAATCAGGGACTTCTATTACGTTACTATCCTGAGTGTTTTTTATCGCTAACTTAAACCTAAGAATTTGATGATCACTACATCCTAAACTCTCGCCTACTTCTAAACCTTCGACTATATTCTCGCCGTTCGTCATCACCAAATCTAAAATATTGTCACCGCGCGTTGGTTCGGTAACTATCTGTCGTAAAAAGTCCATAAACTCAACCAATCTCAAACCCTCCTCATTACCAGTAAAATTCTCGTAATTAACATTAGGGCAGTTAAAGTCTCCGACAATTATACTATTCCGATTGTCAATAAAATTACCAAGAAGTGAGTAAAATCTAGTATCTGTATCGAGGGGTTGAACGGGAGGTCTATAAACAACAACAAAATTAAAACTAATATTACGCGCCCTAACTTCAACACATATCGCATTAATTGCTGCCGGAAAATCTAACTTAACCTCGATAGCCCTAAGGGAATTACGAATGTACAGCAAAACGCCTCCACCAAACCTATGTAACCTATCATTAGTAAAGAGTTTAAAACCCGGTATATCAAGTTCCCCCAACAAGTCCCGAGTCACGGTATTTAACCAAGTTTCAGTGATAGCAACTATATCATAGTTGCCGGAATAAATTATCGCCTTAAATTCATTTAATTTATTTCTAATACTACGCGCGTTACAATAAAAGACGTTTAAGTTATTTTTTACCACGGGCCCGCGTTTTAAACTATTTATCACGTCGGGCCCGCGTTCCCCGGACCCACAATGTTTAAAGAAGGCTTCGACCTATACAGCTTTCTCACGTTTTCGTCTATTAACCTACCTAGCCTAGCATTACCTATTTCATTAAAATGCACCCCCATCTTTTATAAAAAGGCTAGGATCACTGAATTCAGACCACAGCTTTACGAAGGGTACATTTTCCTCAGCACAAATCCCTTCTAATTTGTTATCCAAAAATATTGTTTTTGACGTAATTCTAAGACCCAACCCATGCCTAGGGATAATACCTAGAACTAAAGACCTATCTGACCTCGCCTTCAGGGACCTAATTAACCCCCTATATCTCTCCAAAAGGTCAGGCACTCTCGTATCGGGCCTATACGAGTCGTTGCCTCCTACCATCGTCACCAACATTGAGTGACGGGAGGCAACGTCGATCCTATCCACTTCGTCTCTAACTCTGTCAACCCTGGCCCCTGGGAGACAGACCCTCCTCCTCCTGGTTGGATGCCGTTCAACGAACTCTTTGTCCATGTGGCGCACTAAAGAGTCCCCGATTAAAATAGTTTCTCCCTCATTCACGTCCCTTTCCAAATGGGCGAAAGGGTTCGAAACCTCGATAGGGGGGGAATTCCTATCACCTAACGTACGCGGCCTAGCTCCACCCTTAACCTCTCTAAATCCCTCGCTATCTACTACTCTCGGACTAACCTTAACCTCTTCCTCAACTCTATCTAACCTTCCCGACAAGCTACCTAAACTAGAAACTAGGTTACGCACCTCACCCTTCAAATTACTAACGTCTTCAACGTTAGTATTGGTTCGGCCTCCGTCAACCGTAGCCCTACCCCTGCCCTCATCAAGCGTTGCAAGTCTTTCCGCTACCTCACGTACACTGCGTTTTATGTCAACTAATTCCTCCATGAACTCGCAAAAGAAACAAGCTGATCTATCGGTAATCGCCATTGGACCGCCGTTATAATCCTTAAATTCCGAATACCACCGGTTTACCCTACACCTAACACACGACGCTTTCTGCGACGGCATCGCGCAATTAAAAATTAGTTTAAACCGTCACAGGTATAAGTTAAATTAAGCCGGCACGCTATGAAAACTTCTAAATCGCTAAAAACCACTAATATTCAATTACATGGTGCGTGAGTTTTTAGCAGGCTTTAGAGACGAGTATCGTCTGTTAAATAAAAAGGAAAAATATGGGCGTATGTTCCTCTCAAATAGTGCGCCGGATAGTGAAGATGTTTAGTTTGTGGAAATGGTGAGTGGTAAAAAAATAAATTGCCTATAACGAGCAGTTGTCGTAACGACTTAGAAGATTATTTCAATTACCGCTATGTTGAGTGAAGATGAGTTCACGATTGAAAAGCTCGGGTCGGTAGAAATAAACCCTCGATTGGAAAGGGGTGTTTATAAACTTGTGTTTAATAATGTGGCTAACGATGAACTCTTTGTGCGTGTTTTTGATTGTATTCTAGCCGTATTTAAAGATAACTTACCAACCGGATGTAAAGTGGGAACAAAAATAGTACAGAACGATATGAAGGCCCTTCATATCGAGTACAGATTTCCCTATACTTTAAGCGGTGAAATATTATTAAACCGCGTATACTGCGTAATGCAGAGCAATAATGATGTAATTGTAGACTCGAATAAGTGCGAGTTTAGTATTTTGAAAAAAAAGTGAAATGTATTTATATATTTAATATATTTGTGTGTGTGTGTGTGTGTGTGTGTGTGTGTGTGTGTGTATTTCTGCTATATTGATGGCTATACGATTTCTTATTTTGCGCGGTAGAAGATAAAGTGTATGTATTTATTTAACATAATTGTGTGTGTGTATATATATATATATGTATGTCTGCTATTTTGATGGTTATATTGTTTCTTATTTTTTATGTGTCGCGGTAGAAGATAAAATGTATGTATTTATTTATTTAGTTGTGTGTATATATTTCTGCTATGTTGATGGTTATATTATTTCTTATTTTTTATTTTTGTATTTTGATCATTCCAATGTATATTTATTTTCTATATATCTCCATAATTGTGTGTATATGTATATATATATATATATATATATATAATATATATATATTTCTCCTGTACTGTTATATTGACGGATATATTTTTGATTATATGCATATTCCTCGTTCATGTTTCTTAAACTATTATTATTTTTAATTGATCATTCAAATGTATATTTATTTTCTATATATTTATAATAAACAGAATGATGTAATGTTGTTTTATTTAATTCTTTTGGTTGTAAACAATTATACCAAATGGTTGGTTACGCCTTCTAAACCTACTAGCGGAATTCTAAGCCAACTTTTAAGAATTAATTAAATAAATGGTACAATCTGGCCAACCTAATAATGTATAAAAAGGGTATCTAGTGAATCTCCATAATAATGTATACCTGAACAGTTAAAATAAAAAGTGGTATTTGACAACTCAACCTGAACAAGCCATTTACGCCTAAAAAAAGTGAATCCTGCTACTACCTGGGGATATCTCTACCCCTGCATACTCAGTTGAGCGGTGCAAACTGCGGATTTCAGGTGTGTATTCTCTCGCGTAGAAGAAAAATAGTTTGTCAGACACAATGTGGAAGGTGTACACTGCGTACACGAGATAAGTGTACGCATGGTGTGAATGAACTCTGAAGCTGTTCTTTTTTTGTCATTACACTTTTGCATCTTTCACAACAATTTTAGAGTTTCTGTGTTGTCGGACACAATGTAGATGTACATGAGGGAGATACAAGGACAGGAAGTGCCTCAATAAGCATTGCAATCCGTACCGAGGCTGTATCAGTGGTTACGGTTCCATGGAAAAAATTCCTACATCGCAAGGTTTGGCCTATCCATTTTCTTGAACTGGTCCACAGAGCAGATGTTTACATCTTCTGAAGGCCGCATGTTCCACGCGCCACAGATCTTATAGACAATAAGGTCCTGTATATGAGCTTGAATTATCTCGATGAAATTATGATGTGAAAGAGCTAGCAATCATTCCCTGACGAGATGTATTTCTGATTCGGTTTCCGCGTTAAACTGTAGGTCTAATGCGGGAGAAAAGCTTAATCTTTGTCAAAATAAGCAATTCGGTTGGCTGATGTGAAAGAGTGAGCAATCATTCCCTGCCGAGGTGTATTTCTGATCCGGATTCCATGTTAAACTGTATGTATAATGCGGGTGAAAAGCTTAATCTTTGTCAAAATTAACAAATCGGCGAGATGATGTGAAAGAGTGAGCAATCATTCCCTGCCGAGGTGTATTTCTAATTCCATGTTAAACTGTAGGTCTAATGCGGGTGGAAAGCTTAATCTATGTCAAAATTAGTAATTTGGCGAGATGATGTGAAAGAGTGAGCAAAGAATCCCTGACGAGATGTATTTCTGATTCGGTTTCCACGTTAAACTGTAGGTCTAATGTGGGGGTGAAAAGCTTAATCTTTGTCAAAATGAACAAGTGGAAGTGCAATAGTCATCTCGATGAATACGGTGGAGCTCCCTTTGAGAAGCATTCTCAACGCCTCGTAGGACGTCTCCGTGACGAAGTCATTGCGCGTATTTAGGCGAGAAACCGGTGCCATTAACTGTGTGCTTGAAACGACCTGCAGGCATGCAAGCAGACGTAACGCTATTTATTTAAGTGCGAGGAGATGCATAAAATCTTCGTGGTGGTTGAGAGGTGGGCTGAAGACCGTTATAAAATACCAGCTGACGTAGATACAATAAGAGCTGTGATTAGTGGCGCCTCCTCATATGCCATTGTTTGCACATTGAGTATAAATAATGAACAACCATGCATTGATATACGAGTGATGTGGAAGAACACAGCTGATAATGACGTTTTTGTTCCTACGCGGAGCCATTTCATCCTCGACAGAATGTTTGAATTTGTCGGATTACGCAGGCTGAAACCTATATTAGACGCGCGTGTTAGGGTTATGCATTATTTTGATACGGTACTCGAATACGCATACGTCGCTCTGTTCGATGGGTTTACCGAGTGTAGGGCTGAACAAGGTGAGAATGGTCTTTTGTAGTTTGCTCGTGAGACGAGAAAGAACAGTGTGAGTTAGGGCGGGTCGTACTCAGGTGACAACATGAATCTGAAGGAAATCCTACCATCAGGGGTGTCTAAATTATGTGTTTTTACATGGGGAATTCAAATATGAGCTTATGTTTTGGATAGGATAACTCTAACCTACATCATTTTGTATTTCTAAATTGCCAATTTTACCCTTTTGAACCCCTTTATAATATATTAAAAGATAAAAGGTAAATCATTTATATTGACAAAGCCAAATCAACTTTACATATATTTATTAATAGGTGAAGTGCATGTATATCACTGGATATAATTACAAAGATCATTCTCCTGACATCTTGAACTTTGCCAGGTTGCACAAATCCTGCTTTGACTCAGACTTGGACATCAGCTTCCTGCTGGTCTCCTGAGCCCTGATCCCTCCATCCCTCTTTTCCTGTGAGAAGTACTTAGCAGAAGCCTCAGTCACCATTTTAACAACCCTCTCAATGCTTGTGTGTGGCAAGGCCAGTTGCGCACCTCCATGGGGGTGTCGATGAAGTTTTTCACCTCTGAGGTGCTTAGAGAGCAGGTGAGAGGTGGCTCTGACACACCTTCTGACCAGCTGATCAAGTCACCGATGCTGGAAGCATCACAATTGATGTCAGGTGTCCTTCTGCTCCTAACAGAGGAGTCCCCCAGTTGAATGTCCGGGTCCCCCTCTCCCCTGATGGCCAGGATTCTCTCCACCCCTTCAATCCTCTCCTTCTGATCCTCAGAGCAGAGTAGTGTTTGGAGGATGACTTCACTGTGGGCATACCAAGCAGATCTTCTCACAGTTGGCATCACAATATCCAGCACCTCCTTTCTCTGGGACTTGAGGCAGTCCAGCTGAAAGAGGATGTGCCTAGGCCCTTCGATCCAGGAGTGCTTGAGCTTCACGTTGAACCAACATGGGTAATACACTCCAATGATGAATTCCACAATGAATTGCAGAATCTTCAGGTTCTTTCCTTTAAGTCCGTGCTTTGACACCCAGAGCCTGAGAAGTCTGTTCGCTGTGGTGAGCCAGCGGCTGTGGTTTACTGGTCCTATCTCTAACAGAGCCAGCCCTGCAGGAAGTACTCCATCCCTGACTGCACAGACAATTTTATAGCCATAGTATTGATCAGTTGAGAGATCTTGAATGACCTCGTCAGGAAGCTTGATCAGTGGAGGGCCAACAGAGATTCGGGTGAAGTTTGGATTGATATCAAAGTCTGTAGCAGAATCAAGGAGCTTTCCTATTGGCCCGGATAATTTTTTGTCTGACAGAGTAGGGCCATCAAGGTCAACACTGAGATGGCGCAGGGGAAGTTCAACAGTGCGCAGGTTGCACACCAACCAGACCAGCTTTCTCCCCAGGTGCAGCTCCAGCTTCCGCATTACTCCAGCTTTCACACTTGATTTCGTCCTTGTTCTGACTTGAGCCATTTTCTTAATGAGTTCATACTGAAATAAAACCAATAATACAACATTACAACAGTTAAGTATCCACTACAGACAGGTATTAACTCTTTCCAGCGCAAAATTCTTGGTTAAAAAAAGAGCTGAAATGGGCAAGAACAAATTTATCTGCAAATGCTAAACACATTATGCTTTTTTGGTTTCAAAATGTTATAAAATGCTAAGTTATCTGTTGTCTGTAATGCAAATAATTTGTTCATGTACTCTAAAAAACTAAAGAAACACATCCTAAAAATATTCTTTAGAACATTGAAATAGGCTCCATACTGCTCAGTTGTACTAAAAATGAACCACCTAATTTTAGCTCAAATCAAAGTTGTTAATTAAATTTTGCTCAATGTATCACTATAATATGCGTAGAAATAGCTTTTTCTAAAATATAACAGAATAATACTCACATGTGAACAGTAACAAAAAAATATCAGTAGATAATCACTAAATCTATCCCCTCACTGCAAGCCGAGGTGGTAAAATAGCTTCATAAATCATGAGTCACTTCAAATATTTCACAAAACGTTTTAGAATGTTCTGAAACGTTACATTCTAGCCTCTGAGAAAGGTGGCTCAGAAAATGGCCTTATGCGCGCCAGAAAACCGTCAAAATATTTCATATACCAAACTGTATGATAATTACAATTAAGTGGAATGGCACACCTTTTTATTTGAGTATTTAAATATTATTATTATTATATGAATTACATTATACGTGTTCATATGAATTAGTTAGAACAATGCTCTATGAGAGATAACGTGAGCAGCCATGATAGAAAACGTGAGAAGACATATTCTGGGGTAACTACAATAGTAAAATAATCAACAATTTAATAATAATTATCAACTGCAAAATGATGTAGGTTAGGGTTATCAGCAGAGCTGGGCACTTGCGTTTTTTTGCGCGTTTTTTTGCGGTACTGCGGTACTACCGTGTTGGTCGGTACCGCGGAAAGTACCGCGGGAAATTTGAATGCGGTAGCGGTACTGCGTTATGCGGTACCGGTTTGGTAGTGCGGTAGTAGTACCGCAGTACCGCAGTACCGCAAAAAAACGCGCAAAAAAACGCAAGTGCCCAGCTCTGGTTATCAGAATTAAATATTTTTTCAGAATTGTGTTCTATACACCAAAATATGTCATTTGAACACCCCTCTCCATTGATTTAAAAAAAATGCATAGTATGACCCGCCCTAGCTGTGAGTGTTTGTACATCGCTAGAGTGTGACATCACAAATGTAAACATAACTTATTATGCGACTTAAAACCACAGTGCATTACTTAAAAGATACGCGAAACAGCAAGAACAGCAGCAGGTGTTGAAACTAACGAAATGGCCGCCTGTCAGTTTACCTTAACCGCAATGAATTGTAGCAAAGTGGACTTGATAGGTGAGTAAAGCAGAACGTGTCAATCAGTATATATATATATATATATATATATATATATATATACACAGAGACATGTAAGAAGTAAATAGACAGCCCAGATTTTGCTGTAACAATTTGGCGTAAAAGATTCAACAATTCTGATCGTGTTGCTGGTTTTTTGACCTAAAGTCTTGTCTAGTATTGCCCACACGTGTTCTATGTGGTTCATGTCAGGGGACTGACTCGGCCAAGGAAGTCGTTTGATACCATTTCGCTCCTCCCATTCTTTCGTCTTTTTTGCAGTGTGGCATGGGGCTCCATCTTCCACGAACAGGCAGCTGTCTTTTTCAATTTGACCACTTGAGAATATTGGCATAAGTCCTTCTTCAAGGATAGAAATGTAGGAAATGAATATTAGTCATAATAATGGCAAAAAAATTGGATGCATACATTTTACCATAAAATTAAGGGTGTCTATTTACTTCTTGCATGACTCTGTATATATATATATTGTGGGAACCATTGCAGAGTGGAGGGAACAAAATCCGAAGTGAAATACTATTTAAACCCTGTGGCAGATTGCCCATGCAGTAGTGACTGTTAATCAGGAAGAATATTTTGACGAAAAAATTCTCCTTTCTATTTTCTTGAATGTCCTTTTTCTGACAATACATTTTATTTTCTGCACAAAGTGGGCACTCCTTACGGTCATATTTAGGTCATATGGTCACTTTACAGAATAGGAAAGGAACGTGAAGGCTTAGTCTTTTTAAAAATATTAACAAATCAATTCAATTCAGCTTTTCGGAAAACCATTGTTATGCTTTGTTCGAATGGTTAAAAGTCAAATATATATAATGCACATACACACACACACACACACACACACATATATATATATATATATATATGTGTGTGTGTGTGTGTGTGTGTGTGCATTATTTAGCTGTATACATATCTCCCCATTGTATGGAAGAATAAACACAGTAATCCTCAGCCTTCTAAGCCAACTGACTGTTAAGCCAACTGGCTCTGGCTGATTAATATATGCTTTAATTAAATGATTATTTCTATCTGGCAGCTCAACCCTCTATGACAGATGACAGAAGAATATACGCTTTAATTAAATTAATTATTGCTACAGCTTTCTAAGACAGATGACGGAGGAATAATAATCAATGTATTTCTCTGCCTTCTAAGCCAACTGACTGTTAAGCCAACTGGCTCTGGCTGATTAATAAATGGTTTAATTAAATGATTGTTTCTATCTGGCAGCTCAACCCTGTAAGTCAGATGACAGAAGAATATACGCTTTAATTAAATTAATTATTGCTATCAGCTTTCTAAGAGAGATGACGGAGGAATAATAAACAAAGTATTTCTCAGCCTTCTAAGCCAACTGGCTCTGGCTGATTAATAAATTAAATACATGGCGCTATCTGGCAACTCAGCCAACTGGCGGATTAGAGGTCTATAAAAGAGCGGGAGGCGGACGACGGAGTCATATGAGCTCGGCTCCCAGCCGAGCAAGGATTTCTGGTCCTTCCTCTTCTGTCCCTTTGGGTGGTAAGGAAACCCCTTCCCTCCCATAGAGGCCTCTTAGGTTAGGTATGACCCTTTGCGGGGTATAGCTTGTGGGAGAACTCCGCCCCAAGTTGCATGCCCCTTGCAATCCCATTTTGGGTTGGCCACAAAGGTCAGTACTCTCTCTCTCTCTGCCCCTTTGGGGGAATAGCTTGGGAGAGAACTCCGCCTCCAAGTTCCAATCCCATTTCGGGGTTGGCCACAAAGGTCAGTACTCTTTCTCTTTCTGCCCCTTTGCGGGGATTTTTTTTTTGCAACAAAGGGGGGTGGGGTGGCACTCTTGCAACATTATGTAATATTTCTGCACTCTGGCATTTTGACACCATACTACTTACGTAAACTACACTAGGCACCACAGGGGGACGTAAACTACACTTGCTCCGATATTTCAAACATATGAAAACGATGCCTAAATGTTTCAAATATATAAAGGCGTAGAAATTAAACATTTAATTTGTAAATGAGTTAGATTTCAGATCACCTGAAGATCAGGGCCCCCACCCTTCTTTAGTTAGCTTTATAAGGCTAACTAACAAAAATATCACAACCTAACCAATCGTCAAGGGCGTACAGTTGACCTAACGATTGGTTAGGTTAGGTCGTGATATTTTTGTTAGTTAGCCTTATAAGGCTAACTAAAGAAGGCTGGGGGCCCTGATCTTCAGGTGATCCTAGATTTCTATTCTTTGCGACTAGATATAGGCTATGCGCATTGTGGTAAAAAATATTTGAAATTGTTAGTTTATTTAGTGTTCGTACTTATAGTCTATGTCGAAAAGAGAAGAAAACAACTATTATATTTGTGCATTCATTCGTTCATTTTTTTAAATATAGGATTAGGTCTTCTAAGTGTCTTTCATGCATTTATTAATTTTATTTATTTGGCGGATCACCTGAAGATCAGGGCCCCCATCCTTCTTTAGTAAGCATTATAAGGCTAACTAACGAAAATATCACGACCTAACCTAACCAATCGTTAGGTCAACTGTACGCCCTTGACGATTGGTTAGGTTAGGTCGCGATATTTTCGTTAGTTAGCCTTATAAAGCTAACTAAAGAAGGGTGGGGGCCCTGATCTTCAGGTGATCCTATTTGGCTATACCTTGGCTAGTAAAGCCTTTCAAGATTAAGAACCAGCCTGTGACCCTGTGGCCTTAGACCCGGGCCTCTTGATATGCAGTAGGCCTACCCTAGATTCAATCTCTAAGTCAGACAGTCTATACTTGAGAAAAGACGCCGATAAGTTAGGAAGAGCTCGGTCTAAAAAGACCTAAATGAATCCAGAACTAAGAGGTAAATTACTTAAGAAATGAACTGAACTAGAAATGCACTAGCTGAGCGACCCGGCGTTGCCGGGGTGGATGTTGAACGCTATATATATATATATATATATATATATATATATATATATATATAATAAAAAACGCTGAGAATTTTAGGAAAATATGCTCCGAAATCACAGCCAAAGGAAAGAGGAGCTGGCTCGAGAGGCAAAAGAGAAGACTGTTCCGCAAAAGAAAAAAAAAGAAAGAGAGTGGAAGCGAAGTTAGGTAACTGCGGAGATAATGACAGGAAAGCAATAAAAGAAAGACTGGAGGGTATCGATAGGGAAATACAAGCCCTGATTAAGGACCATACAGAGAGGGAAGAGGAAAAGGCGGTAGAAGCAATAAAGGAAAATCCAAAATACTTCTATAGCTATGCGAAAAGGAAGACAAAAACGCGCGCCGCTATGGGCCCTTAAGGACGGGAAATAATGAACTAACCGACGATCCAAAAGAAATATCTGATACATTGAGAGCTCAATATGAATCAGTTTTCAGTACCCCAAAAAGTGACAAAGCGATACTTGACATAAATGCATTCTTGAAGAGGAATTGCAAAGAGAGTACATAACAGACTTTGATTTTACACCAGAAGATATAGCGAGAGCTATAGGACAAATGAAACCACATTCAGCTGCAGGTCCGGACAATTGGATCGCATTATTGATTAAAAACTGTAAAAATGAAATAGCTACACCTTTATACTGGATATGGAGAAGATGCCTAGACACTGGGGAAATACCGAGCATCTTGAAAAGAGCAAACATTGTCCCTATATATAAAGGAGGGGACATCTCAAGCAAAGAACTATAGACCAGTGTCATTGACGTCCCACCTCACCAAAGTATTTGAAAGAATAGTTAGAGAGAAAATTTATGATTTCCTGGAGACACGGGAAAGATTCAACGAAAAACAGCATGGATTCCGATCAGGTAGATCATGCCTATCACAACTAATAGAACACTACAACAATATCCTAGATGCATTGGAAGGCAATGACAACTATGATGTTATATACACAGATTTTGCTAAAGCTTTCGACAAATGTGACCATGGTATAATAGTACATAAAATTAAATATATGGGAATAACAGGCAAAGTGGGAAAATGGATCTACACCTTCCTTAGAGATCGTCTGCAGGTCGTCAAAATTCAAGGTATATCATCATCAGAATCGGAAGTACGCAGCTCAGTACCACAAGGGACAGTACTGGCCCCACTCCTGTTCATAATCATGTTAACAGACATAGACCGCGGAGTAAACAGCAACAGTATAGTAACATCCTTTGCAGACGATACGAAGATCAGTAGAAAAATCATCGATGTACATACATGACGTGGAGGCCTTGCAGAGGGACACGAACAAAATATACAAATGATCAGAAGACAACAACATGTCATTCAACGCCGAGAAATTTAGCTCTTGAGATATGGTAGAAAAGAAGAACTTAAACAGACTGCATGTTATGCTCCAGATAGACAGGAAATTCAGAGAAGCAGGAAAGCGATTGATCTCGGGATAATAATGACAGATGATGCGAAATTCGAAACACAAAATCAGATAGCGATAAATAAAGCAAAAAGAGTCGCCGGACAGGTACTAAGAACTTTCAAGAGAAGGGACAAGACAGTAATGATTCCCCTGCTAAAAACACTGATTATACCAAAACTTGAATACTGCTCAGTTTTGACGTCCCATATAAAAAAGAAGAAACTAATAAACTAGAAGAAACGCAAAGGCATTTCACAGCCAAGATTGATGACTGCAAAGAACTCAACTACTGGGAAAGACTACGTAAACTAAATCTGTACTCACTGGAAAGAAGAAGAGAGAGGTCCATCATAATCTACATATGGAAAATGATCGAAAAAAATGGTACCAAACCTAAAACTAAACCCAATTACCATTCAAACAACACTGGAAAATAGGAAAAGCAGAATGTGTGTAGTGTTCCCAAATTAAAGGTCCGACAAGGGACCTCCTCAACCCTGAAGGAAGATAGCTTGGTTGTCAGGGGGCCAAGACTTTTCAACCAGCTTCCTAAGGACCTCAGAAACGTAACGGGGGTCAAAGTTGAAGTCTTCAAGAAAAGACTGGATGCCTGGCTCAGGACAGTACCAGATGAGCCGGGCGTGCCTGGCTAGGTACGGTGGAGAGCGCAAGAAAGCAACTCGCTCCTCCACCAGGCCAGACCTAGAGGCGGGGCCACAAGTTGACCTCCGTATGAAGAGAGACCAACGCACGAAACAACATAAGATTCATGAGGTAAGGTGTGTATATATGCCCGGTTAGGTAAACTGAATGCCCGGTTAGGTTAATTGAATGCCCAGTTAGGTCAACTGAATGCCCGATTAGGTTAATTAAATGGCCTGTTAGGTCAACTGAATGCCCGATTAGATTAATTGAATGCCCGGGTACGTTAATTGAATGCCCGGTTAGGTTAATTGTACACCCTTGACGATTGGTTAGGTTAAGTCATGATATTTTCGTTAAAGCCAACGAAAATATCACGACTTAACCCAACCAATCGTCAAGGGCGTACAGATGATCTAACCTGGCATTCAATGAACCTAACCGGGTATTCAATAATTTTACCATAGGTTTCGTAATGACCTTGATGACGTCATTTAATGTTTTAAAATTAATTATTTAATTTATTAACACCCACGTGCACAACCTCGGGACCTAATCAATATGTGTGTGAAGTTTCATGTTTGTAACTGCTTCCATTTTGGAGTTATGGCTGATGGCTGGAACACACACACACACACACACACACACACATACACACGTCTTTTTATTATTATTATTATTATTATTATTATAGATGAACAATAGACTGGTACAAATTTATAACCAAAAGACTTCCGAAAATCAACAATTTTTGATAAAGAAAAGGGAAAAATTGGTTTGTAGGCCTAGGGGGTCCGAAATTTTCATAAAATGGAAAATAATTGCTATTTTCTTACTTACAGCGACAGGCATAATGATATTAGGATACCTAATAGAAATTTGTAATATTTTAAAGTGGGGAAAATAAATAATTTTCTAAAAATGATCTTCAATTATAAAAGCGCATCTAATCAGATAAATTAATTAACGTATTTCTATGACAACTAAAAAATAGAATGATAAATCAATATCCTATCAAATTGTTTGTGTATACGTAAAATTATTTGTACAAAAGCCACAGTAATAAAACGCACAAAAGTCACGGTAAATAATTTCGAGTGTGGCTCGTTTAACTTTAAACTCGTGTTTATTTAAATTGCCCGTTTTAATTATGTAATTTTTTGTATTGAATCGATAAAGAAATCTTTTGTGAATCGAAAAATGTTAAAATTATAACAAATATCAAAATATTTTGTATAAAAATCATTGAATTTTAAAAATGCATGTTTGTTTTTAGTTTTTTGCAAAAAGTTCTTTATGAATTTTAAAAATATATACTTTTTTAAATTGAATCGATAAATAAATTTTTTGTGAATCGAATGATATTAAATGTTTAGTAAATATTGACTTATTTTGTGCCAAAATTATGATTAAAAATTAAAAATTAAAAAAATGCGTGTACAGGCATGGGAAGAACTTTACCCCTAAAAGGGGGAGAAGGAATTATGTTAGGGAATTTTTTTAGCATGGGCACTGCACAATAAAAAGACGCATCGAATGGTGAAAACCGCATTGTTCTACACCAATTGTAGCGACCTGTAGGTGTGCGCAAAAAAAACTGTTATATATATATATATATATATATATATATATATATATATTCGCCAAATTGAAGGCGAGACAGGGAACATCCTTAACCCTGAAAGAAAATAGTTTTGTAGTGAGAGGACCAAAACTGTTTAATCAGTTGCCCAAAGACCTAAGAAACACGAAGGGAGTTGCAGTGGAAATCTTCAAAAGAAGACTAGACGCCTGGCTCAGAACAATCCCCGATGAGCCGGGCGTACCTGGCTATGTGAGGTGGAGAGCGCAAGAATCCAACTCACTACTTCACCAGGCCAACTCGAGAGGAGGGGCGACAAGCTTGACCTTCGCGAAATGAGAAATCATCACGCGGAACCTTTGTAAGGTTGTAAGGTAAGGTAAGGTAAGGTATATAATATATATATAATATATTATAGCTTCATTTCTGAAATAGTATATTAGATTCAGCTGAAAAGCGTCGATTTATAGAAGTAATTCAAGTATTTAAAACTGCTAAGTTACTTTGATAATGTAAATTACTTGAAGTTACTTGATAGGGATACATAATTAATCAATTACAAGAATAAATGGATATAAATTGAAAGTTAAAAGTTTTTAAAAAAAATGCTGTAAAGCAATTCAGCTACTTGTAGGTTATCTCCCCCCCCTCACGCTTGATTTGTCATCGTGGCAAATAGCACGCACGCGGAACAATCAAACGAGTATTTCGTTCTAGAATGTTTGATGCGCATTGGTTGTTGATTTGTTATACAACTTACATTAACCTTGGATCACCTGAAGATCAGGGTCCCCAGCCTGCTTTAGTTAGCCTTATAACGCTAACTAACAAAAATATGACGACCTAACCTAACCAATCATTAGGTCAACTGTACGCCCTTGATGATTGGTTAGGTTAGGTCGTGATGTTTTCGTTAGTTAGCCTTATAAAGCTAACTACAAAAAGGCTGGGGGCCCTGATCTTCAGGTGCTCCTTAACTGTATAATGGCGATCCTTCAGAATCCAGCCATAAATTAGTTTAAAAAATAAATCGTATCAATAATTATTACATGAGCCAAATTATATATTTAATAGTATCTATTTCAGTAGATATTACCAATCCTTTGCACAATTTAATTATTGCTTTTTCAGCCAGAATGAATTTACTCCGACTTCATGCTATTTGCCACGATGACAAATCAAGCATGGGTGGGGGGGAGATAACCTACAAGTACCGCAATTCTTTCCATATAAACTTAAACTTATATTTAAACTTAAATTCCTTAAACTTTCACGCTTTAGACATTTTACTGTTAGACATTTCATTAAACATTTGACGAGACATTTCAGATTAGTCTTTTCAAATGTTTAAAAAATTGGGACAATTTAAACATTTTAATTGTCTTACTGAAACTGTGACAATAAAACATCTAACAAAACGTCTTCTTATATTTAGAGTGAAGTGTACAGGAAATTGACGCTTATAAACGCTTTTGGACAAGAAAGCGGTAAGGTTTCCTTCGGGTGATGAAATGCGTGCCAAGTACTACTGCCTTTTTCTTGTCGTAACCTATAGCCTCTAGCGACTCCGAGTCAGAGATCCCAGGATGAAATCCTGCTGCATACATACATACATACATACATATATATATATAATATATATATATATATATATATATATATATACTAAATAAATAATGTCAGTAACTAAAAGTTTAAAATTAAAACTAAAAGTAAAAAAAATGAACTTGTTTGAAATAAGAAAGGAAAGGTAAGGAATTTTAATCAGGAAACATATGTTTGTCATTGTTTGTCATTCCATGCAAATAAGAATGAAGAGTAAATAGACAGGTAGCTAATGTTTACCCAAGGTTAAGAGTGATATGGTACGCGCGTATATGTAATGATATCAAGAGATTTACAGCATTTTAGATGATTTTACCAACATAAAGTAATAAAATTTATGAATTGTTAATTAAAAAGTACGATTCTCTATCGGAAAATGTATACCAGAGTGTAGTGCCCGGTCATGGCCCTCTATGGCACAGTTCTGTCTGTACAGTTTCTGAAAAGAGTAGTAATGAATGGGTTTTGATTTTGAAATTTATTAGTCCCCTAAAAAAATTTTTATATATATAATATAAACAGAATATTATTACTAATTATCAGTTTTATACTTTTTAGAAATTTAATGTTTCTACGCGAACTTTTTCCCAATTTATACCTTTACTTTCTGAAAAAGGAAAGTTACTTGGAAGAAGTTTGACATTGAGAACCTTTCTCTTGTGGATCTGCTTTTTTCCAGCTTCTCTTCTTATAAATCTATATTCTTCTCACTGAAATATAAGAAGGAATCGAAACGTTTTCTTTCAATAAATTATTATTTTGTAGAGTAAAAGGCTCTTTCCAGTAAAGCTTAATTTTGGCAAACATTTTTCGAACTCGACGCTCACGTTGATAGATGAATGGTCTTTTTTACCACCTTCGAGTGAAAAGGTCACTGTTCAATTGCAGCAATAAGTTAAGAGACAGCGGATGAAACCGAAAAATCTTTGCAGAAGCGATGCTTCAGGAATAAACTTTTTTTTTTTTAAACTTTTTAACTTTTTTAAACTTTAAAAACTTTATCGAAAGAAGAATTCAAGTTACTTAAAATTTTTATAATATTTTTCAGTATTTTTCTGTACAGTTTAGGTATCTGATATGACATTAATATATTTACAGTATTCTAATCTGAATATGCGTTGGAAAGCATGGAAGCTTTTTAGGCAAAATTATTGGATTAGTTAATTTATTACGTATTTATTACTTTTTATAGTTTAGAAATGATGGACGAATGGAATGGATCAATGAAACACGAAATGATTATTAGTTTTTATTGAGTATTCACTTATGACAGATGAAATATTGGAAAAATGAATCGCAGAAACCACACAAAAGCTAAGAGAGAGAGAGAGAATAAAAGACAAGAAATCCTATACCACGCCTAACTCAATTCAATCAATACGAGTTGCATTTGGTATAAAATTTTCCTTCCGTGGATTATAATATACACCTTTATAACATTTAATATAAAAAATGAGCGTTATCATGGGTTTAAAAATCATTAGATTAACTTTATACATTTTAACTACATGAATATGATCAAAAAATATAAGTACAATTGCTAAAATTCTACTTAAACGTTTAAGAATGAAAATTAACAATAATTGTGGTTTAACAAAGTTAACTAATATAACATGAAAAGTCTTATAGAAAATTAACCTAAGCTAAAGGAGGCCTTCATCGCTCGGTTAAGCACTTCTAAAGGTGTTACTCGTGTTAAATGGTTACAATATATGGAAACAGTAAAGGATGGTCGAACTTTTTTTTTTTTATTTATTCTCTATCTAAACACTACATATAGTTCGCTCATTTGTACTTCATTGATGGATACTTATCCATATACATACATGCGTACATATTCATAACATACATGCAACCATATACGCGTCCATACATACATCTAAACTCGCAGGCATACCAACATATACGCCATAATATTTATTACGAGTTATTTTTTAATTTACTTTTATACATTACTATGACGTTACAAAGACCATTTAAACAAGTACTCAAGCAAGTACTTAAGCAAGTACTTGAAGCAAGTACTTAAGCAAGTACTCAATTAAGTATTTAACTGAGCCATGGACAGCCATGTAACATAAATGAGGTAGAAAATGCGATTGAAATAAGGCTTGTTTAGGGTTTAGGAGTCCTCCGAAAGAGGAATCTTAGTTTGGCCTCTTCCCATCCACTTCAATAATAATGAAAAAAAATTCTACAAAGGGTTCATTTTGAAACAGTTATTATTATTATTATTAATAATATTATTATTATTATTATTATTATTATCATCATTAGTAGTAGTAGTAGTAGTAGTAGTAGTAGTAGTAGTAGTAATGATTTCATTACATTTATTCCTAAAATTCCAGTTATAATTTCATTCATTCATAAAAGTAGTGGGAATAATAATAATATAATAATAATAATAATAAAAAATAATAACCTTTCTTTATTAGTATTAACTCCAGCTTTTGAGCGTCCCCTTATTTAAATCAATGTTTAAATGTAGTTTTTTAATATAGGATTGAAATCAAAATTCTAAAATTAATATTTAAAAACAATTATCAAGGCCTGAGTATTTATTTTGTACCTTTGAAATATCTATATTATTATATATATATATATATATATATATATATATATATATATATATATATATATATATATATATATAGAAGAAAACAAGTCACACAAATGAACTGACACAAATAAATTGTCACGTGATGTTTGTGTGTGTATCATTGTTAACACAGGGAATCACTTATCACCCAGTGACACTTTCTTGATTTCGTTCTGGTTAACGTCAGACGATTTTATTCAGCTTCGGAAGAAACCCCTGGGCGTTAAATGGTTGATGTGTTGAATGTTATACTATGAGTGTATATGTTTTACAATTAGTGTCGTAAAATTTGTGGAATGGATTGCACTGCACACATGAAGCGTATGGCTAAAGTGATTCTTTATGCTTTAAACACATAACACACACACACTCACACACACACACACACTCACATATATATATATATATATATATATATGTTGTGTTTTAGTTCACAATACTGAATTTAAGAGACATGACATATATTTGTATACACACTCTAAATAGAAGAAGACGTTCGTTATCCGTTTCAGTGTCCCAATTTTGTAAATTTTGAAATGTCTAATGCGTTAGACATTTCACATTAGTGAAACATTTTTTGGACATTTCAGCAAGTCATTTGAACTGTCTAAATTGGGGTCACCTGAAGATCAGGGCCCCCCAGGCTCAATTACCAAATGATATCTTCGTTAAAAGTAACGGATCAATGAAAGAAAGCCACCCTCAAACTGGTCGGGGGTGGCTTTCTTTCATTGACACAATGAGGGGGTGGTTTTCTTTAATTAATCTGTAAGTTATTTAGGTAGGGAGGTTATTTAGGTTAGGTTAGGTTAAGTTGTGATATTTTAGTTAGTTTAAATGAAAATATCATGACTTAACCTAACCAGTCATGAAGGGCGTACAGTAATAAATAATAAACAATTCCTCATGAAGGTGTTTTTACTTACATTCTTTACTTTAGTGATTTTGGGGGGTGGCATTGTTTACTTGATCATTTTTTAGGGTGGCATTGTTTACTAGAAACGTTTGGGGGTGGCTTTCTTTCATTGATCCAAACTAACGAAAATATCACGACTTAACCTAACCAATCGTCAAGGGCGAACAGTTGACCTAACCGGGCATTCAATTTAATTTATTATTATATTTGGTACTGTAAAGCAAAAAAGAATACAAGGGGGCCCTGATCTTCAGGTGATCCCTAAATTGTTCCAGGTTTTTAAACAATTGGAAAGACTCATCTGAAATGTCTAATGAAATGTTTAATGAATTGTTTAAAAATTAAATGTCTAATGCATGAAAGTTTAAAGAATTTAAGTCTAAGTATAAGTTGAAGTTTATCTGAAAAAAATTGCTTTGAACACATCATTACTCTTAAAAACTTTTGACTTTCAATTTATACCTATTTCTTCTCACAATTGATTCTACACAATTTTTTTCCTGCAATTTACATTATCAAAGCCCTTCATCAGTTTTAAATACTCAAATTTGTTCTCCTAACGTAAGTCGACGCTTTTCGAGTGAAAACATATCTAATTTAGCTCATTTTTCCTTATATATATTTCACTTCTTTGTTCTGGATTCGTTTAGATTGCTCTAGTCCGAACCCTTCCAACTTATCAGTGTCTTTTCTCAAGTATAGGCTGTCTAACTTAGAGATTGAACTAGGGTAGTCCTACTGTAGGTGCTATTGTAGTATGCGGTCTACCTACGATTCGGCGGTCTACCTACGATTCGGCGGTCTACCTTTAATTATAGCTTCTTATCTTCTTATTATTTTATTATTAGGTTAATTGTACGCCCTTGACGATTGGTTAGGTTAAGTCGTGATATTTTCGTTAAAACTAACGAAAATATCACGACTTAACCTAACCAATCATCAAGGGCGTACTGTAGTATGCGGTCTACCGTTAAGTATGCAGTAGTAGTATGTTTAACTTCTTTAATAATTCCTTAATTGTGTAAATTAAATTATAATTCCTTTCAATTCATTTTCAATTCCTTTTAAATATTTTGAACGGTAGACCGCATACTACAGTAGAAACTTAACGGTAGACCGCATACTACAGTAGAAACTTAACGGTAGACCGCATACTACAGTAGAAACTTAACGGTAGACCGCATACTACAGTAGCACCCCTACTGTATATCAAGAGGCCTAAGTCTGAGGCTGGTCTTAGGGCGGGTCCGGACAAAAGCTCCCTAGGACAAAAGCCCCCTGGACAAAAGCCCCCTGGACAAAAGCCCCCTAGGACAAAAGCCCCCTGGACAAAAGCCCCCTAGGACAAAAGCCCCCTGGACAAATTGCTGGGTAGGGCAAGTCAGGTGTCACATCTAATCTGAAAATATCAGAAGATATTTAGGTGAAATAACCAATATTAACCTGTTATGTTAAGTGAATGCCCAGTTAGGTCAACTGAATGCCCGGTTAGGTCAACTGTACGCCCTTGATGATTGGTTAGGTTAAGTTGTGATATTTTCGTTAGTTTAAACGAAAATGACGAGAGCCAAAATACATAAACTATAAACTATAAACATAAACTGTAAATAATAAAGAATAAAAATAATGATTAAAAAAATCTTATTATTATTTTTCCTAGGGGGCTTTTGTCCTAGGGGGCTTTTGTCCTACGGGGCTTTTGTCCTACACTCAGTCTTAGGGTCACAGGCTGGTTCTTAATATTGAAAGACTTTACTGGCCAAAGCATAGACAAATAAATAAAATTAATAAATGCATGAAAGACACTTTAAAGACCTAAGCCTACATGAAATAAATGAATAAATGCACAAATATAATAATTATTTTCCCCTGTTTTTTCGAGATAACTTATAAATACAAATATTAAATAAACATCGTCACAGTTTCAAAATATTTTTAACCACACTGCGCATGCGTTTAGACGCAAAGAATAGAAAATTAACTTATTCAAATTAAATGTTTACTTTCTACGCCTTTATATATATATATATATATATATATATATATATATATCTGAAACATTTAAACACCGTTCTCAGATATCTGAAATATCTAGTTAATATTTCACAGTAACTATTATTCATTTCAGAATGCAAAGTTCATTATGAGATATCAAGTAGATGATTCATGTACTGTATGTAACCAAACGTCTAATACCATTTAGAGTGCAGTTACTGTAGATAAGGAGACGCCACAAAATATTCTACTATAATAGGAGTTAATATTTGACAATATATATATATATATATATATATATATATATATATATGTCAAATAGAAGCTCCGACTGTAGTCTCCACTTTTGTTCTACCGTTATAAGGGTACTGGGGACAAATATATACTAAAGAGATGGATACGGACATATTCAAATATATTCCCCTAACCAAACATATTTACTAAAATCTACCAATGTAGAAACTTGAGCATTTTTAAATATACTTATTCATAAGAAACATCAAAATTGATTATCAATTACGAATGGAACTGTTGAATATATATAGGATGTTACTAAATATATATATTTATATATATATATATATATATATATATATATATATATATATATATATATAATAATGAAGATAATCTAATTATATATAAGAAAATGGCAAAAAAGATTCCTTTGAAAAAAGCTATCAAGACGTACACGAAGAAAAATCTAGGGTTAAATTAACTAAATACTAGCATACTATACCAAATAGTTAATCCAACTATGCGCTGTAGAGTTAAATTGTTTCCTACAGAACAGTTTTTCTGTAAATTTTTAATTTTTCTATTTTAATTCTATTTGAATTCTATTTGAATTCTATTTGATTATGGAACAATTTCTTCCTAAAACGAATTGTCTGTCTTTTCTTTTTTTGGACCGATTTTGCACCAATTACATTTTGAATGTCGATCTAATTGGTTTAAAATCAGTCCAGAGAAGAAAGATGTCGCAACGACTTCTACAATGAACCATTCAAAATATTTTACCAAGAAATCGTTCCATATCGGTTCACTAAATAGACCGATTAATTTTTTAGAAATGGTTTTCTGTATGGACCAACTTAATTTTACATTTTAATATATAATTAATCCAACTGTACCATAGTCGACAAACCCTTTATTACCGTTCTGATAAAAACATACTATTGAGTGAAACCGCAAAACACTTGGATCAACAATAGTATAACTAGATTAACCATTTGCCATAGTTATTAATCATATATTTATGTTGTTTCAACGAAAGGTTTTACTTCGTGTTCGTTTACTCACGAATGAACTACTTTCAGTTGAGAAATATTTGAATCGATTTTATAGACAAGCATTTACAGTCACAAGATTGAAATAGTTTCAAATTTTGATTCTTTACATCAGATTGTATATTATAAAATACATATTCATACGAGTACTCAAATGGCATATTCTATATTCATTGTCTCTTTCAAACAAAAGACGAACAGCGTATACAAAACAAATTATATATATATATATATAATATATATATAACCTCATTTACGAAGAATTATTGAATTATTTCGTACAAAATAACTTCAAAAACATGTTTCTAATATTCTGCACTAATATATATATATATATATATATATATATATATATATATATATATATATATATATATAAACTGTAACCTAGATATTTCTATGATGGAATCAATGACTTAAGTGAAAAACATAATGAATCCTACTGAATTAGTTCCTTGACATCCTTATCATAATGTACGTCTATATAAGTTTAATCACTCGAGCGAAAGAAATGGTTATACGGGTCTTAAACTCTATTGGACAATCAGCTGTTTAGGATATCTTAAATAGTGAACGTTCAGCCATACATATATATATATATATATATATATATACATAAGAGAAGAAATATACAATTGAACACACTTCAGCATTTACCTTCCTCTGATCGTTGCAATGACCATGCAATAGGTCTATAGACGATAACCCGGGTACTTGCATCTATCGTACAGTATCTATCGTTCACAATGAAGAAATCGGTTATATGGATTTTTTTAAATTCTGAGGGCTGCTTTTTAATATATATATATATATATATATATATATATATATATATATATATATATATATAAGCAAGTATAATTACGTATCTGATTGCTGATTCAAGCAATTATCTGAGAGATTTTTTTTTTAGTTAACCTTCATCTTTAACCTAATTCCCGGTCAACATCTGTTACTTGATAAAATTTAATGAATTTTTAACGCACTTTTACTTCCGGTTTTTTTGGGGGAGGTGAATTAAAAATTAATGATATAATTAATGAAGTAAAGTTTTACTCGAGACTAACTTCATTATGTAGGGACATTTTGGTCTTCAATCTTCTTGGAAGGATGATGTTCAATTCTTTATAATTTTTTCCTTTTCTCATATATAT
>JAJOZX010005710.1:242500-306054 GCA_023014485.1 Bathynomus jamesi
CTGTAACAAAAAACCAAAAAAAAACCCCTCAATTGATAAAAAATTATTTTCATGACGAATTCTACCTTAATGCAACATTGGAGGAAAGTCATTCAGTAATTATTTACTGTAATTATATTTATAAAAACATCCGCTTTCATAAACTCATCTCATAAGTTGTAATAATACAAAACGTAATAATAATAATATAATCAATCAGGTGGGCCAGAAACTGACACGGCGCTCAAGCCAATCGAATTCGGCCCATTGCGCTGACGCTAACTAGCAATACCATCGGGAATCGAACCACTGACCTCAGTGTCTTCACTTCGCTTATAGGGAAACGGTGTTATCCACTGAGCTAGGAGCGCTGACCACTACAAAACGTAAATAAATGATACATTTTATGTATTACATAATAATAACATTCAAACCGTACGACAATTTTCGTTTACAAAAAACTATACCAACTTTTTCTTATCACTTAATTATATGTTTTTGTTCTTCTATTTTAAGTATCGTTAATATATGTATATATATATATATATATATATATATATATATATATATATATATATATATATATATATATATATATATATATGTATATATATATATTACTTTAATTAAATTTCCTTGAACGTCAAGGTATTAGAAGAATGTTCTTATTAATTAGTTAATATCTGCTATATTTGTTAGTTATTTTATCTATTTAAGTAAGCGTATTAATCTTTGGTAACATTCGTGTATCTCTCTATTTAAAGCTACATGACAGTCATTATCTTTTAGTTGCTAATAGGTGACACATTATTTAAGTATTTTTGTATATTATATTGTCTTAAACAGGATCGATTTTTCTTTTCAATAAAAATAATAATATTCAAGTATCATTTGATACCTGAATCTATATTTTTAGGTTTTAATACTTAATAAATGAACCAATAAACGGAATAAATAAAGTATATGTAAAATAACACAGTTTCAGTTAGTTTTGGTGTAAATGTAAAAAACTCAAAATTACGTGATTCTTAAAATTGCTAAAAAATTTTCAATACGTAAAAGTGTAATGTGCGACAATATTTCGAAATTACGAGTAACGACAATCCAACAGTGTTTCTGTTAGGCGCACGAGAAGGTAAAGTTATATTTGTTCTCACTCTACAGGAGGGGTGCTTGCTCCGACATGAGTCGCTCTTGACGAAGAAGCCATCTTGGAGAGTATGACGCTGTGTCAGAAGACGCGACCTCAAGAAGTGCCAGGTGGGAACACTGTTGAATTGTAATTACTCGCAGTTTCAAAGCATTGCTCAAGTTCCCCGCGTTTATTGCGGTATTCTTTTACAGCTGTATCTATTTATAATGCTTCGTTCTATAATATTAACAGCACAGTTTCTCCTCTAATGAGGGGATAGAATGATGTTAATAGACAGACAAATAGATACATAGATAGCTAAATACGATAGATAAATATCAAGAGTACCGCATATCGCATTAGTTTTCGTTAAGTTTGAATTTTGAACATTTGAAATAAAAACTTATTGAAATAATTAGATCCGTTGACAAAGCGTTTGCTTTAAAAAATAAAATTATATCCACTTACATTTTACATATAAAGTATATTAATGAAACTTAAAAAAAATAATTAAACGATATCATATTAAAGTCCTATTTAGAAAGTGTATTTTTACCGCAAATTTTATTCTTAGACTGTAATTTTTCATTTTAAAAATATTAATGGTTTGCTTCGTCATCACATTTGAAAATAAGCGACCATATTAAATATTTCAGGCTTAGATTTTTGCCTTAGAATTAATTAGTTCAGTGAGAGAAATTATTAATTATAATGACTTCTGTTTTCAAGCATAACTGGACTCGATTAAACTTAATTCACTTTTTAATCATATTTACGTTTTCATATTGTGAATTATTATTATTATTATTATTATTATTACTGTTTTTCGAGACAGTTTTAAAAACTGTAAGTTTTTAAAAAAATTTCAACATTCTCTTTTCGTATTACATTTTATACTGTAGCTAGAAAACAGGTGAATTATTATTATTATTATTATTATTATTATTATTATTATTATAATTATACGAGACTTTTGGTCTATAAGAAGGTTGACAAATGTATATTTCTCTAATTTAAATATTTAAATATAAATAATGGTTGAAAATATGAAAAGAAGTTGAAGCGAAAACGAGACTGGTTCTTCAATGCTTTTGGTACCCTCTTCTGGAGCAATCTTCGCCCTCCATCGCGCATTCCAATTTCACTCTGGCAATGATTGCCTTCACCATGGCCTCCTCTTGTTGCCGTTTGGCTTCCTCCATCACTCTGTTTACGCCCTCCCAGTCCCTCCTTCTCGGCCTTTCTCCCGACGAAGTCTTTACCCTGAAACAGAAAGATTCGTTGAAGAAACTGAACGACGCGGAAGAACCTTTTTCATCGTCACACCTTTTCAGGCGAATGAAGTGGATGAGAGTTCGCTCACTCACTGACCTGACCTTACAAAAATTGGGTGGTACGAGTCCTTGTACACTAATTTAATGCAAGTCATTATCTACATCGACCTATTTCCAATTTTCCAAATATGTAAATTTATGACGCTTGCGCATATATATATATATATATATATTAATATATATAGAGAGAGAGAGAGAGAGAGAGAGAGAGGAGAGAGAGAGAGAGAGAGAGAGAGAGAGAGAGTTTCCTAAGAAAACATAAGCATAGTGTCCAACCCTCTCAGTGGGGAAAATGATTTGGTGAATTATGAAATAATACGAAGAATTGTTTGCTAAATGCAAGGAAAGAAATAAATAAATAATTTTTTAAAATTTACCATAACATTAAAAAGGAAGAAAGAACACTTTTTAAGTTAAACTCCTGAAAATAACATTTATTTATTTTTGTTTTATTTACAAACTTGCACAACAATTTTAACTTTTAACTGAAAGTTTGAAATAATAATATTTTTAGCTGCAAAGATGATAATGATAAACTTTATTGGCAGGAGACAAATCCCTTAAAAATATGTTATCAGCTATTTACTAAATAGATAACGTATTCTTAAGTGTTAGAGGCTGTGATAGAAAATTTTATTTGGTTTTAATCCTTGACCATTTGAATTCGCAAAAACCATCGTTGATTCAAAAAAAAAAAAAAAAAAGATAAATAAGTCATTAAATGAGCTTTGTTAAGTTGAAAGAAGTTGGAATGAACAGTTTAAAGTAATGTATCTGTGTCAAAAACGAGGACTGAATTAATTAAGAATGATGAGGAACTGGTTTGGAAGTAAAAACACAGAAATTAAAAGGATCATTCACGCTATAACTGTGAAGGAGTCCTTTTTAATGTGGCTGATGAATATGCGCTGTAAGTCTTGAGCCACTATGAAGTGGTGGGAGACATAAACATATAGAAGTAGAGACGTGGTTTATAAAAACGTGAGATAATGGTGGAACTGTTTTCGTTACACGAACGCCCGTTAATTCGTATTATACACCTTCGCATTTCGTGTTTAGGGTAACGCTTCCTTTCGCTAGTTGATGATATGTTAGTAACCGTGATTTTGAAAAGAACTTTAAAGCATTACCTATATACATTAATTTCCAGTGGGCGTTATCACGCGTCAATCAATCCTATTCAGTATCGGAAATGAGTCCTACATAAAATGGCCTTGAACGCGTTCGAACTGATAAACTTTTGGCACAAAACGAAAAAAAAAAAAAATTTGCCAGTCTTTTGCACTCTAATGAATGCAACAGTGAAAAGAACTGTTGGTCATTGTTTGATACAATCTTGAGTATTCAATTTCAGCGTTAAAAAGAATCGTTTACACATGAGTGCAGGAAGCGTTGTACAGCTCAGCTGTTCATTCATCAAAATTATTGCATAAGAAGACGTACAAACTAATGAACAAGGAAGCTAAAGACACATAAGCAATTAAGAAACACGTGCGAAAAAAAAAATTGATGATAATTCATTACACTCTTACGCATAAAGAAAGTATACAAAATTTGTGAGAAATTTTTAAGGGCATTTCAAAGAAAAATGAAAAGATTTAGCATTAATACCCGAAAGAATATATTATTATTATTATTTTTTATTATTATTATTATTATTATTATTATTATTATTATTATTATTAGTGGTAGTAGTAGTATGAAATTGCTGATTATACCGGCCGTAATTCTTTCACTTTTTTGGTTTACCGTCAAATAAACTTCTTCACCGCGTCATTTATTTGTGAGCGAAAAGTTAAACTCCTCGCGCCCCCACAACCTATCTTTGTGTTGGAGCCACCGATCCGTCCATGTGACCTATTATTACTCGGTTAACACGATCGGTCTACATTTATATTGGTAAAAAAATAACACCAATAAATAGTACATCAGAGTCGCTAAATGATGATGCAACTGGAGCTGCTCCATACGAGAATGATCAGACATGAAAGCAGTGTCATTTTCTCTGTTGGTACGCGCAAGAAAAGAGTTAAAAGGATTCCAAACATTATTGAAATAGTTTGCGGTAGAAAAAAAGGGGAAATGAGAGATAAGGCGGAAACCTTAAATACTTTGACAAAGAAAATATGTTGCGAGTGATACATATATATGCCTTACGTATCGTTATGGGTTTGTGAAATTTTGGAAAAAAGTTCAATTAGAAACCCAAAAGAGACATAAATAAATAAATAAACTTTTAGAAAACATAAAAATTAGCGATAGTGCATAAGTTGGCAGTAAATTATAAATAGATAAAGTAAAATTATTTTTAAACTTTTAATATAATGCCTTATGGTATTTTTCCATTATCTGCCCCCTCGATCGAAACCTACGGGAAAATTATTGGGATCACCTGAAGATCAAGGCCCCTAGCCTCAATTACCAAATAATATTTTCGTTAAAACTAACGAAAATATCACGACTTAACCTAACCAGTCGTCAAGGGCGTACAGTTGACCTAACCGGGCATTCAATTTAATGTATTATTATATTTGGTACTGTAAAGCAAAAAACAAGAATACACGGGGGCCCTGATCTTCAAATGATCCAATTATTGAATGTCCAGTTAGGTTAACTGTACACCCTTGATGATTGGTTAAGTCTTGATATTTTCGTTAGTTTTAACGAAATTATCACGACTTAACCTAACCAATCATCAAGGGTGTATAATATTATCCATGTTGATATGAATTTTTATTGTTAATTCTGACATTAAACGTGTAAAAATCATTGGAGCTATTGAAGAATAGGACCCCAGCCTTCTTTAGTTAGCTTTATAAGGCTAACTAACGAAAATATCATGACCTAACCTAACCAATCGTCAAGGGCGTACAGTTAACCTAACGATTGGTTAGGTTAGGTCGTAATATTTTCGTTAGTTAGCCTTATAAGCCTAACTAAAGAAGGCTGGGGTCCCTATTCTTCAATAGCTCCAAATCATTTTACTTTATCTATTTATAATTTACGGCCAAGTATTTTTTTCAAGAATAATTTACGGCCAACCTATGCGCTATCACCTAAAAATTTACTGATTGGAAATTATTCGTGGGGGGGTGGAGGGGTATTTTATTCTTTTTTGTGACCAATAAAATTTAAAAAACAAAACCCATTCGTTAGTGATTAGTAATTTTTTATGCTTTTAGAAATTTCATGTTCCTAGGCGAACTTTTTTCCGAAACTACATAATACGAGTATAAATGAAGTATGTTCCTTCCTTTTTCGTGTTAATGTCGTAAGAATGAACAACATTTAACCCATGAAATAGTTAATTGGAGAGATTAACAACGACACTTTAAAACTTACTTAGCATGTTTCACTTCCATGTGGGTTTCGAATCCCTTTTTGCTCTTGTAAACAACCCCGCAGTCGTCACACCGGTAGAGAGAATTGGCGTGTGTCTTGTATTTGTGCCTGTACCAGTGGTTCCGGGAAGGTAAAAGTTCTCCACACAACTTGCACGTCGCGGTTCCGTTGCAGTTCAGGACGTAATCTAAAGTTATGTTCGGATGTTCTGCGTCACTGTTACTGCCATCGCAAGAATCCGTTACATGCTGAAGAAGAAGAACGCCAAATTGAATGGAAAACTTAACAAAGAAAATTTAGTTACAGACATAAATAAATAAATAAATACACATTTTAAATTGTGTTTGGTTATGTGTATGTGAAACGTCTCCTCGACTTTTCATAATAAACTTAGCTTTCGGAAACATTTAACGAAATTCCTACTTCTATTTAGAGTATAATTAGTTAACCCACAAAATTACTGTTTATTTATAGTTTAATGGTAAAAACGTTATTAGGAATACTTTAGCCCATTTTCCACTATTATGACGTAGCCGAACGTCATATTCTGCCAGATTATACAAGTATTTAGTTACGCCGCAGCGAAAGTGTTAAGCACGATAAAGACTCTTACTCCGAACACCTCTTCTACACTAGATTGGAATTTAGAAGTTTCCACCCGCGATTCAGACTCGGAAGAGTGCATGTGGAGCGGAAAGAGAGGCATCCATCCTTGCAAAGGATGTAAACGCAAATTCTAAAATTTAGAGTTTTTTTTTTATGCATGAACTCACGGGAAACTAAATTATTCCATAAATTATACAGACATTAACAGGGACAAGCATTATTTTCTAAGTTATATTCAAAATTACAAACACAGATCCATTAACCCAGACACACATACACACGCGCGCGCGAGCGTATATATATATATATATAATATATATATATATATATATATATATATATATATATATATATACTGTACGTACGAGCGAGCCTAACTTTAAATATTCTTTTTACATCACCATTAATTTTTCGAGGCTTGGTTACATCTGAATGAGATTGTAAAATAACAATTAATTGAGAGTGCCAGAAACCGGTACAGCGCTCAGGCCAGACCAATGTGGCCCATTGCGCTAACTCCTGGATTATTATAACCAGCAGCACCGAGAGTCTAACCCCCGAACGTCTAGTGTTAAATTTCGAAGTTTTAGTTAAGTATGCAAGAATATATACAGTAAAGTAAGACTATACATTTTTTTTCTTTTATCAAAATGTCAAATCAGTTGTGAGTAAAGTTTACCAGATCGAGAGGAGCGTGTTGTATCGGAGCAAAGATCGGGGGCATCGCGTGATGAGCTAGAATCTGCGAGGGCGGAGAGGATGGTGTAATGACAGTGCAAGTGGGAGTGGCAGTCGGAGTAGGTCTTTCCTGCTTCAGAGATGGAATAGGCGTGGATGGAGCGGATGAAGTCGGTGACGTGGATGAGGTAGAGACGTTGGATGAGATCGTCGTGATTATTGCGGACGCAGCGGACGCCCTCAACATCCGACCCTCCGTCGTCCAAATATCAGGTACGCAACACACATCTGAGAAAAGAGAACTCAATAGAGACGCGTTTCCAATGGAAATGAAATGAACAAATAAACCAATTTTGGAAGTATTGTTTTAAGAGAAAATGGAACTATGGCTCTTTAATTGTTTTTATTTTTTTATATACTGTTCATAAATAACTGATCTCTTCATGTTTTTGTGTCCCAAATAACCTTATTAAAATAGTTCCTGTTAAAAAATTTATTTATTTATTTGGAGGATTTAGCATTGTAATGAATGTAATGAAAGAAAATTTTTAATTAAACCACTCTCATTATGAAGTATTTCTTTGTTATTTTTGATCACTTAATTTTACTCTGTATATACACCATATGATAATGATAATGATAAGCTTTATCTCTATATTCAAATCTACACAAATATATAATAGTTTCCTCTCTATCTGCGTAACCTGGAAAGTGGCATACACGTTTCCACAATAAACAAATCTTTCAATTAATTGCTTATTCTTCACATATATTTTCACGTGAACAAAATTCTGGCAACTAAAAAAATTAGACCCAAATTGTGGTAAAATAAAAAAATAAAAAATCTATAGATTCAGTGGTAAAATTATTGTAATATTTAGTATCTTAGTAAAAGATGCTTCTTTCAAGTAAATCGCAGCTTCACAAAAAAGAAAGACTTCACCAGAAGATCCGACATCACTTGAAATTAAATACTGTACTCCTAAAACGATAAGAATGAAAGCACCACGCAACTTGATTCTAGCATGGAAGAGCAACCGATATACTGTGTGTATATACACACACACACACGAGGTTGTTTTTTTTTAAAAGTATCCGGGTTTGGGGTTTAATCTCCATCAAAGTACGCTCCTTCTGAAGCCACACACTTTGCCCAACGATCCTGCCAGTGTTGTAAACATTTTTTGAAGGTACTTTTCGGAATTGCGAACAGCTGCTCCGTCGAATTTCTTTTAATGGTCTCAACATCATTGAATCGGTGGCCTTTCAGGGTTTGTTTGAGCTTTGGAAAAAAAAAGTCACATGGAATCAAATATGGAGGCTGCTGTACTTCGGGGTAGCGTTCATGGTCAAAAATTGCTGGACAAGTTGCGACGAGTGAGATGGCGCGTTATCGTGATGAAACATCCACTCTCCGGACTCCAACTTCTGCAGCCGTTTCCCCAGAACTGCTTCACGTAGACGTCTCAAAACTTCCTTGTTGATTGTTTGTCCCTGTGGAGCATATTCATGGTGCACAACACCAAAATCTCGGTACTCTCCAACATCGTAAGAAATCGCCGCGAAACAAATCACGTTTAACTGTATCGGCTCACCACAGTGGACTGACGCTACACAATGAAGTGCAACCTTATCAGTCAACTTGTTTCGGCATGCAGAGACATGTTTAGTACAGTCACAACTCCAAGCGTGACCTTGTTCTAAAAATAAACACCCTGTCCGGATACATTTTGAACAGACCTCGTGTGTATATATATATATATATATATATATGTGTGTGTGTGTGTGTGTAAAGAACGACGCTTGTGTAGAAGAGTGTCCGCACAAGAAGAGGAGAAAGAACGAACAAATGAAAAATGAGGCACCTCCCAGGAATCGAACCCGAGATCATCCAATTGCCGGTCGGACATGCTATCCACTACACCAAGGTCCTCGATCAGTCCTCTTCTTGTGCGGACGCTCTTCTACACAAGCGTCGTTCTTTACATTAATTATACTGCGTGTTGTTTGCAGTTAAAATGCATATATGTACGGCATGAGAAGGTGCCCCCTCAGGGCATTCGATTCCGCTCGTATGTAGGAGAATTACGACTTCTGACTGATCGACGACCTTGGTGTAGTGGATAGCATGTCCGACGGCAAATTGGATGATCCCGGGTTCGATTCCTGGGAGGTGCCTCATTTTTCATTTGCTCGTTCTTTCTCCTCTTCTTGTGCGGACGCTCTTCTACACAAGCGTCGTTCTTTACATTAATTATATTGCGTGTTGTTTGCAGTTAAGTGTGTGCGTGTGCGTGGTTGTGTGTACAGTTATATATCTGTTCATAGCAAGGATGGCTATATTTTATTTTAATGCATAAACTTTGTTATAACTTAACTTTTCAATTTTCTGCTTCCCCAAATGAATTTTAAAATTCCATACATGCCCGATGTGCCCAAAGAGATAGTGTTGTCTTAGTCTCTTCCAGCGACTTCATTGATTTTTATTTTAGCTACCTGCCAACGTTCGTAGCTCATCGGGTAACATCATTTATTTCCTCGTAAGCAAAGTGAAGAGAATGAGCGCGTGGGTTCGAATGAAGAGGGGTGCTAGTAATTATAATCCAGTTAATAGCGCAGTGGGCTGCATTCTTCTGATTTGAGTATTGCGCTAGTTTCTGGCCTTCCTTTTACTGATTATTAAATTTCAGCTGCCGAACATAATTAACATTTGAGTTTATCGCGCGGAAGAGTTGAAAAACTGTTACTCAACCATTCTGGCTGAAAAAGTTGGATGAAGTGCAGAAAGGAAAATAAAGTTGATGGCTCTGGCATGGCAACATCGAGGTCACTGACGCCGAGTTGATGGTGTTATGGTGTTATGGCTGAAAATTCATTCGAGAGAAATGTTTTATGCACGCAAAACAGAATACATAGTTCGAATTTAGTATAAAACAATTTACATAGTAAAGTACAAGCGCAACATATAATTAATAACGATGACACTGGCTAAATGTGATAATAAACACACCTGGTCAAAGGTGGCTGGAATCCACGGTTGTTGGCAGACAGTCAATACAACTAACCAACACCGTTCGTTCATTCAGAAGAATTTATTTTTTTCGTTGAAGTAAATACCTGTTCTTCGGAATGGACCGATGATAAGAGCGTTGGTCTCGCATGCTAGCGACCTCAGACTCGACCTACGTCCGGGCTAACGGCCTTTATTTAATTTTTTTTCTCATAGACAGTAAGGTATGTACATTTACTTCAATTTATAAAATAAAAAACATCATTCACGTTTAAAAATTTAATTAAAATTAATGAAATAGTTTTTAAATTAAATGAAGTTTCTGCTTTTAAACTCTTTAAAGAAATTCTTAAAAATATTCATTTATACATTTATTTTATATCTACCTATCTATCCATTTATCTATCTATCTACAGTAGGTTTCTGAAGAAGTGCAAAGAGGGTATAGCGAAACCACTATATTAACTACGGTGAAAAACACTCGACAAAGGACAAATCCGACTCCCATTAAAGGACGTGAACAATGAACATTGCTTGATCTATTATTCAAAAGAGGTAACGCATCAGTGCCTAAGAATCAGAGGTGGGAAACTGATATACTGTGTATATATCAGTTCGATTCGATTTCAGTTTTTAAAACAAAATATCAGTTTCGATTTCAATTTCAGTTTTTAAAACAAAATATCAGTTTCGATTTCAATTTCAGTTTTTCCGCTTTCAGTTTATGAATTATATCGACATTTTCATAGTTGCAGTAAACTCAACTATTTAATATTCATATCTTTGAGTTATATATTCCTTATGAAGCCTTTTGCTATTAATTTGATTTAGTATCATATTGTAAGGTGCATTTGTTATTCTTCGTCAGTAAGATTGATCTTTCGCCTTCGAAAGCTTCAGATAAACTGATACTTAAAAATTAAGCTGCATGTTTAAAGTCACACAGTTGCCTGATATTTTTTTTTAACTTTTATTCTAATCCACTTCTAATCTTGGTGTGATTTTTTCTCTTTACCTGTGATATCTCTCCACCTATATGAAGAGGGAGGCGAACATATTAAAAAGATAGAGCCATAAAGAAAAAGCTGATAAGTTGCCTTTCTACAGTATATCTATATAAGGGGTTCCAAAAAACCTTAGCCCCCCCCCTTTTGCAGCTTACATGTTTACTTATATCGAAATAGTTTTTAGTGATTATAAAAATATATAAAATTCTTTATTTATTGCAGGTATTAAAATTACTCTAGCTGATAAACTGATAATATAATGGCTTCTCAATTAATTGGTGATTCAGAGAGGCAACGTGTGATAGATCGCGTACGAGCAATAACATTTCGGGAAGCTCGTGATGCTGGAGCCACCTTTATAACACGTTCATGGGTTGCCAAAAAGTTGCGAAGAAGTGAGGACTTTGTCAAAAGAAATTGGAATAAAACTTTGGATGAATGTGAAATGGATACAACCAAATCTGGGCGCCCAAATTTGCCACTCTCTCAGGAAACAAAGGACATCATTGAAAGCGGTACGCGTAAACGGAAAAACAGCTGTGCTAAACTTTCTAGAGAGATCGAAGTGTTGAGAGGAAAGATCGTTAGTGGTGAGATCATTCGACTGTACCGTCATAGGCAAGGTTTAAAGCCTTGGCATGAACTTCCAAAGCCAAGAAAAACTCAACTTAACATCGATGACAGAATGTGGTTTGCCCATTATCTTGAAGATTGGGATGTGGATGATTTCATGCATTTAGCCGTCTCCGATGAATTTTTTGTTTACGTAACACGTCGGCCTAACTACCAAAATGATCGAGTGTAGGCCACAACACCAGATGAAATCGATGACAATGAGCATTATCGCGAATTATTCAAAAGTCCAGACTGTGTTGGTGTGTTTGTTTTGTTCACTGCAAAGAAGCTCATGTGGGTGCTGAAGCCAAATGGTCAGAGTTGGGATGGACAGTATTTTCGTGATATTATTCTATCCCAGCATGTCATTCCTTTTCTAAGAAACCCAAACAATGTTATGGATGGCGATCAGGTCACACTTCTGCACGATAAGGCCTCCTGCTTTAAGGCATTAGCCACTCAACAGTTGTTGCGGAGCCATGAGATCGATTTCTTTGGAAATGAAGAATGGCCAGGAAATTCTCCTGACCTGAACGTCTGTGAACACATTGGATCAGTTATAAAGGACAAGGTTGAATGTCTCTTGTTTCAAGAACCTGCAGCAAATCGATTTTCGAAGGATACAATGACGCAACACATTGAAACTGTTTTAGCAATTTGCGTAACGATCAAGATCTATTCACGTCACTTTTGGCAAGCTACCCGGAGCGAATTCAGGCTGTCTTGGAAGCCAATGGCGGGAACACCAAGTTTTAATTGTTTCTCATTAAATGCAGGATTAAATTCTCTTTCGTAAGGTATGTTTAGTTTTACTGTACCTCTAATGGTTTAGGCCATGGGCGGGGGGGGCTAAGGTTTATTGGAGCCCCGTACAGTATTTTCAGAGATAGTCTTACGGGATGAGACAAAGTGTATCTGTAGATCAAAAACATTTCTATCACGTCTCAATACCCGAATGTATTTTTTGTTTGACAAGTTGTCTCGTGTTAATAAATTTGAATTAAAAATCTTAACGTCTTTAAAAACTCTTTAATTTATTATATTTAAATAAACAATATCGATTTCGATTTAAGTTTTTCCCGATTTCAGTTTTCAAAAAATTCAGTTTTATCAGTTTATCGATTCCAGTTCACATCGATTTCCTATCCCTGATAAGAATTAACGCCTAGTAGCACTCACAGTCCACTTTATAAAGTACTTTGAACGTATAATTAGAGGCAAAATTGCTTACCAATAACAAGAAATAAAATTATTCAATTCGAACAAACATAGATTCAGTGCTAGAAGATCATGCCTATCACAATTATTAGACCATCAAGAGAAAATATTGGAAAATATTAGAAAAGTTGTGTCAAAATATTGATGTAATGTATACTGATTTTGCTAAAGCCTTTGATAAATGTGATCGTGGGATTAGAGCACAGATTTAAGACAACGAGAATTACTGGAAAGCTGGACAATGGCTATTTAATTTTCTGATTCAAAGAACACAAAGAAATAGAGTTAAATCTGATATTTCGGAAGTCATCAGCTTCGTCCCTCAAGGTACAGTATTAGCTCCCTTACTGTTTATCATAAAGATTGCAGACATAGATGCGGGTATTAAAGACTGTCGTATCGTCGTATCGTATATGCAAAGAAATATCAAATGAAAGTGACTTGGAAAAATTTCAAAATGACACTAAAACACTATTCAGGTGGGAGAAGACAACATGGCAACATATGAAATTCATCGAAGAAACATTCCAACTCGTATAAGATATGATAACAAGAAGACTTTTCACACCAAAGAACCCTTTCAAAATTTCAATGCTGCAGAGGATTCAAACATAGGTCGACCCTGAACATTTATTCAAACCCAACTAAAGTAAGTCTCTCTCTCTCTCTCTCTCTCTCTCTCTCTCTCTCTCTATATATTATATATATATATATATATATATATATATATATAGAGAGAGAGAGAGAGAGAGAGAGAGAGAGAGAGAGAGAGAGAGAGAGAGAAAAAAATTAAATTCATTCCAATTTGGATAAGCGTAAGTAAAGTTGTGGATATCGGAGCAATAAAATGTAAATAAAACGTAAGAAAAATTTACTGTAATGACAAACAAAAAGTCTGAAAATTAGCAACATGTCCACAAAAATAAATAATCACTTTTTCAATAATTTTCTTCAACGCAGAATATATGAGAGAGAGAGAGAGAGAGAGAGAGAGAAATAACTGCATTTGGTCTAAGATACTGATTGACAATGACCCAGAAAGCATTTTTTCAAACGACACTACTATAGTGAAACTTAGAAAGAAATTAGTATTTTTAAATTAAAAGCCGATAAGTTCAGATGAATGAAATAAAATTCCTATATTAGTGTCTCTTCCAGCGACAGAGTAAACAGTTTTCAGAAGAGAAAATGTCAACATATTGGTTTCAAAGTATTAATATTCAAGAAAATTATGGAAATGAGCACAAGACAATTCCAGAGGGCAAACGTGTTGTATATAAATCAGCAGGTTTTCTAGTTCTGTTTAGCCCCCTCCCCCTCCCTCCCTGCATACTCACTCTCTCTCTCTCTCTCTCTCTCTCCTTTTCTATTAATTTTTAAGAAATTTCTATACTTGCATTAACTTTTTACGTCTTTGGGGAGACATTATTGCAGCATTCAAACACACGATGTAATTTGGAAGTATGTATTAATTTTTATGGCTGGTTTGTGATAGAGTGCATAACGGCTTTTGCACCCGCAGGAAGATCATTGAAAAAGAAGGTATTACTGATCCCGATCATCGTTTTGACTTTCATTTACAGCGAACGCGACTCGTTCAGAATTGATCAGCATTCGTAAATTGCTAAAGGTTTATAAAACTCGATATTAAGGACTTTTCATTACTGGTTAAGTTTACTTTGAGTCCATTAAAGTTCTTAAATTGTATACCGTTAAAATATCTTTAAAAAATGACTCAGGAAACGTTACACACAAACAAACACCATAAAAATTAAGAATTAAAATAAACGTTTTTTTATATTTTTAATAATAATAATAATAATAATAATAATAATAATAATAATAATAATAAAACTTTCTTCGCTGCGCAAAACGTATAAACGACGAAGGAAAGAATAATTTCACGTTAATTAAACACTTAAGTATCCTAATTATTATTTTGCACGTGAAACTTTTGTACTTTCAATTCATTTGTGCTTCCATTCAATAGTTATTTATGATAAGGCTTCAATCGTATCTGTAAAATTATATAATTTATGCTTCACTTAAATTGTGTTAATTCAGTGAAATTATAGGGAAATGCTATACAACTACACTAAAATTTGTCTTTATACACCCCAACCTATCCACACCCACACATTCAGACACCCACACCCTCCCTCACCCAGCCACACTCACACACACACACACACACACACACACACACACACATACACACACACACAAAGGATGTCCATAAATTATCTTCACAAATCAAATTCAGTTTCATCTGAATTTGTAAAGATAATTTATGGCCACTCTCTCTCTTTCTCTTTCTGTATATATATATACAGTAAGAGAAAGAGAGAGAGAGTGGCCATAAATTATCTTTATTATATATATATATATATATATATATATATATATATATATATATATATATATATATATATATCTTTATTATATATATATATATATATAATATACATATATATACTGTATATTATCTTTCAGGTCAGTGACAGGAAATTTAAAATTTAAAAAGGAAAAAACACATGCAGTGAACCAAGAAAAATGAACGTTTTCGCACGAATTCTTCCTTATCAGCTCGTAAATCTTCTTTCAGTCACCTGGAATTTGAAGTTTACCCTAAAAACACTCATTCCGTTTTCCTCGCATGTGTGTCATCACTCAAGATCCAAAGAAACGAGTGATCTTTCCTTTTTTTTTTGTTTCCCTGAAAGCATACCACTTCCGTCTGTGACTTTGAGAAGCTTATTTGGGAGAGTGTATCCGAGAATCTGATGCAATGGCAATTCCAAAATTCTTTTACTCAGTAAACAGTCCATGATGATGAAAATTATTGTGTGTGTGGTGTATATATATATATTTTTTTTTAATTTTTTTTTGGGGGGGGGGGGGGGAGGAAACACAAACTTGCTCTTGCATCTTGCCCTGAAGAATCATGCACCTGGACTGATAATAAATGATGGTATTTACAATACATACTAACGAAAATTGCGCGAAAACGAATACGGATTTAGGTATTCTTTGAACTGCGATAATACGGAGCATTGTTGTTTTCAATGATGATGAACTACGTCTGGAGGCCCCTGTTTGCTTGGCAATGATACTGCAAGCTGCTGGTACCGTAAAATAGGGGTATGAATGGAATGATGCTCTATGTGAAAAAATGTTAAACTTTTCTTTTCACTTCCACTTAAGCTATACCTTAGAATGTCTTGGGCACGTTGAGTACCCCCCCCATATATATATATATATATATATATATATATATATATATACTGTATTTATTTATTTATTTATTTATAGGAGGAGACTGTAGACACTAATAGACCAGGGAAGTACTCCGGAGGGGGGGGGGGGGAAGACATTAGGCAGGAGACGGGGAGTGTTGGAACTCCCGTTTCTCCTGTCACTGTCCTCCTCAGCTGATCTTTTTTTCGCGTCTCATCTACCTTGTGAGCAGTCCAGCATGCTCTCAAACACACAGTTTTCCCTCTAATCCTCACTACACATACATGCATCTTACACACTACGCATGATTCTTTTCAAAATTAAAAAAAAAATTGGCATAGCTTTTAAGGGCCTCGGATACCTTGATTTCACCTCTCTCTCCTTTTCCTTCTATGGGAGGGACATTTTTGCGGGCATTCGCCCTTCACCCCCTCCCTCCTGCATAAAAAAAAATATGGAAATAATTGCTTGAGCACGCGCTCATATGAAAAGTATCCCACGCCAGGATTCGAACGCTGGCCCTCTGACTCAGAGTCGCGCGTGCTAACCACTAAGCTACGACAAGAAAAGTTAACGCAACCTACTGGCATAATACCAGAAGGAAACACTACCACTCTCAAACCCAGAAGTGTTTTTACTTGTCAACCCCCTGCACTCGAGTCAACGGGCAGCATTTAATTGAAATCTATCTGGATAACACGAGGGTATCATATAGATGGTAATGGGTACATGATATGTGCACCAGGCTGTGTTAATGTTTTCTTGTCTTAGCCTGGTTGTCAGCGCTCACAACTTTGAGTTAGATGTCCCGGGTTCGAATCCTGGTGGGATATATATATATTCGTAAAAAATAAAGACATAACTGAAATAAACATTCTGGAATGTGCATTCATCCACTTTATAAATAATTTCAATAACAGTTCGGGAACGTATAAAATGGACCACATCTTGTTAAAATACCTTTTTCTTTAATTACTACTTGTTAAGTTTTTGCTAATCCCTCCCAACTATTTTCTTTACACTGTACAGCGGTATATATTTTTGGTTCTTGCCTTTTTCTTTTCTGACGAGGTGTACTGGTGAATGCTGTACACGAAAGGCCTTGAAGTCGTTTTTAATTTTTCGTTGTGGGTGTACATCATTTATTTATTTCATGTGTTATGTTGTGAATTTGATCCCATATATTACAGAGAGAGAGAGAGAGAGAGAGATGTATGTATGTATGTGTGCATTCAGTCCATTTGCTACGACGTGAAGAGGTTATATTTTCATTCACTGATAAACTGATAAGGAAATCCGACGTTTCTTTTAAACCCTCCTCTTTGTTAACCATTTGTTTGTATATCTGCCAACGAACCTTGGATGTATCGTCCACATAATTTAAACGGTCTCAAAGGATTCCTTTTTGTTGCTCACTTTCAAATTACGCATTATAATAATCGACACTTTCGCACCACTGTTGCTTGTTTGATTCGATTGTTTAATCTCTTTCGCAACATCTAAGGTCATATGACGGGGGACCCCTACAGCTTTACGTGGGTTGCTACATAATCTGGACGTAAAGGACGGTCCCCCATTCAACTACTACCCAGACCCAATGTCGCTTAACTTCGGTGATCGACGAGAAGTGGTGGTACGACATTGGCCACGACGTAGTTCTTCTCACCATTGTGTGTATACATTTCATGGCCCGGACATTCCCTTCTATTCTAATCTAACCTAACTAAGCCTTGCCTCTAATTTAATCTGACCTAACCCGCAGGACACTTGTCGGATCCAGACTAAAGTAATTTTATCTACAAGATCAAATAATCGACGTTATTGTGGGGTTAGGTTAAGTTACGCTAGGCTAGGCTAGGTTAGGTTTAGTTAGGTTAAGTTAGTTTTTAGGGTGTCGATTAGGGTGATCCATAAAATAAAAATTGTGAAGTTGAATGTCTTACCCCAAGATATTGTTCTCAGTGTTGAAAAAAACATCATAGACCAAATCTTAGCCCAATCGAATAATTTTAAGACATGTCACATGGAACCTGAAAATTTACCCTCGAAGCCTATAATAGCGAAAATCGTAGTTTTCAAATTTCCCTCCCTAATTTGAGTAGCCTGCTTTTTTCTAGTGGCAGGCATAATAGATGCCATATGTCACCAGCAACTCCAATTAGCTCAGCAAAAGCGTCCGAGACCGAGGGCAGCCTCAGTTGCCCATAGATAACCTTGGTAGAAGGACATGACGTTTTAAAACTTTTTTTGTTCACAGGTAAGTTTCAGTACAATGGCTCGCAAAGTGACCGAAGTTTGGGGTTATTGGTCAACCAGCTGACCAAATTTGTGGTAGAAAGCTCCCATCGGAGAGAGATGTTCTTAGGCGCTTATTTTCCTCATGAAAATGCAGAAGAAAACCGTGAAGGAAGTCTCGAGCATCGTACTGAAGGAAGTGAAGGAGTTTTGGGAGATTGCCAGAATCCCGACCATGGATGACTAGAATGCCATGGCGAAGGTGAAGAAGGACTACGATCACTGGCGCGCACTGCTGAAGAGTAGATCTCGGCGATCGAAGCCGCAAATCCAAAAGGAAAAGGAGTAGAACTGGCCTCCTCGAACAGTAGCAGCAGCACGGAAGAGGCAGAGCTGGCAACACCGTCTCAACCGAAGAGGAAAAGGTTTACTCGGCAGTGTAACATTGTTACATCCAATCTATCTGCTTCGCTGGAGTATCCACGTGAGCGATCGAGAGACGGTCTATGTTCTCTCAGCAGCGGTCTCCAGTCTCGGGCATAACATCCAGGACCTCTTGATCAGCCGAAGCACCATACACCGGACAAGGATCTCCATGTGCGAGTGCAACGCTGCCGCGATCAAGGAATCCTTCGCCCCTGATATTCCTCTTATCGTCCACTGGGATGGGAAAATTCTTCCCGATCTCAATGGGAAGAAACATGTCGATCGGCTCCTTGTCCATGTCTCTGGCGAAGGTAGTAGTGGACTGCTTGGAAGACTGGGATATCAAAGGTCAAGTCCAGGGGATGTCCTTCGACATCACTACAAGCAACACCGGCCATAGAATCGGGGCTTGTACTCACATTGAACAGAAGCTTGGGAAAGGCCCCCTGAATCTCGCGTGCCGCCACCACGTCATGGAGATTGTGGCGGAAAAGGTCTTGGCTGCATGCCACAGTCCTTCCTCTGGGCTCGACATCCTCCTGTTCAAGCGTTTCCAGCAGAACTGAAACATCTCTGCAAACGGCAGCTCACCGCCACACAACTTTGGTGGGATTCCTCCACGAGGAGTTCGATTCCTCTAGCCGCGCCAGGTGGATGGCTCGCGTCATCTACCCCATCAAAATCAACTTCTTCCGGTCTCAGCTTGCTCTGACGGCGAGCGAGTGAGCTTGCATGAAGAGATTCGCCACCTTTGTAGTTGTCCTTTACATCCGAGCATGGTTTGTAGACCCCCTCGCGGCTGCCGCTCCGGCCAACGACCTCTTCTTGCTGATCCAACTGGTTGTCTACGGATTCAAGGCCATCTCGAAGTTGGCGGTCACGGCCTTCTCCCGCCATCTGTGGTGCTTGAGTGAGATGTTGGTCTCCCTCTCCTTTTTCGACCCTGACACTTCCCCGGCAGTCAAGAGGGAAATGGTTGAGGCCTTAGATAAGGATGGCTCGGAGGATCCTGCGAAGCGGATCAACGTGGAGGTGACCGCGTCGGCTCTCAAAGGGAAGACGGTGGCCAACTTCGTCACCCGGTCATCTCGTCGCTTCTTCGATGTGTTGAGCCTTCCGACCGCGTTTCTGGAAGTCGACCCGCAAGAATGGAAAAGCCGGGAAGAATACCAGGCCGTGTCGTACTTCGTTCAGTCCATGAAGGTCGTTAACGACTTCGCCGAGCGAGGAGTGACACCAATTGCAGGACTTCAACGCTGTACTAACTAAGAATGAAAACCAGAAGCAATACCTAGTGGCTAATGGTAGTGGAGTACCGGCGGCAGTTTCCAGATGCCCAGAAGATAACGGTGGCGCATGGATTGAAAACCAGGAAACCCCCCCCCCAGGGCCGTTTCCTGGCATAAGCAGACTAAGCGGCCGCTTAGGGCCCCGCTGCTACTAGGGGGCCCCTAGACAGGCTCCCAGGTCATTGCTCAGTGGGCAAGAATAGGAATATAACTGAAGTTATTATTAATATTATTGTTATTATTATTATTACCATTATTATTATTATTATTATTATTATTATTATTATTGTATTAATTAAAGTTTTTGTATGAGACAAATGTGATAAAACGGAGACAAACGAAACGTTTTGGTCGTTGTGTAAATAACTATTGTGAGATCTTATTTCTATATTATTTAACTTTATTCTTACTATATGTTTATACAGGGTGTCCATAAATGATTACCCTGATTAAAGCATGCTATGACTTTTAAATAAACACTCGTATTCAAACACAGTTTTAATCATAAGTAGATAAACATACAAAGTTTTGATACATAGTTAATGAACTTAATAAGCTTCAACATGTGCACCCCTAGTGGCACGTAAAATGTCTAAACGGTATTCACATTCACGCCACACATTTTCCAACATTTGTGGATCAACTGTTGCAATTGCATCCGTAATGCGTTCTCGCAATGTCCTGATATCTGGAACAACTGTTGCATAAACCAAATCTTTAACATGACCCCAGAGAAAGAAATCCAGCGGGGTAATGTCTGGTGATCTTGGGGGCCATGGGATTGGCCCGTCCCTGCCAATCCATCGATTTGGAAATGTTGCGTCGAGAGTTTCACGAACAACATGCGCCCAATGAGGGGGTGCCCCATCTTGTTGGAAGATGACAGTTGGCTGCCTGTCCTGCAGCTGGGGGATGGCGTAATTGGTGAGCATATCCAGGTACACAGTTGCGGAAACAGTGTTCTCAGCGAAGAAGAAAGGACCAATTATCTGGTCATGCATTAGTCCACACCAGACATTGATCTTCGGACTGCCCCGAATATGCTCCCTTACGGCACGTGGGTTTTCTGATCCCCAAATACGCACATTGTGTCTGTTGACTCTACCACTAAGATGAAACGTATCCTCGTCTGAAAAGAAGACACGTAACAAGAAGTCATTATCCTCGTCAATGCTGTTCAAAATGTCAATAGCGAATTGTTCACGTTTTGGACGGTCATCAGGCTTCAGTTCTTGAACAATTTGTACCTTGTAGGCGTGTAACTTCAAACGTTTGTGTAACACCTTGTGCACCGTAGACTTCGGTATCTTTAGTTGGCATGAAGCTTGTCTCACCGATTTCCTTGATGACCGTGTGAAAGCAGTTTGAATGTTTTCCACCGTCCCATCGGAAACTGATGGTCTACCACTGCTCTTTCCCTTTTCTACGTTTCCAGTTTCCAAGAATTTTTTCATCCACTTAATTAACTTCACATCAGGTGGATTCTTTCCATACTTTGTTCTGAACCTTCGCTGAACACTGACAGGAGATTTTGTTTCTGCAAGCCACACAACACATTGTGCCTTCTCTGTCACAGACGCCATCTTAACTGAACAGCTACAGCGCTCCTAGCGGCGAATGCGGTAGACGAAACACACCAGCACAGAAACTCTATGCGTGTATGAGATCACCTGTAAAAAGAAAACGGATGTAAGATTCGTCATTAAAACATGAGAGCATACTGTTTTCAGGGTAAACATTTATGGACACCCTGTACTTTCCTAAATGCTTAATTTTTCTAGTATTGTGAAACATTATTTCACTAATTTACTAATTATTAAGAGATTTTGTAACACTTTCAAACCTAGGATTATTTTCGTTATGTTTTCAAGTTTATTAATTCTTTTCTCATCTTTTTCAGATAATGTGAATTTTGTTGGTTAAAACCTAAATGGTCTGATTATTTGAATGTATTTGATTAACGTTACAATTATAACAATTATTATTATTATTATTATATTATTATTATTATTATTATTATTATCATTATTATCATGATTATTATTATTTAGCAGATTAGTTGTGGTTAACTAGATGTGACTTCGTGCATCTTGGAAAATGAAACGACATTATCCATCAGGAGCTGAAAAACGGAAAAAGAAGAAAATAGAGGAGAAGCTTTCCAGTAGCACAGGTGAGATGTGCCACTTGTATATTCTTATGAGTACAGTTCAGGCAACTAGGTTAGGTAGACCATCAAGCTAGGCAAGTGCTCAGGAATCGTGTAGAGTAAGCTAGTCTCTGTAATATTTATAATATTTCGAAATGTGAAATTTAATGGATCACATCACCTCAAATTCTGTTCACACAGATCAATTATCAAACAAGATAAGAAAGAGTATTTTAGCAAAATCTAACAGAATATGTAATGTTATGTTCTTCTCAGGAGCACTACTGAAATATTTGGAAAAGCCATCCTCAGCAAAGCCTGATGAGCATCATGAGCCAACAGTAGGCCCATCCTCTATGCAACCTCAAACACCAGTAGAAGTAGAGCCTGATGAACCAACAAGTGGCCCATCTTCTGTTCAGCTTCAAACACCACACACAGGCATTTCTACTGAGCAACACGAACTAAGATCTGCTCCACCGCTTGATCCGTATGACTGGCCAGTTGTCCTGTCAGATGCCTTGAAGACAGATCTGGTGTCTCGAGGACCATTTCAAATCAGTCCAGAGTTCACATTCCCTAAAAGAGAGGACGGTAGAAGCGTTCATCACCATTACATGTACAGAACATTAATTAATGGGGAAAAAATAAAGCGAAGCTGGCTGATGTACTCTAGAAGGAATGATGCTCTTTATTGCTTCTGCTGCAAGTTGTTTTCAAGGAAGTCGTACAAACTAATTACGGATGGACTTTCAGAATGGATAAACGTTGGTTCGCGTCTGAAAGGCCATGAAAATAGTTCAGAACATGCAGATAACATGGCAACATGGAAGGATCTGGAACTGCGGCTAAAAACTGGGAGGACCATTGACCAAACTGAAATGTCATTAATGGAGATAGAGCGAAGACGCTGGCGAGATGTTCTCACACGTCTTGTAAGTATAATCCAATCACTGGCAGAGAGAAACCTTGCTTTCAGGGGGTCTTCCTCTACATTATACAATCGAGACAATGGCAACTTCTTGAAGGAGGTTGAGCTGCTTGCCAAATTTGATCCAGCGATGAAACAACACATCAGCAGAGTCGAAAGTGGCCAATATAGTCATTCAAGTTACCTAGGAAACATCATTCAAAATGAGCTCATTGGGTCCATTAGTGGGAAGATCTTGGATGCCATTGTTGCAGAAATAAAACAAGCTAAATATTACTCACTCATTTTAGACTGCACTCCAGATAAACCACCAAGAACAGATGTCGATTATTATCAGAACTGTTAAAATGGGTGAAGTACCAGAAATAAAAGAATACTTCTTGGGCTTTCTTGAGGCTTCAGAAAGTACAGGCCTGGGTTTATCAGTTCTGATTCTGAAGAGACTAGATGAACTGAATATTCACTTTAATGACTGCAGAGGACAGTCATATGACAACGGAGCGAACATGAAGGGCAAGAACAAAGGTGTTCAGGCAAGGTTATTAGAGAAGAACTGTCGTGCACTCTATTTTCCATGTGGGGCTCACACTCTGAATCTTGTAGTGGCTGATGCAGCTAAAGCTTCCACAGATGCCATCAGCTTCTTTGGCAACGTACAAAAATTGTACAACCTTTTTGCAGCAGCTACACAGAGATGGACAATCCTAAAGAAGCACGTGAACATAACATTCAAGTCTTGGAGTGAAACCAGGTGGGAGAGCCGGCTTAAGAGCATTGAGGCTGTGCGATACCAAAGCCACAACATCAGAGAGGCCCTGTTGGAAGTCAGAAACAATGCCACAGATGCCATAGCCAGGACTGAAGCACAAACACTTGCAGAGGAGGTAGGGTCTTATCGCTTTCAGATTTGCACAGTAGTATGGTATGACATTCTTCATGCAGTTAACCATGTGAGCAAACTTCTGCAGTCTCCTACAATGCAGTTTGATGTGGCAGTCAACCTCCTCACAAAAGCAAAAGACTCACTCACCAGCTACAGAAACACAGGTTTTGTTGCAGCACAAGTCGTAGCTAGGGACATATGTGAGGAAATGAATGTGGAGGCTGTGCTGAAGGAGAAGAGGCTCAGATTCACAAAAAAGCACTTTGCTTACGAAGCTCCTGACGAACCATTTACAGAAGCCTTAAAGAGGCTGGAAGTCAAAATTTTCAATGTGGTGGTGGATTGTGCCATCGGGTCAGTAAATGAGAGATTCAAAACATTAGATGATGTGAGGAACATATTTGGGGTTCTCCTAAACTTCACCACAATGAACAAGGAAGACTTGTCCTGCAAGTGTGAAAAGCTCTCTAAGATACTGAGCTCTGGAGCTGACTCTGACATTGATGGAAGAGAATTGGCCCTCGAAATTAAGAACTTGCCGACTTTACCTTCACACAACATGACTGCATTAGAGCTTCTCTCCTTCATTCATCAGAAGCAACTGGAGGAACTATAACCCCAATCTCTGGGTTGCACTAAGAATTGCCTGCACTCTACCTGTGACAGTAGCGTCAGCCGAGAGGAGCTTCTCTAAGATGAAGCTAATCAAGAACTACCTCAGATCATCAATGGGGCAGGATCGCCTCAGTGGCCTTGGCATCATAAGCATCAACCAGGACTTGGCAGGGAGATTTTATATGATGATTTTATTGATGATTTCGGCCAGAAAAAATCTAGGAGGCAAAAATTTTGAAGATACAAACTGTTCTGTATAACTGTTAGCTATTACACGATTGTATCGTAGAGTTAGTAATTGTTTGGTAGTTGATAATTGCATTATTTTTTTATACATAGTTCTGTGTCATTCATTCTAAATAATGTATAAGCTAATTTTCAGGAATTTCATGAAAAGTATTTTTTCTGTTTGTCTTCTGAAAGTACATATTTGTTGTTTTGGACATAAATGTTTCATTAAAATTGTTTCATAATTGTTTTTTATTAACACAGCCATTTTTTGTATGTGTGTGCTGAGGTGATGTAGTAAGGCGTAAGTTGGTGGATGGAGGGGTGGGGCCTCAAATTGGTATACTGCTTAGGGCCCCCTAATGGCTAGAAACGGCCCTGCCACCCCCCAACGCGCTGAGGGGATAATACTCACTACTCAATCACTAAAATAATACAAAAGTATTTACTAGATGAGGGAGACCTGGTATGGCTTTACGATAGCTATCAATTATAAAGTAAGCCTGGAAAAACTTTAAAACTTACGATTTTTGCTATAGGCTTATTGGCTAAATCTTTAAGCTCCATGTAACACGTTTTAAAATCATCCGATCGGGCTAAAATTTGTGTATGAAATTTTTTTTCAACACGGAGAACAATAACAGAGGGTAAGACCCCAAATATTAAGACAGATTTGGATCACCCTCTTGTCGTTTGTTTGGTCTTGTCGACGAAATAGATATAAGTCCAATTAGCCAATTGATCGACAGAACATATCATCGTCACTATAAACTAACTTAATTAAACTTAATCTAACCTAACTTAATCTAACCCACAGTAACTTGTCGGACATTTCACGTCGGTCAGCTAACGTTTGTCCGCACTTATCAATAGAATGAACTACACCTTTTTAGTCGAAGGAACAGTCTATATCGACACTGATAAACTAATTTAATCTGACTTAATTTAATCTGACTTAACTTAACCCAACCTGTAACCTATGTCAATCTAATCTGGTCTGGTCTTATCAACATATCACACGGGCGCTATTTCCATGTAAGTGAATTAGATCGAATTCAATGGAAATGTTGATTTTATTGAAAAAAAAAAAAAAGTCCATTTTAAAATGGAAATGAAAATGGAAATTTTATTGCAGAAGAAGAAATAACTTCCATTATACGTTTAATAATGATAAAAACTAAAACAAAAAAAAATAGGACAAAAAAAAAAAGAATTAATGAAATAAATAATATTAAAAGTAATAATAATACATCGTTTACGCGCGAGAAAATGAACGAAAAATTATTAGAGAAATTTAACTATTTTGATTAAGGGGAAACAGATGAAGAGTTTTTTCCTTTGTAGGCTACATCATTTTGAAAAATGGACATTGAATCCATATGATTATCGCATATATTAATTTTTTACTGTAAATATATTAAAGTCCTTTTTTCATAGATGAATTAAACTGTTTGTAAGTTTTATTTTGTTTAATTAACTAGTTTATAATTATACTCCATACCGGTAGCTAAATTTTACTGTTTCAGATAATCACTACAGGTTTGTAGGGTTACAGTTACAAAATAAGTGAATAGATTGTGGAGAATACTACAGTAACCGTATTAAGTGGATCATACATTATCTTTCACATGTGGAGGTTTACTACCTAGGGCAGGGGTGGGCAACCTTTTTAAGTGAGCGTGCCAAAATCGTCAAATCTTTGACGCAAAAGTTAATCTTTACCATTTTTTAGCAGAAAACATTAAGTTAAAATATAAAACTCAGCGAAGAATTTGGATATTTATTTATTTTAATTTTTTTTAAGGTGAGCCCGGGGAATCGCGTGCCGGAAAAAAGTCGTTGGCGTGCCACGTTTGGCACGCGTGCCAAGGGTTGCCCACGCCTGACCTAGGGAATAAACTATCTGATTCATATAGTGAAGAATTTCGTTTTCACACTCACGCAAACGCTGTCTTGAATCATTGCAGTACATCTTTTGAACTTTAACTTTCATAAACAGTTAAAGATCTACTAAAAAATTAGTTAAATGAAAGAACAATTGAGAGATTAAATGAATCTTAAGGAACCTTAACAAAGAAGAATCCCTGTACTTACCATTAATTTGTACTATTTCTTTATGTTATAATTGAGGTTGTTTAACCTCCTTCCCAACAGCGAAGGTCACATGACGGAAGGGATTTACCTAAAACTTTGCGTGGGAAACGAACCACGGACCTTTTCATCATCTGGGCGCGTAGGACGGTACCCCATCTAACTACTATCCAGGCTCAATGTCGCTTAACTTCGCTGATCAGCTGGAAGCGATGTTACTACATAATAAAAAAGTTATCTCTTCTCTTTTCGTGCACATAATTCTATTTCTCTCAAAAAGGATTCAGTGTACTTTTTCGGAAAAAAATTCGACTAGAAATTTTACTAGTATTGACTGTTTTTTTATAATTATATTAGTCCCCAAAAAGAATAAAATATTCAAAGAAAATCGGAATATTACAAATTAGTAATGTTTTCTTTTTATATATTTTAGTTTTCTCTAGGCGAACTTTTTTCCGAAACTCTACGTTTCATTTCTTTCAATTGGCGAACTTATTACCAATCCGATGTGCAACAAAACATTTAACAAAGATACAGAAAGTAATGCAGAATACAACCCTAAAAATGTGTTACGCAAAATTTACAATTCATTTTCATCAACGCTTCAGTGCTCGAAGTTTAAAATTAAAATTTTTTTCAAGTTTAAAGGATGTATTTCAGTTTCCAAATATAAATTCTTTTCTAAGGTTTAAACTTTAATACAGAAGCCAAGACAGAATTTATAAGAACATTTTAACTTTTAATTAGATCCCAATGTTGAAGAGAGAATTCAAACTGTAATAAAAAATGGCGTTTCAGTTGAGCAAATATGTTATTTATATATATATATACAGTATATATATATATGTGTGTATATATATTGGGGGGGGGAGGTGAGTGTGTGTATAAATTACCCTTTAAATCAGGGGTCTACTCCTACGTAAAGAGCTTTTATTTTAATTGAGTCATTGCTATTCAATTCGTCCAACTTTAAATCCTTTTTGGTTTGTTCAGTAAAAATAAGAAAAAATGTACAGAATTCTAAAATGAATTAATTGCACGTGAATACAATAGAATTTGCTTTCAATCAGGATAACTTCAAAACATCTTTGTCAGTGAATGTGACCATAAACCTACAGTCACTGAATTTTCCACCAACTGTACATGTACATATTCCGGAATACAATAGATCATTCATGAATCTGAATATCGTAGAGTCCCATATTATTATATTTTTCTTATATTATATACATCCAAAGATGATACATCCGAAATCAAAGGAGGCAATTCTCAAATCGATCCATTCCGATTCTCAATGTAGGATTTCCCATTATACTCGTAAGTTAGATTTTCGTGCATGCAGTTGCGTCACAGCACTCTCTTTACTCCGTCCCCAATCAGTGGCAGTGTGGCAGGGAGCACCGTCTTGCTGAAAGAAGGTGCTATCTGAAAAATTTAATCGTCTTAGTTTCCCTGCCACTGTTTTGAATGTGCGATTGTTCTTGAAAGAAGTCCTCCCAGCCAAGTGGATCGTTAGAGGTGGACTAATTGCTTGGCCACCTCGTTCACCTGACTTGTTCCCATTGGACTACTTTTAAAGGGTCACGTTATAAAATGTTGTTTAACCATCAAAACCATATTCTTTGGTATTTATGAGATCATTTAGCAGCAACTGGAGGATGTTTGCAATCAAACAGTTGCAAAATCGGATTAAACAATGTATCGCGAAAGATGGCACCTATGTTGAGGCTTAGAAATTTGTAATGTACTGTGTTAAAAACTTTAATAATTATGTTTCATATCCCGCTTAAGTTTGCTTTTATCATTGTTTACATCAAAATACAATAAAATTTAAGATTGCACAAGGACTTAGTAATCACCCTGTACATACATATTACTCTACAGATGTCAAGAACTTCATTTATAAGGATATTAATATAGAGAGATTCAATGTCCAACTACTCATGAAGAAGTATTCAACATAATTAAGATAATTATATCTCCGCTTTCGATCTAGCCATTGCAGGATGACGTTAACCTTCTTTTGTTTTTCCGTTTGAATAACGTTGTCTATTGTGGTGTGATGGAATCTTAGGTGTATATACTGTACCTAAGATTGATGCAAGTTTTTATTGTATAAATTTTTAACTTTTTATAATAATATTTTAACTGTCTTAACTTTATTTTACCATGTTTGTTCATCTGCAAATTTACCTAATGATTCTTACCTAATCTTACTGATGCAATGATCTTAATAATCTTAATAATTCATTACGCTTATGAATTTATTTTTATTATTGTAGCCTGAAGATGGAGATTTGTTTCCGAAACATCTGTTTCAATAAGAATGATAAATATTTGGGTTTTCTTATTCATTCTGAAGTTAATATTCCCTAAGAACAAGACTCTGATTGAGATTATATAGAGCCTATATTAAATTAACATTAATATTAACATTTCCATTTTCCTGCTAAACCAGAAAACTTCCCCATTCCTGATTACTGCATTCAGAATTCTAAAATCAGAAATCTGTTCTTAAAGGAGAAATAATATTGATCTTATTTTTCAGTTTACTCAAGTGAAATAACAGACCATTTTTTAGAGCCAATTGGATTAAAGATTTTTAGACTTCCGGAAAAAAGTATACTCATTACTAGTCATTGTTAGTAATTTTAGTTATAGGATTAACAAATGTAATGATGGGGTTGTTTAACCTCCTTCGCAAAATCTAAGAAGGTCATGTCATGCGACGGAGGGGACCTACGACTTTAAACAGGATCCGAACCATGGGTCGCTACATAATCTACTGTAGACACGGAGGACGTTCGCCCATCCAACTACTACCCAGACACAATGTCGATTAACTTTCAACTTCGTTGATGGAAGGGAAGCAGTGTAACGACACTCGCCAAGACGTAGCCAATGGGATTAACAAACAATAAACAAAATTATTACGTTTAAAACCAAATTCAATTTTAAGAGTAAATTCAGCAAACTTCGAAAATAATCGTTCAAATTTCACTTTTTTTCATCCTAATAAACCCCCTTCTCATATATCTTCACCAAAGCGAGGAGGGCTACGTCGTAGCCACTTCTCGTTAAACTAGCTTGGTTAAGCGACGTTCAGTTTGTTCGATAGGTGGATGTGACCATTTCCGCGTTCAGATGAAGTAGCGACCCGGGATTCCACGTAAAACATACGTCATACGAACTTTATCGTTACGAAGGAGGTTAAAGCACCCCAAATATTATTGTTATTATCACTGAATTTGTCTTGTTTCTCTCTTTCTTTCATTCCTTCTTTCCTTCTCCTCGCTTTGCTTTCTTTATTTATTTTACAACGTTTAACCAAAGACGATTTCAAGGTTGACGAGCGAAACCATTAGTTTTCATTAATAACAAACTAAATCCTTCAGTATTAGTGGGTCTTATATGACTATTCTAAGTACCCACCCACCAACCCACCCACCCACACACACACACACACACACACACACACACATTTATCACATAAAAGTTTAAAATAATATTTATCCAGAGGATAAATGAAAAAAATACCAAAGATGTGTTTGACAGTTTTGTCACACCAAACGACCTGTTCACGAGTAGTATTTTAATTAAAACGTGTGAGTGTGTGTGTGTGTGTGTGTGTGTGTGTGTGTGTGTGTGTGTGTGTGCGTGTGTCTATCCTAAGTAATCCCATTCAAAGAGTGTAAAATCATATGAAAACAGAGCAGCGATTACGAAACCTTTTTTTGCAAACTTCTTTATCAGCTCTTGAACGACTTTACAAACGAGGTAAAGCAAATAGTAACCAGAATGTTTGCTATAAAAACATACTTATGATAACTCGACTTCACACGAGAAAGAAGTGGGACTCATCCAAAAGTGAAGGATATGAAATATCTGATTATTTTGTATTTTCGAATAGTAACGATTCTGTTATATTTAATTTCTGTTTTATTTTATTTAAAGTTAATAAGTATAAAAGATTCGATACAATTTTTTTTGCTCTACAGTCGATACAACAACTGATTCATGATTGAATTCAATACGTCGATTCAGGTCGGTAAGAATAACAATAACAATAATAATAATAATAATAATAATAATAATAATAATAATACGTGACTATGACGAAATGTTAAGGACCTTTTCCAGTTTGTGTACCGTTTTTCATATAATTTATTTTTGAGAATATTTTTGTTAAAACTAACGAAAATATCACGACTTAACCTAACCAATTATCAAGGGCGTACAGTTGATCTATTATTAATTATAACATTGTTTGTTTCTGGAATAGTATTTACTATTTACTAATAGATCAACTGTACGCTCTTGATAATTGGTTAGGTTAAGTCGTGATATTTTCGTTAGTTTTAACAAAAATATTCTCAAAAATAAATTATATGAAAAACGATACACAAACTGGAAAAGGTCCAATGTTAAACCATCAATTATCTTCGTATTTAATACTAAATCTTCATTGTTCATTTCCATAGAAAAAAATGTACTGAATTGATATGTCTTTTCTTTTAGAACCTTTTAAGAAACAAGGAAATCGATACATTTTAGTTGTCTGCAATCATCAGTATTGTTGATTGGGAGAATAGAAGATGTGGAGACGCTTTTATGTTGTTATCAATTTTCTATACAAAATGATTACCTTTTGATATTATAGTAAGGTTCAAGTCCGATAAGGATTACAATTAGCGTGATTATTTCTCTCTGGACATAGTTCGTAGACAAGGAACAAACGACTTCACTAAATTACGAAGATGAAATTTTGGTATCACCCCATTCAATGTCTGCCATTTCGTTTCGGGACCAAGGGTGAGAAATCAGCGAGTGAGAATCTCAGAGAAGGAAATTTTCAAGTCGATCTTTTCCCAATTCATGCCATTTTCATTCTCATCCACGGCTTTCCCACTTTGATCCAGGTAAATTAGGTTAGGTTTGGTTAGGTTAGATTAGGCTAATATTAGTTTAGGTTAGATTAGGTTAAATTAAGTTCACTTAAGAAATTAACCATTCCCATTTGGCACCTTTACCGCGAACGGGAATGGAGTGACATTGTTTCTGAAATCAAGAAACACTTTTCTCAAATGTGGATTTTTCACGTTGTGCAGTTTCATTTGCGAACTACGGCTGGGCATGGGAATGACACTGAATGGGAAGCAATCCCAGTAACTCTATCACTAACCCTTTAATCATAAACCATAAGAGAATTATAAGAAAATAAACCAAAGTAATTATTATGGTCATACTTCACAAATCCCTAAGTAATATATTAAAATTAAAGGACATATCTGAAGCGCACAGATGTTCTCCATTAATTAATGTTCAGAGTTACAAAACAATTTTCCTCGATAATAAATGGTCGAAAATAGCGTAGATAATCATATACATTAGAAACATCGAGCAAAGATATGAGAGTGAATATATCTCAAGTGCAAATTATACTCATTAAGTGTAGGAGAAATTCTGATTGCACTTATTTACAGGTGAAATTATGAAATAATGTATCGAATGCGGTAAAATCTATCAACGCTCAATAAGCTTTCGTAATGCAATTAAAACTTCGAAGTTACTGAAGGTACCCTAGTCCTACACGCTAATATATATATAATATATATATATATATAATATATATATATATATATATATATATAATATATATATATATATATATATAATAATAATAATAATAATAATAATAATTAATAATACTGAAGGTACCCTCGTTTTACACCCTAAGAAAAAAAAAATATATATATATATATATATATATATATATAATTAATAATTAATAAATAATTAATGACAATAGTTGGTGCTACTATAGCGTGATTCCTACCGGTGACTTCGATACTATAGGGTGATTCCTACCCGTTTTGGTTCGAAACTACAGTACTGTAGAGTGTGATTCCTATCCAAGGTATAAATGAAATATAATAAATACAAAATGCTATTTATTATTCAATTTTATTTATTTAAAAAATAGTTTCGGTGCTACTATAGTATGTGGTCTACCTACGATTGGTTAGGTTTAGTCACGATATTTTCGTTAAAACTAACGAAAATATCATGACTAAACCTAACCAATCGTCAAGGGCGATGGACATTGGAATGTAAACAAGCAATTAGTAAACAAGGTAAGAAGCTATAATTAAAAGGTAGACCCCCGAATCGAGGTAGGAATCACGCTATAGTAGCACCCAATAGTTTCTATTACTGTTATTACTATTTAGTGTTGCTGTTATTGTTATTATTACAATTATCATTATCAATTTAGTTATTTCTTTCATTATTAATTATTATTATTATTATTATTAGTTATTTTAAATTTTGTACATACAAGTTGTACATGTAAGTATTTTATGTATGTACATACGAATTAATTCCCGCATTATTATAAATAAATGTTTCAATAGTACCGTACTGTCAGTATGTTATACAGACACAGAAGTTTACTTTAATTGATGTAATGAAATTTAATATCCGTGTAGAAGTGACCTATTATCATATTTAAGCATACAAAAACCATCATTTGCCCGAATGTGTAACACTGTTTTACGATGTAAACCCTCTTCCAAGTTTCTGTATTGAAATATAGTTTAAAACATAATACAGGGTGAGTCAAAAGTTTGGAAACATAGGAATTATGCTTTTCAATGCAAATATGCATATACAGGGCGTCCCAAAAAAATGTATACACACTTTAACAGCTGATAGCTCAATTGATGTTTCTTTCTTTCCAAGTTAAACCCATTAGAATTAATAATGGCAGTCAGACTAAGCTTTGAACAAAGGAAATTCATTCTAAAATGCTACTGGAAGTGTGAAAACGCAGTTGAAGTGCAAAGACAGTTTAGGAGGGAGTTTCAAACAGATCCACCAACGCGACTTACCATCACTCGAATTAGAGATAAGTTTGAAGCCGATGGAACTGTTCAGAATGTCCACAAGAAGCGTTCCGGAAGACCACGGACATCGACAAGCCCCACAAAGCAAGAAAGAGTACTGGAAACGTATCACCAAAGTCCAAGAAAATCTGTGCGGCAAGCGAGTCGTGAGGTAGGAATTTCAGAATCGTCTGTCCAACGCATTTTGAAGCGCTGTCAATGGAAAAGTTACATTCCAAGATTAGTCCATGCTATTAATGAAGATGATGATCCGGACCGAAGAGTGGAGTATTGCGAGTGGTACTTGGCACGATGTGGATGTGGATTGGACGAAGGGGTTTCGTAGAATACCCTCCGCGTTCACCAGACCTCACACCACTAGACTTTTTTTTATGGGGATACTTAAAAGACAAAGTCTACGCTATAAAACCTGCAACAGTCGCTGAATTGAGAGCAGCCATTGAATGAGAATGCACACAAATACCAAACGAAATGTTTCGTGATGTTTGCGATTCCATTGCTTCGCGTTATCAGCAGTGCCTGGACCAGAACGGACGTCAGTTTGAAAACAGGCGTTGACAAAACAATTAAATAATGTCTGTAGATTCTATTACATTTTGAAAATGAAATGTATTTTAATAAACACTGCCTTTATAATTATTTAAAGTGTGTATACATTTTTTTGGGACGCCCTGTATATATATTTGCATTGAAAAGCATAGTTCCTATGTTTCCAGATTTTTTACTCACCCTGTACATTATATCCTAGTCTATAAGTTCTCTTTTGACCTTTAAGTCTTTATATAAAATTTTATAATTATATCTAAATAGTAGATTTCAGTCTGTAAAGTGTGTACGTTTGCTGAAGACAGTTTATAATTATGTACACTATATGTACACAATATGGGTTGCAATAATGAAAATACACTCCTCTGTGTAAACTCTGTGCATATTTGTAAATAAATATAATTTACCTGAAATGAAATTAATTATTATGATACCTCAGTTTATGGAAAACACAATTGAAACTGGTACCATTCACCCCAATTATTTTCATTCATTAGAAATCTTTTCTTGCCCTTTCCTTTTATGACTGTGCGCGTCCCCGTTTTGCGCACCACTGGTTGATAACATATGGTAAGACTGAGGAATAGCTTAGATAACTGGGTTTTTTAATTTTTGCATTAGACTGTACTGAGAACATCTTGTTACCTCCGGGAAGCTCGAAACATTGTGACTAGCGAACATTTGCGAAGCTGAGCATCTTGAAAATAACTTGCGCAACAGTCTAAAAGAAGTTATAAAGCAAATTAAGGGTTTTGCCAGAACCATTTTTTATAATTAGCCCAAAGTTGCTGCTCATACATATTCGCTCATATAGATTCGCTTGTATAGAATCTGAAGTTTCTTATAACCATGTTTGCTTCAGCACAGTAACTTCGATATTATTTTCTTATGTTTAAGTCATTACTGAAGGAACTGGTAATAATTTCATCCAAATACTTAAATACTTGTGCTTGCTCTGTTGGTTCACCTTTCATATGAAAACCAATATTAACTGATTGATTACAGGTTTTGGGATGAAAATGTATTAATTTTGTTTTATTAACATTAAAATTAATATCATGGTTCCGCGAATATAATTTGCAGATTTTTAGAAGACCTTCCAGACCCTTTAACAGAAAGGCTTATTAACACTATATCATCGCCATAGATTAAGTTATTAATCCTCGTGTTATTTATACAACATCCAACTTTGCCTCATTAACTCTCATCAGGAACCATGGGGTCTATTTGTTCCCGGTGCCTTTTAAATTGTTGCTGCTAATTGACCAGGGAGTGTGGCGATCTCCGCTTCCATGTAATCCTACATGACACTTTTTTCTGTAATCTATCAAAATTTCATTGCCTTTACTATATTCCTTCAGGAGGGGTGTCATTTTATCCATTTGGGATCAAATTGACTCCATGGTTCCTCTCGTGTCATTTGGTGTATATTTCATTTTTATATAATTATTTTCATAAATTTTACTTTATTTTAGATATTTATTTCATACACACCCACCATATTCATAGATTAATTTCACAAATTTTGATAAAAATGTCAAGAAAGACAATACCTGATGGTCGTGAAATTATAAAAATGCTAGAATCACTACCACCTACCAGAATCACTACCATTAGCATGATTTTTTTATTTCTATATTTTGTATCAGCAGTCAAAATATTGAAAGAGATGATATCATTCGTTAAAAATTCTTAAATATCAAATACAATGCTTCATTCATGTGATTGTATCATTACAGACTTTTTAGAGCACCATTTTGTAAGATTTTAGGCCTAAGATCATATAGACCCCATGGTTGCAACAACGTAAGTAAGTTGAAGGTTTCTGACGAGGGTTAAGGAAAGTAATTAAGCCATCATTATACACAGTAAACAGTAGAGGAAGTGCAAGGAGGTAAGGAGCCTTGCCTGATTCAGCATGAAGAACCACACCACTCGGACAATACATTGCCCCAATGCCCCACCTAACTGTAAAAGATTGGTGGTGTATTGACAAATTCCACACCTACAGCGCTTCATACACTATGCGAGGTGGCGTCTCCAGGCCTTGTCAAACCTCCTCCATTTCAATCAACTTGCAGCCACTTCTCGTACATCATCCAGATCGAGTCCATGCTTACTCACGCGCAATCATCCACTATGTCCATCCATCGTCTTCTCGGCGTTCTTTCGCGAACACTCTTCAACACTTTCCACAAATCTGTCAGCTTCCATTCTTTCAACATGTCCAAACCACTTTCACACACTTTCCTCACTTTTCACTTCCAGTGACTTCTGAACACCACATCTATCCAGAACCACACGATTCCTTACTCTATCAATCCGATGCACGCTACACATACTTCTCAGATTACCCATCTCAACCACTCTTATTCTTGACTTCTCCCTTTCATGCCATGCCGATGTTTTACATCCATACAAAGGTGTCGGTACTAACACACCTTCATGTAAACATCTCGCAGCATCTCGATCCCATCTGCGCCTTCTCACAACCGCTTTCAGCGCACCTGCCACCTTTCTTTCTCGGTTCACTCTACTGTTAACCTCATGCGCACTCATCCCTCTTTATTCAGTACATATCCGAGACATTTAAAAGACTTTACCACCTCTAGTGTTCCACCATTCACCAGCACATGACAGTCAGAATTTCCATTTCTCTTCACAATCAATAATTTGCACTTAGCCACATTCATTTTCCACAATCTTCTCTCGCACACCGCCACAAAACTCTTAACAACCTCTTGCATATCGCACTTACCCTGGGCAGATAACACAGCATTATCCGCATAGAACAGATTCGACAGGCCCTACCCATTCTCATCACACACCAGATTCAATCCTCTTTCTAGCAGTCACAGTTTCACATCTCTCATTACTGCATTCATAAACAGACTGAACAACCACGGAGACATCATACATCCTTGACACACACCAACGCTTAAGTTATATCAAACTATTTACTCAGTTCTTTAAGAGATTTACTCTCGCACATACACTACTTCCACCATAGAAACTTTACCGCATTCATGAGTCTACCGTCAACGACCGAATAGCATCTTCTTCCCGTTTACACTATCTTATGGCTGCTTTATAATGAGCGTGATTAAATAATTTTTATCGAACTTATTCCCTGATAAAAATAATTTCTTCGAATTGGGTGACGCCATCTACTGGAAGAAAAACCAATTAAGTTTTCTTTTTTATATTCAGTAATGGAATGTAATTACATGAAAGTTAATTTTTATGTTAATCCAGAACAACATATATATATAATCGTGATGAAAAAGGAATCATCAAAAATTCCGTCTAAGGAACTGTTCATCATTTTAATGACAAATTAATTATCAGGAATGTTCGATGACTGACTGTTTATGGTTCCGATGAAAATTCTGGTCTGATTGTATTTCTACTCTTACCCATGTAAACTGATCTTATTCTCGGTCTGTTATGAGGGCACCATAAATCGTAAGCGTCTTTTGATTCCTTTTTCAGGGGAGCAATTTCATGCACAAATAATTTTAGTATATATATATATATATATATATATATATATATATATATATATATCGGGTCGGCAAAAAAAAGGGAGACCTTTTAAATCCTTCATATCTCGGCAAATACGGCAAATAGTATGTTAGTGCTAGGTAATTTTATGGTTTGTATTCCATCTTTTAGCATTTTAGCTGAGAAATTGGATTCATGGCGAATATTCTAGAAAAATCTTGCTAATCATAGGTTCAAGTTGATAATTAAAGCGATTTAATTAACGTAAGCCAACTGCAGGAGGTTTGGACAAGCTTCTCAAGAAAATCGATAAAACAGGAGATATCAAAAGAATACCAGATAGCGGTATTAAATTTGGCCACCAAACAGTCCTGATTTAAATCCTGTAGATTACGGCCTTCGGCAAAATTTGTCACAGGGAATTTATCGGGTCAAAGTAAGAAATGTCGCTCATTTACGACAGCTTCTGGAAAAATGGGATGAGCCACCACAAGAACAAATCAATAAAGCCATAGATGGGTTTCGTCCTAGACTGAAAAAGGTTGTAGAAGTTTGTGGTAAACATATCGAGCAGTTTTTAACATCAAGGTAGCACCATATGTGAGTACTTTGTAACTTTTTATCTGCACATCCAATGCAGTAGGAGTGTAAATGGAGAATTTCCAGTGGCATAAGGAAATGTTCAATAAATCCGTAATTTTCATTAGTTTTCTTTGAAATCTGCTCACCGGAGAGGAAATTTACATAGTTGTAGGGTGTGAAAAAAATATTGAAATCTGACCATAACTTTGGATTTTACAGCCAAAGTTCAAGGTCTTCCTTTTTTTTGCCGATCCGATTATATATATACATATATATATATATATATATATATATATGTGTAAAGAACGACGCTTGTGTAGAAGAGCGTTCCGCACAAGATGAGGAGGGAGAACGAACAAATGAAAAACGAGGTACCACCCAGGAATCGAACCCGGGATCATCCGATTGCCGGTCAGATATGCTATCCACTACACCATGGACCTCGATCAATCAGAAGTCGTAATTCTCCTACATACGAGCAGAAACCAATGCCCTGAGGGGGCACCTTCGCATGCCGTACATATATACATTTTAACTGCAAACAACACACAGTATAATTAATGTAAAGAACGACGCTTGTGTAGAAGAGCGTTCCGCACAAGATGAGGAGGGAGCACGAACAAATGAAAAAACGAGGTACCACCCGGGAATCGAACCCGGGATCATCCGATTGCCGGTCAGATATGGTGTAGTGGATAGCATATCTGACCGGCAATCGGATGATCCCGGGTTAGATTCCCGGGTGGTACCTCGTTTTTCATTTGTTCGTTCTCCTCATCTTGTGCGGAACGCTCTTCTACACAAGCGTCGTTCTTTACATTAATTATACTGTCTGTTGTTTGCATTTAAAATGTGTATATATATATGTACGGCATACGAAGGTGCCCCCTCAGGGCATTGGTTTCTGCTTGTATGTAGGAGAATTACGACTTCTGATTGATCGAGGTCCATGGTGTAGTGGATAGCATATCTGACCGGCAATCGGATGATCCCGGGTTCGATTCCCGGGTGGTACCTCGTTTTTCATTTGTTCGTTCTCCTTCCTCATCTTGTGCGGAACGCTCTTCTACACAAGCGTCGTTCTTTACATTAATTATACTGTGTGTTGTTTGCAGTTTAAATGGTGTGTGTGTGTATATATATATATACAGGGTGTTTCAGGAGGAAAGGTCAATAGTTCGGGAGGTGATAGTATCGGTCATTGTGAGAAAAAAAGTTCATATGAACATGTGTCTAATTCTGAATGGTTACGGAGATAGAGCTGTTTGAATCTGATGCGCGCGCAGCTCTTCCTCCCCCTCCCTCACCTATAACCTTGAACCATGTAAGCTGTAATGTAAGCATGTAAGATAAGCCAATCGACAGCTGACTGTTGTGAGTGAAACTGTTTGGTGTTTGAAGCAGTGTTAAGAATGCCACACATCTTCACACATGCCGAATATGCAGATATGGTTTATGTCTACCGTTTTTGCGATGGAAGTGCAACAGCTGCTGTTGCAGAATACCGTCAACTGTTTCCGAACCGCAGAATTCCGGATCGAAGAGTGTTTACCAGGGTTTTCAACACATTGCGTGAGATTGGTACACTTCCCAGCGCTCATGTTTCATCTGAACGTGAAGGTCAACAAGATGTGGATGAAGTGGAAAACATTCTTCAGTTGGTAGAGCGTAGTCCTACTACTAGCTCACGAAGAATTTCTACACGTCTCGGTGTACCACACACAAGAGTATGGCGAACATTACGTGAGGAAGGCTTGCATCCATATCATGTACACTGTACAGCGTGTACAACACCTTCAACCAGGAGATGCTGCCTTGCGACTGAAATTTTGTCATTGGGTAAATGCTAATCACCGATTGCTTCGATTAATACTGTTCACCGATGAAGCTACTTTCACCCGTGACGGTATCAACAACACTCGTAACTCTCATCGGTGGTCAGACGAAAATCCAAATGCCATTGTGGAAACAAATTTTCAACATCGCTTCTCTGCCAATGTGTGGTGCGGTATCATCGATGATCAGCTGATTGGCCCTTTTACTTTAGAGAATCGTCTTATAGGACAAAATTACCTAGAATTTCTGCAAAATGAATTGCCAGAACTATTGGAGGATGTTCCTTTGGCTACACGCGCTGGTATGTACTTTCAGCATGACGGAGCTCCTCCACATTCTACCCGTCTGGTGATGCAATACCTAAATCAAACTTTCCCTGGTCGATGGATCGGCCGCGGTGGTCCCATTCAATGGCCACCAAGGTCTCCAGACCTCTCTCCGTTAGATTATTGTTGTGGGGGTGGATGAAAAGTCAAGTTTTCAAAAGAAAGGGGGATACACGAGACGAATTGCTCGCGCGCATTTTAGATGCTGCTGTCCGCATAAAGGAACGTCAAGATCAACTCAGACCAACAACACACGATCTTCGCACACGAGTTGCAAAGTGCATTGAGGTTGACGGTGGGATTTTCGAAAATGTATTGTAAACTGTAACAAATTTGTCATTTCTGTATCTGATACCATTCAAAATGCTAATGTTTAAACATTAAATGTTAGAAACAGTAATTGGTTTCTCTTTCTTGATTACCATTAACAATGCTTTTGTATTTGTAGATTCAAACAGCTCTATCTCCGTAACCATTCAGAATTAGACACATGTTCATATAAACTTTTTTTCTCACAATGACCGATACTATCACCTCCCGAAGTATTGACCTTTCCTCCTGAAACACCCTGTATATATATATATATATATATATATATATATATATTCATTTCACATGTTTAATTGTGAAATTCATCCCATATATATATATATATATATATATATATATATGATGTAAACCCACAATGAGTTTACATCATTCATTTATTTCACGTGTTTAATCGTGAAATTCATCCCATATATATATATGATGTAAACTACAATGAGTTTACATCATTCATTCATTTCACATGTTTAATTGTGAAATTCATGCCATATATATATATATATATATATATATATATATATATATCATAAAAAACTCAGGGGACCATTCTGAGTTCATTCCCCTATATATATATATATATATATATATATATATATATATATATATATATATAATATTTAGTAGAAATCCAATGACAAGGAGAAATGTAAATGCCATGAAAAGTCTTCTTTATTGCGCAACGTTTCGAGCAATACGCTCATCTTCAGGCTGTTTAATAACAATGTGAAATTAAATCAATATTGAATGAAAAACAAACAGAAATTTCTATAACCTATTCGTAAAGACAAATTTTAAAAGACTGAGAAAAGAGGGTTAAGTTCTAAGTTATACAGATTTACATATCAAAATTAAGAAGTTATTTTTAAATACATGTAGTAAATGTGAAATTAATACACTGGAAAAATTACCAATAGTACACTGGAACAATGGAGCTATCTACCTTACACAGCAGTATCCGAGGCCGACTAATTTGAGCAGAGGAGACGGAATGAAAGATGGCGAGGGAGATAGGGGAAGGAGGGATTATAAGGAATTGGGAAGGAGGAGGGATCATAGCAGATTGAGAGGGACGGACGATGAGTCAACATTCAGACTAGGGGACAATGCTTTAATGAAAAGGGATTCTAAAATTCTTAGTGAGTTGGGACAAGTATTACAACCAAGAATTTTAAAATTGTCTAAAGTGACATCAATTTTGCATTTGATGCTATGTTCACTTGTCCCAACTCACTAAGAATTTTAGAATCCCTTTTCATTAAAGCATTGTCCCCTAGTCTGAATGTGACTCATCGTCCGTCCCTCTCAATCTGCTATGATCCCTCCTCCTTCCCCAATTCCTTATAATCCCTCCTTCCCCTATCTCCCTCGCCATCTTTCATTCCCGTCTCCTCTGCTCAAATTAGTCGGCCTCGGATACTGCTGTGTAAGGTAGATAGCTCCATTGTTCCAGTGTACTATTGGTAATTTTTCCAGTGTATTAATTTCACATTTACTACATGTATTTAAAAATAACTTCTTAATTTTGATATGTAAATCTGTATAACTTAGAACTTAACCCTCTTTTCTCAGTCTTTTAAAATTTGTCTTTACGAATAGGTTATAGAAATTTCTGTTTGTTTTTCATTCAATATTGATTTTAATTTCACATTGTTATTAAACAGCCTGAAGATGAGCGTATTGCTCGAAACGTTGCGCAATAAAGAAGACTTTTCATGGCATTTACATTTCTCCTTGTCATTGGATTTCTACTAAATATTAAATTGAAGCTCTGTAGAAGCAACCCGCATAATTATATATATATATATATATATATATATATTATATATATATATATATATATATATATATATGATGTAAACCCACAATGAGTTTACATCATTCATTCATTTCACGTGTTTAATTGTGAAATTCATTCCATATATATATATATATATATATACAGTATATATACACACACACACACACACACACACACACACACACCTTTCCTTTCCTTCCAACCTTTCAAAGGTTCCGCGCGATGATTCCTCATTTCACGAAGGTCAAGCTTGTCGCCCCTCCTCTCGAGTTGGCCTGGTAAAGTAGTGAGTTGTTTTCTTGTACTCTCCACCTCACATAGCCAGGTACGCCCGGCTCATCGGGGAGTGTTCTGAGCCAGGCGTCTAATCTTCTTTTGAAGATGTCCACCGCAACACCATTCGTATTCCTTAGGTCTTTGGGCAGCTGATTAAACAGTTTTGGTCCTCTCACAACAAAACTATTTTCTTTCAGGGTTAAAGATGTTCCCTATCTCGCCTTTAATTTGGGAACACGACACAGTCTTCCTTTTCTACTTTCCACCGTTGTTTGGGGAGATACAGGGTTCAGAGTAAGATTAAGGACTAGTTTTTCCATTATTTTCCAAGTGTATGGTGTATCTCTCTCTTCCCCTTTCCAGTGAATATAGGTTTAGTTCGCGTAACCTTTCCCAGTAATTTAGTTCTTTGCACCCATTGATCTTGGCTGTGAAGCTTCTCTGAAACCCTTCCAGCTGTCTAATGTCTTCTTTTTTATATGGGGATGTTAGGACCGAGCAGTATTCCAATTTGAGTATGATCAGTGTTTTCAGTAGAGGAATCATTACATTCCTATCCCTTCGATTAAAGGTTCTCACTATCTGACCCGTTATTCTCTTTGCTCTGTTTACTGCTATTATTTTGTGTTTCAAATTTCGCATCATCTGTTATTACAACCCCTGAATCTTTTGCTCTAGAATTTCTCTGAATTTCCTGTCCATTTGTGGTATAATATTCCATGGATTTTAAGTCTTCTCTTTTTCCGTATCGTAACAGCTGAAATTTCTGTGTTAAACTTCATATTGTCGTCTTCCGTCCACTTGCAGATTCTGTTCATGTCTGTTTGTAGAGATCCTATATCTTCTGAGTTTCTTATTTTTCTACTGATCTTTGTGTCATCAGCAAAGGATGTTACTCTGCTGTTTCTGGTAACGTCCTCATCTATGTCAGTTAGCATGATTATGAAGAGTAGTGGAGCTAATACTGTACCTTGTGGTACCGATCTGAGGACCTCTGATTCTGATGAAGATACTCTTTGTACTGTAACGACTTGCCGCTGCTCACTAAGGAAATTATATATCCATTTCCCTACTTTTCCTGTTATTCCCATATATTTCAGTTTCTGTACTAGATTCCATGGTCACACTTGTCGAACGCTTTAGCAAAGTCTGTGTATATTACATCATAGTTTTCATTACTTTCAAGTGAATCAATAATGTTGTTGTAGTGTTCCATTAGTTCGAAACCTATGTTGGTTATCACTGAATTTTTTCTGAGTTTCCAAAAAGTCATAAATTTTTGTCTAACTATTCTTTCAAATATTTTAGTGAGATGAGATGTAAGCGACACTGGCCTATAGTTTTTGGCCTCGGATCGATCTCCTCCTTTATATATTGGGACTATGTTCGCGCTCTTCAGGATGCCCGGTATTTCTCCCTTGTCTAGTGATCGTCTCCATATCCAATATAGGGGCTCAGCGATTGCATTCTTGCAGTTTTTGATCAGTGTGGCATTCCATTTATCCGGTCCTCCCGCTGAGTGTGTTTTTAGTTTCCCTATAGCTTGTGTAATATCATCTGTCGTAAAGTTGAAATCCGTTATACTTTCCCTTTGTAGTTCTTCTTCAAAGAACGCGTTTCTATCGCATACCAGTTTGTCAGTTTTTGGGATACTGATAGATGATTCGTACTGAGCTCTTAATATTTCAGGTACTTTTGTTAGATCATCAGATAAAAGCACTGTTCTCGTTTTTCAAAGGTCCGATAGTCGCATGGTTTTCCGACTTTCTTTTTGCAAAATTATAGAAGTACTTTGATTTAACCTTTATCGCTTCTTTAGCGTCGTCTTCTTCTTTTTCTGTATGCTTCTCAATTAGCTCTTGTATGACGTCATCGATACTCCGCAGTTTATTATTTAATATTTTTCTGATGTTGTTATCTTTACAGTTACTTAATTTTGCAGTCACTCGTTTTCTCTTTCGGAACAACGACCTCTTTTGTCTCTCGAACCTGCTTCTCTTTCCTCTTTGTTGTACAGAGTGTACATAAAGTCAGGATCTATTTTTGTGAAGCACTTGGAAATTATATGGAATTCAATCATAAAATGATAAAGTGGTAACATTTATTAAATAATTAAGAGTAGGATTCGACGTGATGCCCATCAGTATCCCTGCGCAGCTCAAATCGTTCCGCAGCATTTCTAAACACATTCTGGAGCATTTGCGGGGTTATGTTATCTGCAGCAGTTCGTATACGTGTACGTAAGTTTTCAAGACTCGTAATCTTCGTCTGATAGACGTGCGATTTGATAAAGCCCCATGCAAAGAAATCTAAAGGGGTTAAATCTGGTGATCTCGCTGGCCAAGGTCTGTTGCTTCCGCGTCCGATCCAGCGATTTGGAAAACGTCCATTTAGATAATCCTGAATTTTGGCATAGTGACAAGGAGCACCATCATGTTGATAGACGACGGGGATAGGATTGTTAATACCGTCGTCTATCAACATGATGGTGCTCCTTGTCACTATGCCAAAATTGTTCAGGATTATCTAAATGGACGTTTTCCAAATCGCTGGATCGGACGCGGAAGCAACTTAAGACCTTGGCCAGCGAGATCACCAGATTTAACCCCTTTAGATTTCTTTGCATGGGGCTTTATCAAATCGCACGTCTATCAGACGAAGATTACGAGTCTTGAAAACTTACGTACACGTATACGAACTGCTGCAGATAACATAACCCCGCAAATGCTTCAGAATGTGTTTAGAAATGCTGCGGAACGATTTGAGCTGTGCAGGGATACTGATGGCCGTCACGTCGAATCCTACTCTTAGTTATTTAATAAATGTTACCACTTTATCATTTTATGATTGAATTCCATATAATTTCCAAGTGTTTCACAAAAATAGATCCTGACTTTATGTACACCCTGTATTTATGGGACATGTCTTTCCACACTTTCTACGTCTTCTCCTCTAAAGTCATTAGCATCTCTTCCGTTGTCTTGGCCTCGAAAATGGTTTTCCAGTCTATTACAGTACTTCCATATATTACTTCCACATATATACACAGGGGCGTACACACACACAAACAATATATTGTGTGTTCGTGTGTCAGCTCAGAATTGATGATGATTGATTTGGAATCAAAATGAATTGCATCTTGGAAGGCTTCAGTTGTATTATATTTCCAATTTATGGGCAAAGAATTAAATTTGCACAAATTAATCGTACGTATAAAGACATATATAAACGTTCCTAAACCAGCGAAAATTGCTTTTGAGTTAATAACATGTCCTGGTAACCATGTAATAACTGAAATTCCATAAGACATCGAGATTTTTTTGTGGTGAATGTTGCAAAGTTATCGATTTTTTAAACTTTCTTTATCAAATACCTTTAATGGGAGTAGTAATAATTTTTACAATGGGGGGGCCTATGCCCCCTATGACCCCCCCCCTTATGTACGACCACTATATATATATTAGTTGTTGGAAAAACAGTCACCGTGTAAAAGTGAATAAATAGGTAAGATTCTCAACGTTAAAATTAATTCTTTTAACGTTGGGGATTTTATTCTTATATATAAAGAGAGAGAGAGAGAGAGAGAGAGAGAGAGAGAGAGAGAGAGAGAGAGAGAGATTACGAATGTTGTATTTTAACTTCACAAAATAGACAGAGTGGTAAATATCATCAATCTTTAAAATAATTTTATTAAGATACATTTATATGATTGGAATAGTTAAACTAATGCGATTGTTACTCAGTAAACGTAAAATATATGATTTAAAGTGTTCAGAAGAGTAGAAATTCAATTATAAATAGTTATAACTTTTTTAAATTATTGTGTGTGTATATATATATTATATATATATATATATATATATATATATATATATATCACTTCCTGTCCTATCCACTCCTATGTCAATGATTCCACTCTTCACTTCACGCCCCTCTTCGCAGTAGATTCCATGCTTCGCGTGGGATGACTATGATGGACCTGACCTCTGATCTTTCTACTAGCTCTGATTGGGACAGAAAAAACGTTATGGCCTTCCACGCCTCAAAAACTCAGTTCCTTCATCTGTCTACTCGTCACAATCTTCTACGTGACTATCTCCTTAGCGTCAACAATACACAGCTCAATCCTTCCTCTTCTATTAACATTCTTGGTGTTTCCTTTTCTTGCGATCTTTCCTGGAAAGGTCACATATACTCTCTTTCCAAAACAGCTTCTAAGAGGTTAGGTGCGTTTTACCGGATCTGAAGTTTTTTCACCCCCCCACTGTACGGGGGTCTTGTTTGCCCCCTGTATGGAGTACGCTTCTCATGTGTGAGGTGGTCCAACCTATAAAGCTCTACTTGACCTGATGGAATCAAAGGCTTTTCGTCTCATCAATTCCCCACCTCTTACTTACTGTCTTCAATCCCTCTCTCTTAGCCGCAATGTTGCCTCACTTTCTTTTTACTATCGCTATTATAATAGAGAAATAGACACTGCTCTTTTGAACTCTCTAACTGCATGCCTCCTCCTTTAAGGAGAGCACACGGTACCAGACTTTCGACACATTCTCATTCCTTTTCCGTCCAACTCTCTAACGCGAGGGTTAAACGGTATTTTCAATCTTTCATCTACTCAACCGGTGAATTCTGGAACAATTTTCCTCAATCCATCTTTCCCACTGTATATGACCTCCAGTCTTTCAAACGCAGTGTGTCCAGGCATCTCGAAAACCCTGGACCCTGATTTGGGCTCTCTCTTCCTCTGGGGAGAAGGGCGTTTTTGAGGCCATTTCCCCCTGGCCCCTCCTTCCTGCACAAAAAAAATTCAGATAAATATCACAAATGAAATTCATTGCTTAAAGGTGAAAATTCTGACGTTTTTCACTGAGTAAAATGTTATAATGTTATAATGTTTCAGACCAACAAAGACCCTAGGATCCACTCATGGCTGGTCTACCTAACTGTGTTTGTAATTGTGTACTGCGCATGTCCTCCGTGGTGGCGGAGGGGACCTACAATTTTACGTAGATTCCAAACCACAAAAACCTTAATTTTACTACCTTAAACTATACCCAATCTATCAACATATGCGTCTAATCGATTTTTAAACATATTTATAGACGTGCTACTAATTACTTCTACCGGCAAACTATTCCAGCTATTTACTATTCTATGCGTAAAAAAGTTTTTGGCAACTGCTGTCTCGAACCTTCTACTTGTCAGCTTACACCCATTATTTCTAGTTCTACTATACTGTGCTATTTCGAAAAAGCTCTCTCTATTTACGTTATCGAACCCATTCATAATTTTAAAAACTTGGCTAAGGTCACCCCTTAGCTTCCTACTCTCGAGTGTAGTCAGTTTTAACTCCTCGTACGACTTTGACCTAAGCGACGGAATCATCTTAGTTGCTCGTTTTTGAACTCGTTCGATTTTGTTTATATCCTTGCGCATATACGGATTCCAAAATTGGTTCGCGTACTCCAAATGGGGTCTAACTAATGATTTATAAAGAGGAACAATAATATCGCGTGATTTGTACTCAAAATTCCTAGCTATAAAACCTAGCACTTTGTTCGCCTTATTGAGCGCTGCTGTATTTTGTTTCGCTACTTTCAAATCACCACTGACTATAACTCCTAAATCTTTTTCCTGATCTACGCTTGCCAACTCCTTCCCTAACATACTATACGTAAAATGCAACGTATTCGTGTTTTACCAACTGTTCCCCGCGTCAAGATGATATAGTGACCGGTGGTTCGGATCCAACATAAAGCCGTTGCGAAGGAGATTAAACAATCCCCAAAACACACTCATTCCTTTCCCATGTTTCTTAATTAGAGAACAGAAACTCAATCATTGATTTTTCTCATTTCTCGTTCCTTTTTGGCGTGGAGCGTCGACGTGTGTGACCCTGGGATAGTGACGACAGCACCCGTACGTAACTCAGTAGGTAACATCATTTGCCCATAGGCGAAATGAAGACACTGAGGTCGGGGAGTCGGCTCCCCATTGTGTTGTTTAATAATAATTCAAGAGTTAGCGCAATGGGCCGCATTAGTCTGACCTGAGAGCTGTGCCAGTTTCTGTCTCTCCTTATTATGAAATAGTGACCTCGATTAGTTTAGACAGTGTAAAATATAGCATGTAAGAGTATCAGGAAATGGATGTCATAAAAATTACTTTAACGGAACGTGTTTGCACAGACATACATACATACATACATACATACATACATGCATACATACATACAAACTTTCAAAGTACATTTACTGTTATAATTATTGACTTATTGACTTATCACTCTGACTTGCAATTGTTTCCTCAGGATTTTATTAGTATTTAACTTTTTAAATCGGGGTTTTCAACCGGATGTACATATTAGATTTTTCAGGGGTATCGTGAGCTGACAAAATACGTTTTTTCTTATTTTTTTCTTATGTAAATACATTTTTCGAGACATTTTAACAATGCAAGTTAATATATATATATATATATATATATATATATATATATATATTGCGTATGGGAGGTACACAAAAACACCTTGCCTTTTGAAGAGGGTACGCAGTGGTGATAAGGTTGAAAATCCCTGATTTAAATATAGTTTCTGTACATTGCTAAGAAAACATTAAATTACATTACCTGTAATTTACCCTGGGATAGAAGAGAAAATCGAATGCTTCACTTAAAGTACATACGGAAATAAGTTCGTCGAAAAATTAAAATGTTAAAAAACGTATACATTAAAAAGTGAAAAAAATTCGGAGAATTCATTTTAGCAACTTTACATGTTATATATTCATGAATCAAAGATGATCATGTATTACAAAATGAGTTACAGAGTGAGTCATAAATCGTGTCCAATGGGAGTTTTTATCTGTTGTTCATGTTATGTTTATGTTTCAGGTAACTACTAGAGATGGCTGACCCTATGAAGTATACCCTGTCAGAAAAAATGCAACTAGTTCTCCTGCACGTTGCTGGAATGAGTCAAACAGAAGCATGTGAAGAATTCCATCGCCGGCACCCTATGAAGCCAAAGCCGAATCATCGTATGGTGGGCGAACACTAGAAGCCCAGAACGAGACAGGCAGTGTTCATGACCGACTATACAGTGGACGGCCTCGTACAAGTACAGATAAGGAGTTGTATGTCGATGTACTAGCTAAAGTAACTTGTAGTCCATAGCGTTCAACCAGAAAAGTAGGACAGGAAAAACGACTTTCTCAAACAGTTGCGGAGCACATTCTCAAAAGGTATCGATTTCATCCGTATAAGCTACACCCACCCCGTACATGAACTACTGCCCGACGATACTGATAGACGCCTTTAGTTCTGCCAATAGTTCGAAGAGTGTAGGCGGCATCAGCCGACGTTAGCAGCGGACATCATGTTCAGTGACGAAGCGTGCGTCCACTTGCATGGGCAGGGTAACCGTCATAACACCGTCTACTGGGCAGCCGATAATCCACACATTGTCGACAAAAGGCATCATCAAACGGATCCGCGGATGACCGTTTGGTGCGTAATCCACGACGGCAGGATCGTGTTCTTTGACTATAGTGTCAACTCAGGCATGTACCTAACTATGCTACAGGAAAAGCTGGTGCAATACATGGACAATATTCCCATCCGTGAAATGCGCCGCATGTTTTTTCAACACGATGGCGCGACAATACATTTCTGCAGACCTGTGCAGGAATGGTTGGATACAACCCTTCCAAGGAGATAGATTGGACGCCGTGGCCCTGTGGAATGGCCGCCACGGTCCCCTCCCCTGATCTAATTTCCATTGACTTTTTCTTGTGGGGCTATTTAAAGGCGCGCGTATACAAAGGACACCCGAAAACTTTGGAAGAGCTCAAATATGATACAATGTGCGTACAGAATGTGCAACAATCACACCACAAATCCTCCAGAATGTGAGAGAAAGCTTCATCAGTCGTATTAACATTTGTTAATTATTGTAACAATTATGTGTAAGAATTGAAAAATATTGAAAATCCTATTGGACATGACTTATGACACCTTTTATATATATATATATATATATATATGTGTGTGTGTGTGTGTGTGTGTGTGTGTGTGTGTGTGTGTGTGTGATATTACAGGCAATAAGCCAATAAATTTAAGCTAAAGTCTGTAAAATACACATTCCTCTAGGATGCTTTGACGACTGAATGAATATTACAGTGAATCTTTTACAAATGTATGTATTCGTGTGTACATCATTTGTTGTTGAGGTTTGTGCATTTAAACATTTCTAATTGTTGCTCTAACTTAGTGCCTGTAATATATGTATTTTACCTGTATTTGATTTTAAAATATTAAAGTTCTCTTCTTTTCAATATATAAGAATTTGCAGTGTTTCTTCAAAATTTGCGAAGCCAGTTGATGATTCGTTACATTGGAGAGTAAATATTCATAAGAATAGGCTCCATTCAAGTAAATTTACAATGCATTTATGTAATTTTTATTCATATGTTTGCTATGGCCAAACTATCTGTCAAAATATCCCATTCACAAATTGAAGGCTTAATTATAAAACTGTTATGCAAAGTGGAATGGATTTGCTTTAAATCAATGAACTTGAATGTTGGAAAGAGTCTCTTTTACGTCACAATGCCGAAGGCAATGACGCCGAACAGACATTATTAATTAAGATGGATAATTGAGTGATATGAGAACGGTTGTTAATAGGAAAATAATCACTAAGTAAAATGGAAATATGAAAATAAACTGAAAACAAGATCTAAGACAAAAGAAGATAAAAAAAAAGGAAGTGGTAGAACTGGCTTCTTCCTCAGACTTAAAAAACATCCACCGAGATGAAAATTGCTTCTTGTAAAGATTGTCCTAACAGTTACACATACGAAATAGTTGAATTATAGAAACGTATTTACCAGTAAACTTACAGCATCAAGACAGTAATAAGGACAACTGTTTTTATTAACAAGTTACAGAAACTCATAGAACGGATTCTTTTACAGAAAGGAAATTCTAACAAACATGAAAAAATATGAAAGAATGAAAATTAGTCGAATCAAACAAACGAAACAAACAGTCAAGCTTTATTAAAAAAAAAAAATTACATAAGGTCTACAACATTAAATAGTTGAAGCGTAACATGACATCCAAAGACTTACAGAATAGTGACATTTATGTTCGATTTTGTATTTAGCAGAGAGTAATTTCATCAAAGTATTTTTATCAGAGTTATGCTGTTGGGAAACATGAGAGCTTTTCAGGCAAAACCTTTGAGAGTCATTTCAATTTTTATGATAGGAAATAAGAAAATAACTAGAGACAATGGAAATAAAATAAAGTGGTAAACACCAAATTTGGTGGATTAATATTAAACAATCTAAACTTCATTCGATTAATTTTTATCATCACAAATGAAAACTGAGATAACCTTAGAAATATTAGAAAATAACCTTAGAAACATTAGAAAATTAGAAAATAACCTTAGAAACATTAGAAAATTAGAAAATAACCTTAGAAACATTAGAAAATTAGAAAATAACCTTAGAAACATTAGAAAATTAGAAAATAACCTTAGAAATATTAGAAAATTAGAAAATTAAAAACGTGGTAAACGGCAAATAATTAATTTCTATTATTACAAATGCAAAATGGGAGATAATCTTAAAATAATACAAATAAAGAAGTGTTAAACAGTAAATGTGACACACTATACATGGTGATTAAAAAAAGTGTTCACAAAAATAATGTGCAATAATTTTTTTGGGTGGGTGGGAGGGGAAAAACACCTTTTTTTTTTAATCACCCTGTATATTCGTTGTAATATGCTGGAATCTTTCAAAATATAATTTAAATAATTTGTGATTGTACAGACTTAAGTCTATTTTGTTATTAGTAATTAATTCATGTAACTTTAAACTTGACATTCGATCTTAAAATTTCAACAGGTTCATTCTGAATATAATCAAAACTTAAGTTTCCAAATTATAGAAGTTTCTTAAGAAGGTTCCTTCCTTCCGAATAAATAGTTGAATTTACCATTTTTAACTACAACTTTGTTCCTTTATCTTTATTTTGCTTCGGATGAGGATAAGTTTCTAAAATCATTAGAAAATATCTCATATGAACTAGAAAAAAACACAATAAACGCGGGGACTTAGCCAATGCCTGGAAATTGTACATATGTACAGTAGGGTGGATCGATTTTACAGTTTTTTCGATTTCCATATTCTAATAGAGACAAAAACTTGCGCATGCTTGAGAAAATAGCCTCTGCAAAATCTTAGCTTAATAGGTAATCATCTTCTGCCCCCGGCAGAGCGATGAAAATCATATTTTAGTAGTCAAAAACGTATTTTTAAACCCTAGCCTAGTCATAAAATTTTGCGTGTGTGTTATTTCATGCCTAAGCAACGATATAAATGCTATGGGAAATATATAAATGCATTATTTAAGACAAAGAGCCGATCTGAAAATATGTGTATTATACATATTTTCAGATCGGCTCTTTGTCTTAAATAATGCATTTATATATTTCCCATAGCATTTATATCGTTGCTTAGGCATGAAATAACACACACGCAAAATTTTATGACTCTAGGCTAGGGTTTAAAAATACGTTTTGACTACTAAAATATGATTTTCATCGCTCTGCCGGGGGCAGAAGATGATTACCTATTAAGCTAAGATTTTGCAGAAGCTGTTTTCTCATGCATGCGCAAGTTTTTGTCTCTATTAGAATATGGAAATCGAAAACAATGTAAAATCGATCCACCCTAATGTACAGGCAACCACAGTCCAACGGAGTTGTTTAAGCAAATAACAGATTTGTTATTTGTATTATTGTTTATTTTTATTGTGGATTTTTATAAATTTCAAGATCCGTTGTTTTTGCTTCATTATCAGCTTAAAAAATATTACTTCCCTAAAATTGAATATTTTGAAAATATTGAAGTGTTCTGAAAAAATTCAGCTTTAGGGAATACATTTTCCCTTCGATTTAGTAATTTTCCTCTTCGTTTCCTACGCAGGTTGCGTACATTTCGAAATAGTCTTCATGGAAAAGGTAATATGATTTGATCGACCGTATACGTGACTTAGTCCGTTATTCGGACAATGAATGCATCACTGATATTCGTTGTTAGTATTTACACTTACTGGCAGTGATGTCGAAATGCGTTTTCATCTCGTCACACGCAGTGAATGGAGATCATTGCCATTCAGCATATGAAAGTAAGTAGAAGATAAATTGAACAAATCCATATTGACGCTAAAGGCTATAAAATAAATTCCCTTTTATTAAAGTTGTTCCCTCGCAACAAACGCGGAAACAAAGCTTAGGAAAGACTGAAACTGTTTTTGATGCCACTGAGGGAATTTAAAGCTTACGTACGTAACTAAAGTGATAACAGTTAAGCGTTATCACTATCTATCTTCGCTTTAAAACTAAAAAATAAACAATTTAGACTTTACTTTCTTTCTTTAACTGAGAATCTTCAAAATCTTTCAAACAAAAATTCAGTTTTGGTCAGTCCTTCCTCAAATCCAGCAAATAATTTCATAGAAAACGAAAATATCGGTAAAACTGATAAATCGATTTCGCTTCCGAGAATTGTTGTCATTATTCCTATTTATTCTATGAAGTTATTTATGAAGATAAATAAAGGAAAAAACAACGTTTTCAGTAATAAACCTTTACTTCTCCTCTGGACTAATAGAACGTCATATCTCATATCTTTTATTACAGAATTTTTAAAAATAAAATTATATATACTGTATCTTCTTCTTTCTCTTCGCCCATTCCCCTCTATGCGGGGTCGGCGTTTCTGACCAGCCTCCTCCACACAGCCCGGTCCTGGGCTTCTTCCTCCGACAAACTCTTCTCCCTCAAATCGTCCCTCACCTTCTCCATCCACCTTCGCTTCGGTCTGCCTCTCTTTCTCCTGCCATGCACCTCCATATTCATCGTTCTCTTACCTACATAATCTTCGTCCCCTCTCATCACATGTCCATACCATTTCAGTCTACTTTCTTGTATCTTCCTCGAGATTTCTCCAACCTTTGTTGTGCCCCTTATCCTTTCATTCCTTACTCTATCCAACCTTGTCACTCCGCACATCCATCTCAGCATTCTCATCTCCGTTACATCTAGTCTTTTCTCATGATCTTTCTTTATAGCCCAAGACTCAGCCCCGTACATCATAGCCGGTCTTACCACAGTCTTATACACCTTTCCCTTAACCCTTGCGCCTATTCTTCGGTCACACAACACCCCTGAAACTTTCTTCCAATTTTTCCAACCAGATTGCACTCTGTGTGTTATTTCTGTGTCCAGCTCACCGTCCTCAGCCACTGTCGATATATATATATATATATTTTTTTTTTTTTTAAGTTCGGGAAGAACCGATTCGCCTCTATTTAAAAGGGCATATCTCGGCGGAAAAACAAAGAAAAAGTGAGAGGAAAGACAGAGGAAAAGAAAGGGTGGAGGGGACATCGAAGTGGAAAAAGACCAAAGGATGACAAGGACTGCAGGGTCGAGCCCCATCATCCTTGGGTGGGGGCCGGGAGAGCGCACGTGAAACCTCCAGGAACAAGCACGTACAAACGAGCACAAAGAGCACTCAAGAGCACGAGCTTAGAACCCCCTTGCTAACTGACATAGATGAGGACGTTACCAGAGACAGCACAGTAACATCCTTTGCAGATGACACAAAGATCAGTAGAAAAATACGAAAACCAGAAGACATAGGATCTCTACAAACCGACATAAACAAAATTTACAAGTGGACGGAAGACAACAATATGAAGTTTAACACCGAGAAATTTCAGCTATTACGGTACGGAAAAAGAGAAGACCTAAAGTCCATGGAATATTATACCCCAAATGGACAGGAAGTCCAGAGAAATTCCAGAGCAAAAGATTTAGGGGTTGTAATGACAGATGATGCGAAATTTGAAACACAAAATAAGATAGCAGTAAACAGAGCAAAGAGAATAACGGGTCTGATATTGAGAACTTTTAAACGAAGGGATAGGAATGTAATGATCCCCCTACTGAAAACCCTGATAATACCCAAACTGGAATACTGCTCGGTCCTAACATCCCCATATAAAAAGAAGACATTAGACAGCTGGAGGGGATTCAAAGAAGTTTCACAGCCAAGATCAATGGGTGCAAAGAACTAAATTACTGGGAAAGGTTACGAGAACTAAACCTATATTCACTGGAAAGGAGAAGAGAGAGATACACCATTATTTACACTTGGAAAATAATGGAGAAACTAGTCCCTAATCTTACTCTGAATCCCATAACTCCCCAAACAACGGTGGAAGGTAGAAACGGTAGACTGTGTCGTATTCCCAAATTGAAGGCGAGACAGGGAACATCCTTAACCCTGAAAGAAAATAGTTTTGTAGTGAGAGGACCAAAACTATTTAATCAGCTGCCCAAGACCTAAGAAACACGAAGGGAGTTGCAGTGGAAATCTTCAAAAGAAGACTTGACGCCTGGCTCAGAACAATCCCCGATGAGCCGGGCGTACCTGGCTATGTGAGGTGGAGAGCGCAAGAATCCAACTCACTACTTCACCAGGCCAACTCGAGAGGAGGGGCGACACGCTTGACCTTCGCGAAATGAGAAATCATCACGTGGAACCTTTGTAAGGTTGTAAGGTAAGGTTATATATATATATATATATATATATATGTATGTGTGTGTGTGTGTATGTGTGTGTGTGTGTGTGTGTGTCCCATAAGTCCGGTGTCATAGGAAAATTTATTTTAAATTAAATTTACAAAAGTACCCTAATACATTAGAACTAAAACAAATGTTGGATCAAGTAAAGATAAGCACCACAGCCTTCTTTAATTAGCCTTATAAGGCTAACTAACGAAAATATCACGACCTAACCTAACCAATCGTTAAGTCAACTGTACGCCTTTGACGATTGGTTAGGTTAAATCGTGATATTTTCGTTAGTTAGCCTTATAAGGCTAATTAAAGAAGGCTGGGGGTGCTTATCTTTACTTGATCCCAAATGTTCAAATTGATGTCTTCTTTTGGGACCTTTTTTTTTTTGCTGCAGGTATAATAACACGCAATGGTTAATATGGAAGTGAGTTACAATGGTGAGAAAAAGGCCTCCGGAGGCTTTTTCCTCACGAGTGTAACTCACTTCCATATTAGCCACTGCGTTATTCTACCTTGAACAAAAAAAAGGCCCTAGTTCTAACGTATTACTTTTGTAAATTTAATTTAAAATAAATTTTCCTACTAGACCAGACTTATGGGACACCCTGTATATATTATACGAGGGGCAGCCAGAAAATAAGTTTACACGGCGTTATAATTTCGTAACTGAGGGACCTACATTGATTATATTTGTATCAGGTGAATTCGTTAATCATTGTTGGCAACACTGCACGTCGATTCGGCTGCCATCTACCGTACATTGGTTATATGAGTCAGTTGAACATGGCGGCTCGACTGGAACAGTGCCCTGCCTTACGAAGCAGTCCAGGACGTTTACGTTTAATGGCCGCTCGTAAACGTTCCAGTGTTGAACAATATGCAGCCGCATTGATTGTTATGCCTGTTTGCATGAAGTCTGCGAGCAAAACGCCTTTGTGGTCCCAAAACACGGTAACCATCACTTTGCCAGCGGACCTCACACTCTTGAACTTCTTTGGTCGCGGGGACCCAGGGTGTTTCCATTCCAAGCTGACACGTTTTGTTTTCGAAGTACGGTGATGAACCCGTACCTCGTCTCCTGTGACCAGGGCCGGATTAAGGCCAACTGATGCCCTAAGCACAGCCCAACAATGGTTCCCCCTCGACCCTTCCATTGTCTAACTGACAAGACATTACGACTCAATAAGTGCTGAATGTGAAATAATAGATTAAAAATTCAGTTTTCTTCCAGGCCATCCCCCAGGCCAGACCCCACAACTATATTAAATATAACCTGTTTTTTAATTTTATTTATTAATTTTATTTTATTAAAACTCTGTGGTGCCCCCTTCCCTTGGTGCCCTAAGCACGTGCTTATTTTGCTTAATGGTTAATCCAGGCCTGCCTGTGACAATGCGCTCGAGAAATTCTTGACCACTGACAGACTCGGAATATCGTTGCAGAAATGACGGGCACTGTTCCAGTCGAGCCGCCATGTTCAACTGACTCATATAACCAATATACGGTAGATGGCAGCCGAATCGACATGCAATGTTGCCAACAATGATTAACGAATTCACCTGATACAAACATAATCAATGTAGGTCCTTTAGTTACGAAATTATACGCCGTGTAAACTTATTTTCTGACCGCCCCTCGTATATATATATATATATATATATATATATATACATATATATATATATATATATATATATATATATATATATATATATATATAATGCAAACCTACAAGGAAAAAGAAAAATTATTCCAAGACCTTTCATGTATTCAGCAGTACACCTCGTCAGGGAATGACTGACAAATTCCCTGACGAAGTGTACTGCTGAATACACGAAAAGCCTTGGAATAATTTTTTCTTTTTCCTTGTAGATTTGCATCATTCATTCATTTCACGTGTTTAAGTGTGAGATTCATTTCATATATATTTATATATACAGGGTGTACATAAAGTCAGGATCTATTTTTGTGAAGCACTTGGAAATTATATGGAATTCAATCATAAAATGATAAAGTGGTGACATTTATTAAATAATTAAGAGTAGGATTCGACGTGACGGACATCAGTATCCCTGCACAGTGCACAGCTCAAATCGTTCCGCAGCATTTCTAAACACATTCTGGAGCATTTGCGGGGTTATGTTATCTGCAGCAGTTCGTATACGTGTACGTAAGTTTTCAAGACTCGTAATCTTCGTCTGATAGACGTGCGATTTGATAAAGCCCCATGCAAAGAAATTTAAAGGGGTTAAATCTGGTGATCTCGCTGGCCAAGGTCTGTTGCTCGCGTCCGATCCAGCGATTTGGAAAACGTCCATTTAGATAATCCTGAACAATTTTGGCATAGTGACAAGGAGCACCATCATGTTGATAGACGACGGGGATAGGATTGTTAGTACCGTCGTCTATCAACATGATGGTGCTCCTTGTCACTATGCCAAAATTGTTCAGGATTATCTAAATGGACGTTTTCCAAATCGCTGGATCGGACGCGGAAGCAACAACAGACCTTGGCCAGCGAGATCACCAGATTTAACCCCTTTAGATTTCTTTGCATGGGGCTTTATCAAATCGCACGTCTATCAGACGAAGATTACGAGTCTTGAAAACTTACGTACACGTATACGAACTGCTGCAGATAACATAACCCCGCAAATGCTCCAGAATGTGTTTAGAAATGCTGCGGAACGATTTGAGCTGTGCAGGGATACTGATGTCCGTCACGTCGAATCCTACTCTTAATTATTTAATAAATGTTACCACTTTAAATTTTATGATTGAATTCCATATAATTTCCAAGTGCTTCACAAAAATAGATCCTGACTTTATGTACACCCTGTATATATATAATATATATATATATATATATATATATATATATATATATATACAGTATATATATATATATATATATATATATATATATATATACTGTATATGTATGAAATTCCAATTAATGTGTTTGCACCAAAACTATTGAGATTAGAGAAATAATTTGACCAGTGCAACACAAAGTTTAAAAGTAAACAAAGCGTCTTGTTAACTTCTTCACTGAATATAACCTCTTTCCTACCACCATAATCCTTCCTTCGTTCCGCAACAAGCGACATTACCGCGCTACTTTTAAATTTACTCTACGATTTCATAAATTTGTAAGTTAATAATAGTTTATAAAGGTTTATTTAAAATGTTTTTATTATGTTTTGTTAATTTATGTATGAACGCACTAAATATTAACGTTCTAATTTGGTTCTGAGGTTCTAATTTGTACCTAATCTGAATGCAATTAAGGGAATTGATAGTGGGTCCGAATTTATTTAGTTTATGGTACACTGAAGTGGAGAAATTACAGCTTTTGATAAGGAGAAACTCAAGATATGGTAATTTCTTATTTATTTATCACCCTTTCTAAAGCTAAAGTTGGCGTGTTTATTATTTAAATATAGAACCCTTTATCGCGGGAGTGTCAGTAAATAGTCAGTATTGACTCTAACCACGAAGTAACTCGAAACATTAGGAATATCTTGAATAAAAGGGTAAATGAAAAGTTAAAACTGTAGTTTAATTAATAGTTAAATATGATTAAATGAAGCTTAGAATTGTAAGTTACGTAAGTTCATGAAATTAGTTTGAGAGGAAAATTGAACTTAGGAGTTTTAAAGGATCCGGGAATTGGTGGAAAGCCTTGCATGTTGGTTATTGCGGATATCTTTGTTGGTCCATCTTTTTCCTTAAAAACTTTTACCATCGAAAAATTTATAACGAGATAGACGAGAATTTATCGCCATGCAGTGTCCTGTATTTTTGTGGTATCATACAATATACTTGTTCTACCTTATTAGTATAAGAGAGTTTGTTAAAACAGGTAAACAAATAATTAGGTCGTAACTCTCGCAAATGTTATTAAGATGGGTTATGCATTTTTTGAAATGAGAGGAAAAGCTATTTTGTAAGTTATAATGTCACAGAAATATTTGCATTTCACATCTGTATTCTATATTCGGTGCTGGTTAAGTGTGCGGTCTACCTACGATTGGTTAGGTTTAATCATGATATTTTCGTTAAAACTAACGAAATATCATGACTAAACCTATCCAATCGTCAAGGGCGATTGACAATGGGATGTAAACAAACAATTAGTAAACAAGATAAGAAGCTATAATTAAAAGGTAGACCGCCGAATCGTAGGTAGACCGCACACTTAACCAGCACCCTATATTCTACATATTTGTATTCTACATTTTTGGAAACCATATCTTAGTTTTTAAATGATTTTATGTATTCACTCTGTGTCAGACTTTATTTTTGGTTTCGTAATTTAATTGAAGATGGAAAAAGATTATTCCCGAAACGTTTGGTGAAAATAAAAGTTCACACACATATCTACATATGTAAAGACCGACAGGAAATTCCTTTCCTCGCCGTTCTCAAACATTATGGAATCAAAATAAAGGCTATAAAACTCAAACACGTGGGAATGAAACAGGTCCACGGAGGAAACGGAGAATTTGTGGTATTTCCTGAAATGCCCGCCAGAGGACGTCACCAAGGCCTATAAAATACGAGTTCTTTCTCAAATCACTCTCACTTGCCACTTTTTCGTTTTTGTCGTTACATCTCGATCTCAGCACCTTCGTCAGTAACACCACTCGTTACGCCACCCGCTGTTCCTTCAAGGCTCCGGTCGAGCATACACGGTCTATTATCAAGTAAGGCCTTCTACAATTTCATCCAGCAAGATTGTCCGCTGGCCCCCTTTTCAACAAGTCTCAACCGGCTCTCAACACTCATCCTCTCGCCGGTAAGGCCAGTCCGCCTTTCGATCCATCTTCTTCAAAGCCCAGGTCTGTCAACCTTCTCGCAGGCCGCAAGCCTACCTTCTCTCTTCGTGTTAAGCAACTCCTGCGTAGCCTACATAGTGTAACCTCAGCCTAGCGAATAGGCGATCTTCAAAGTGTCCTCAAATCCGGCACACTAACTTTCCCATTACGAGTACAGTAGGCCTGTTCAATTATTTTACCATATTCAATTATCTTACCATATTTGTGTAGCGGTCAGACAAAGAAATTCCTTTTCCCCGCCATTCTCAAACATCATGGGATCAAAACAAAGGCTATACACGTGGGCATGAAACTGGCCCACACAGGAAACGCAGATTTTGTGGTATTTCCCGAAGCGATCACCAAGGCCTATAAAATGCAGCTTCTTCCTCAAATCATTCTCACTCCTCACTTGCCATTTTTCTCGTCTTGGTCGTCACGTCTCACTCTCAATACCTTCGTCAGTAGCACCACTTGTCACGCCACCCGCTCTTCCTTCAAGGCCCCGGTCGAGCCTACACGAAGTCTATCATCAAGTAAGGCTCTCTACCAGACCTCACTCCGCTCGTTACTTTCTCCTCGTGAATCTACTCTTTCCACGTAGCGCCGTTTCGACCCCAGCCGGCCTCAGTCCCAAGTCACACTTCAACTATATAAGAACGAAGCAACACTTGAGGCGACTCTACAATTCCATCCTGCAAGAAAGAACATCACTGCTGTAGGCGTTCCGTTGGCCTCTTGCCACAAGTCACTACCGGCTGTCAACATTCATCCTCTCGCCGGCAAGGCCAACCTGACTACAGAAGCACCCTTCGAAGCCCAGGTCCCTAAACCTCCTGTAGGCTGCAAGCTACAACGCCACTTTGTTCTCCACTCATCCTTCACCACACTTCGATCGGCGCCCGTTCAACAAGTATTTCAACAAGCCCTCTACAGTCTCCAAGTTCGTCTTCGACGAAACGCAATACGGTCAACCTTCACCTAGGCCTACAGTCTCCAAGTTCATCATCGCTGTAAGCTATTTCGGCCCTCACTCGGGATAGTGTTTTGTTACGTAGTGCTTCCATCAGCTCTGCCTAATTACGTAGGCCTAAAGTGTTCCCAGTACCAGTCAAACTAACTCTCGTGTTAAGACCGCAGTAGGCCTATTCAAGTGTTGTACCAATACCGTAGTTTTGTATCATCCTGTTATTGTGTTCATTCGTATAATTTACTTATCTTGCATCTTATTGTTTATGCGCTCCTTTAATGCATTACACTTTTCCGACCTAATCCATATACTGTGCCGTACCATACTTCCATTATTTATGTTATCAATAGGCTTCATCATACATTCTGTGTTCACTCAGCATATCTCATTAGCCTACCTAAATTAGTGTTTAGCATTATTGTACTTACTTAACAAATAGGCTATATAACCATTTCTTATTGCTAATACTCAGCCATCTTTAGCATAGTGTAAATGCCGTTATATAATTGTTAATCATTATAAATACCTTTATTGAACTGTTAATCGCTGTGAACAAATAACTGATTTATTTTCCTAATTAAACACAAAACAACAAGGTAATTTCTCTCTCCTTATTAAATATTGTTTATTTAGGCAGTAGGCCCAAGTTGGTGACCCCATAATTATTTCATTTCAATATCATTCATAAATAATAGTAAGCCTACTTTCTTAGCCACATCAAATCGATGATCCGTAGACCACTATAAATTGATGACCCTGGAGTGAATATAAATTGTTGACTCCAGCCTTATCATTAACAATCAATCATTATCAGTCAATTAACCATTATCATTATTATAGTGCCAACTTTACGCTATAAACCGGTAACATCAAATTGGTTAACCGTAGGCTACTATATTTGTATCCGCTTGTTTAGTTGCTCATTTATCTATTTTAATTTTACTTGCCTAGTCCGTTTACTGGACCACACCGTACAGTACCACCTCAGTTATTATT
>JAJOZX010005711.1:0-95000 GCA_023014485.1 Bathynomus jamesi
AGGTATCTAACCTAGGTGTGAATTTCTTAATGGTCTCTGGATTGTTTCCTTCTCGTCTTTTTCATTCGTTTCTCGGTTTATAAGTTCTGTATAATAAACAACAATGTAATATCCAATGTAATAATAAATTTATGTTTTTCTGTAATAAATAATAATGCAATATTCAATGCAATAAATTTAATAATAAATGTAATACGTAATTATGTAAAAAAAAAAAAAAATAGAATCTATATGTTTAGAACAGGAAGATAGTTTTAAATTTGTGCGAATGTACTTATAAGCGGGCCCCTTTAATGAAAATGCCCTTCCATTGTTGGGAGAATGGGATCTAACCTAGGTGCAAATTTCTTAACGGTCGGTCCCCGGACTGGTTTTCCCTCTTGTTTTGGTTCATTCATTTTTCTGTATCCACCCGAGGAGGATGCCAGTGGGCATTGAAACTGTTGTGGAAATAAACTCTGTCTATTAGAGTGGGTTTTTTTTATATTTTGACCTTCACGTAGAAAAAATAAGTTTTTTGCATTTTTCTGGTCTTTAAAAGTTGCTATCATACAAAAGAAGTAAAATGAACCATGTTTCACAAATATCTGATGTCATTAACGCCCCTGTACATGCCCTCTGAAGTTTTGCTGATATTAACAATGGAAAATTATTAGCCACTTTATCTGGTTTTGTTAAAAAAATACTATTAAATTGCTATGACATCAATATTCACATCATAAATTTAGCTAACTGAATTGTTTGCTGATGCTAAATGACAACATTAGCCACAAAAACTGATTACAGTAAACCCTCGATTTAACGGACTAATAGGGGGGAAGGGGTGTCCGCTAATGCTGAAAGTCTGTTAAATCGAAATAGGTGAAATAGGAGTGGGAGTCGGTGAAGTTCGCTTAAAGAAAGCATCCAGCTTCAGTTGTTTGCCACTCTGATGATGTTTCTTAATTATGATCACCCTGAACTGCCGAAAATGTTCATAGTAAGGGACAATTTCAGGGTCAGAAGATGTCCCTATGTAGTGGATGGCGATGTCCATGAGATTCCTCATTTCAGACAGTCTAGGCCGTGCTGGTGTAACTTGCTCTTCCTCAATGTCTTCTTCTTCTTCCCCTGCCCCTGCCATCCACAATTTCTTCTTCAGTGAGGACTTGGTAGCCAGGATCACCTTCATCATTTTCAAGCCATTGCTGAACATCATCTTCAGTTGTTTCCCGGTTGCCAGCAACGGTGCAGCGTTTAAGATTTTTTAAAATTATTATTAATTAATGTACTGTATTATTATTTGTCTGGTCCGTTAAATCCGAAATCCGTTACATCAGGGTCCGTTAAATTGAGGGTTCACTGTATTTGCCATTGATTATTATTTTATGATTATTATTTACATATAATCATATTATTATATTATATATATATTATATACGGTATATACTGTACAGGGTATCCATAAATGATTACCCTGATTAAAGCATGCTCTAACTTTTAAATAAACACTCATATTCAAACAGTTTTAATCATAAGTAGATAAACATACTAAGTTTTGATACATAGTTAATGAACTTAATAAGCTTCCACATGTGCACCCCTAGTGGCACGTAAAATGTCTAAATGGTATTCACACTCACACCACACATTTTCTAACATTTGTGGGTTAACTGTTGCAATTGCATCCGTAATGCATTCTCGCAATGTCCTGATATTTGGAACTGTTGCAAATCTTTAACATGACCCCAGAGAAAGAAATTCAGCGGGGTAATGTCTGGTGATCTTGGGGGCCATGGGATTGACCCATCCCTGCCAATCCATTGATTTGGAAATGTTGCGTCAAGAGTTTCACAAACAACATGCACCCAATGAGGGGGTGCCCCATCTTATTGGAAGATGACAGTTGGCTGCCTGTCCTGCAGCTGGGGGATGACATAATTGGTGAGCATATCCAGGTACACAGTTGCGGAAACAGTGTTCTCAGCGAAGAAGAAAGGACCAATTATCTGGTCATGCATTAGTTCACACCAGACATTGATCTTCGGACTGCCCCGAATATGCTCCCTTACGGCACGTGGGTTTTCCGATCCCCAAATACGCACATTGTGTCTGTTGACTCTACCACTAAGATGAAACGTAGCCTCGTCTGAAAAGCAGACACATAACAAGAAGTCATTATCCTCGTCAATGCTGTTCAAAATGTCAATAGCAAATTCACGTTTTGGATAGTCATCATGCTTCAGTTCTTGAACAATTTGTACCTTGTAGGTGTGTAACTTCAAATGTTTGTGTAACACCTTATGCACCATAGACTTCAGTATCTTTAGTTGGCATGAAGCCTGTCTCACCAATTTCCTTGGTGACCATGTGAAAGCAGTTTGAATGTTTTCCACCATCCCATCGGAAACTGATGGTCTACCACTGCTCTTTCCCTTTTCCAGGTTTTCCAGTTTCCAAGAATTTTTTTATCCACGACTTAACTTCACATCAGGTGGATTCTTTCCATACTTTGTTCTGAACCTTTGCTGAACACTGACAGGAGATTTTGTTTCTGCAAGCCACACAACACATTGTGCCTTCTCTGTCACAGACACCATCTTAACTGAACAGCTACTACAGCGCTCCTAGCGGCGAATGCAGTAGACGAAACACACCAGCACAGAAACTGTGTGTGTGTACGAGATCACCTGTAAAAAGAAAACAGATGTAAGATTCATCATTAAAACATGAGAGCATACTGTTTTCAGGGTAAACATTTATGGACACCCTGTATATATATTTATATATATATATATAATATTACATGATTATTTTAGTTGTAACTTTTTTATGCTTGTTTAATAATTTTTTCTCATTTACAGGAGCTAAAGAAATCTTAAAATAGACTTACAGTAATTAACAGGATCAAAATGAGAGAGTTACGTTCTGCTTCCACACACCAGTGTGGAGGTGTGGAATATATTGAGCTATATCAGTTTAAGGCAGGTGTACTGCCACTCCAGCAAGATGTTGTTCAAGTGATGTTGTTCATGCTGAGGCCAGCCAGAGCTGGTAAGAATCAACTTTCTGTTAGTGATGCTGCATGGAAAGTTGCCTACAACTTGCAGAACCTTTGGATCTGGTGCAACCTATACACAAAGTCGATCAGTAACATTGTCAACCGGATAACAAAATTGTATGAAGAGTTCAAAAAACACTATCAGGTTCACTCACAGAGAATGACTGAAGCAAGATGAGCAGAAATTTCAGAATTCAACATCCACTTGGATGAAAAGGTTTCTAATTTTCTCAACAAGTATGAACACATCACTAACCAACTTGCATGCATCCTGCGCTCATTCAGTAACCTTGAATATATTCACATCCTTTATCTAGCTGGTGCACTAATTGGAATACATTTGATTGAACCATTCATCATTCTGACATTGGCTAGCACAACAAATTATGCTAAGATCATGATTGCATTTCCAATGCTGTACGATGATTTATGCAAAATGGATCCATCTGATCTCCTGAACAGTGATGAGCCTGCATTCAACTTCATATCACCTAATAGGTTTAAAATGGTTCTGAGGAATGAAGACATCCGTAATTCAATCACGAAAGCCATTAACTGCTACAAACCAAGAGTCACAAATGTTCTCAGCATCATCATGAAGAAATTAGCAGCTGGATGGCAAAAATGTGGAGACATATTCTAGTTTGGTGACTGTGATGCGTTAGCCCCTCGACAGGTAAATGCAATACATAATTTTGTAATGTCCTAGTGTTGTTGAATTGGTTATTTTTGTATCCTCATGGTACAGTACTATTTTATTCCTTTTCAGGTAGCTAGCATTGATGGATCAGGAGAAACTACAGAAAGCACCAATCAACAACTTGCATCCAGAATGGTCACTGGTCAGTGGGCAGCATCAACTATGAGCTCAGTCAACGTGGTGCAAAACAGCTACCTATGGCCAGCTGTGCACATGTAAAAGGAAGAAGCACTGACTTGATTGAAGGCAAGTCTATGGCCAAAGTTTAAGTAAAACTAGTACAGCAAGATGGTCCCCTTCCTAACGTGTTGGTAGAATGGAGCAGAAAGCAACAAGAACTTAAGGGGCAAGGATTAAGTGACAAGGAGGTAGCAAACATAGCAGCAGACAAGAGAAAGAACAAAGATCTAGACACCCTGAAGAAACTTGGTGGACCTTTCACCAAAGGTAGTGAAGTAGATGATTTTGTGAATGATACAAGGTTGTCACTCAAAGAGAAAAATGACAGAATATACATCGAAGTGAGATATGCAAGAGATACATCGACATCTCTTCCCAGGTAGTCAGATATCTTCAAACTGAAAAAGTACTACAAGAATCTTCCAATAGAGACTTATGCAATTAACTTGAAAATCTATCTAGACAGAGTTGCATCAAATATGACAATGACTATGAAAGAATTTCATAATGCTATAAATATACACACTCCCCGAGTTACGACCACCCGACTTACGTCCATCCAGACTTACGACGATGACTGTCGTATTGAATAAATGAAATAAAATAGATGACGAAAAATTTGAATTCCAATCAGTTTATTTACTACTATTATTATTTATTATTATTTGTATAATTTGTGTGTTTTGTTATTTTACTTTGACTGAACTACGTATATGTTAACGCACATCACTACTGTTGTGGTTATTTTTTACTTACAACAGGTTTGTCGAAATGTACCTGTACTTATGTGCTAAATAATGTGTGATAATTAGAGGCATTTATATTATGCTATGTCTGAATTTATGATTTTTTGTTTTGTCTAGGTGATGTAAAAATATATACATTAGGGTGGTCCTTGCTTAGGGGGTGAAATTTCAAGTTGAACATTTTTCAGCTCCCACCCGCGGAAATCGTTCGAATGATCGAGAAAACTCTCTAGGTGATTTATTTTTTTAATCGGACAACGTTTACCCCTCCCTCATTGAGCATTACCATCAAGCTAAGTTTTTGACTTTCAAGTAAATGTTACATAATTTGTAATGTTTGTTTTTTCATTCTTTCCAGATTTTCAGTGGTTGGATAACTAATGTGTGTAAAACTGTAAATTCTAATGATTATAATTTAAACTGAATAACTCCTTTAACCATAAGTCAAGCTACCCGTCAGTGGTTGAATAACTAATGTGTGTAAAACTGTAAATTCTAATGATTATAATTTAAACTGAATAGTGAATAACTCCTTCAACCTTTAAGTAGATAACCTGGATCATGGCAGCGAAGCTTCGCTACCTGATTGCCCCGCAGGAATCGATCGCCGGGTCGCAACTTCCTTTGCAAAAAGAGGTCTTGGCCCTGACGGTCTACAGGATCGACGTCCAGAAGAAGTCACTTCGAGAGGCCGCCAACCAGGTCGTCGAGCTCGTCACCGAGGTGTGGTCCAAGGCGCGAATCCCCCTCCGCCGGAAGGACTACATCGTCACCAAGATTGAGAAGCTCCACAAGGAGTTCAATGATGTGAAGAGGAACAAGGGGCGAGCTGGCGCTCAAGCGAAGCGGGAGGACGAGTTCAGCGAGCGGATGATGAACCTGTTCGACGTCGCTGCCGCTAACGCCATGGAGCTGCTCAAGAACGAGGAGGACAAGGCGTTCCTCCTCGCTCAGCGCGAACCCCGTCGGCGCGGCAAGCTGGGGTCCGTCGACTCGACGCTAGCCGCTGTCGATGCCCGCGCATCTCAACGCCAAGGGGAAGAAGACCGACGGAGGCAGCGAGCCGAGGAAGAAGCGACGACATCTACGGCCCGAGTGGAGCTCGAGTAGTCTTCGTCCTCTTCCAGTGGTGCCGCAAGCGCAGCGGAGAGCGACGACCATGGAGAAGAAGGGAGCCCTCGGGCTCCAAAGCGCTCCAGGCGGGGCACGACGAACATCGTTTCGGCGGCTGTGGCGTCGTCGCTGGATCGCACGAAGGTGACCGACCGAGGAGCTGTCTACGTCCTGACAGAGGTTGCCCGGTCGCTTGGGCACGACGTCGCAGAGCTCAATATCAACCGCAGCTCCATCCGCCGACACCGGCGCAGGCACCGCTCCAGGCTCAACGTGGCGCTCAAGGAAGAGCTGAGGGCCGGCAATCTTGTCGTTCACTGGGATGGCAAGCTCATGCAGGACTTGACGAGCAAGGAGCAAGTCGATCGGCTTCCCATCTTGGTCTCCGGTAACGGCGCGGTGCAGCTCCTGGGCGTCCCGAAGCTGCCGAGTGGAACGGGCTCTGAGATGGCCAAGGCCGTCCTCAACGCGTTGGAGGAGTGGGAGCTCACTGAGCAAGTGAGTGGCTTGTCATTCGATACCACCGCCTCGAACACCGGCCGGAACAACGGAGCGTGCGTCCTCATCGAGCAACACCTCGCGAAAGACTTGCTCTACTTCGCGTGCCGCCATCATGTGCTGGAGCTCCTCCTCGGTGCGGCGTTCACGGCTGTGATGGGCCCCACGTCCGGTCCTGACGTGATCCTCTTCAAGCGTTTTCAGGAGCGCTGGGATTTCCTGGACAGAAGCCAGTACGAGTCCGGCGCTGCGCACCCCGATGTCGCTCCTCTGCTCACCACTGTCGACACGGAGTGGTTTGAGAAGGCGGTAGTCGAGCGCAAGGACCTGCGCGACGATTACCGTGAGCTGCTCGAGCTCACCCTCCTCTTCGTCGGTCACGTCCCCCCGCGAGGAGTGCGTTTCCGAGCTCCCGGGCCGATTCACCACGCCCGCTGGATGGCGAAGGCAATCTACGCTTTGAAGGTCTGGATGTTCCGACAGCAGTTCAAACTCACGGCGAGGGAGGAGAGTGGCCTCCGGAGCATCTGCATCTTCGTCTGTCTGGTCTACGCCAAGGCGTGGACGGAGGCTCCGATCGCCGCAACTGCCCCCTGAAATGACTTCGCCCTCCTCAAGGACCTGCTGGCCTACTCTGACATCAACCCTGCGGTGGCCAAGGTGGCGCTGACCAAGTTCCAGAACCACCTCTGGTACCTGTCGGAGGAGCTGGTGGCGCTAGCGCTGTTCGATCCGGGGATCGCCGTCGATCAGAAGAGGAAGATCATCGCCTCTCTCCACGACCGGGTAGGTGAGGAGTCCCCGGCGAAGCGGCCCATGCTGCCAAACCGAGTACTCGCCGGGCTTCAGTTGGAAGACCTGGCATCGTCCAACACATGAGGTTTCTTCGAGAAACTTCGACTGGAGGACGGCTTCCTCGAGGTCGACCCAGAGACCTGGCCAAAGCGGGAAGACTTCAAGACAGCGGCGGCACGTGTGGGAGGGCTCGCCGTAATCAACGACCATGCCGAGTGAGGAGTTGCCCTCGTCCAAGAGTACAACCGGACGCTGACCCACGACGAGGAACAACTCCAGTTCCTCCTGCAAGTCGTCGCTCGCCACCGCTGCCAGTTTCCGGACTCTCGGAAGCGAACCCTACAGACCCAGGATCGCTAACCGGGCAACAACTGCAACCGGGCAACAACATCTCCGGGGGTAAAAGTTCAAGGTCGATGAGGGAGGGATAAACGTTGTCTGATTTAATAAAAAATTCAACTAGAGAGTTTTCTCAACCATTCGAATGATTTCCGGGGGTGGGAGCTGAAACTTCCCAACTTTGAATTTTAAGGACCACCCTAATATACATATATTATTTTCCATTATTTTCTAGCAAATATATTCTGTAATGAATTAATCAATTACAGGTCTATGGTTATTATTCGTTTTTTGACCCAGTCACACCCAGCTGTAACAGCAATATATATTGAATAACCAATCAAAACTGAATGAGAAAATATATATATTATCTTGTGCAAATTTGTATAAAATATGTTTTTTTATTAAAATATATTTCCTATTTTTGGTGTTTTTTCAATATATATATATATCGACTATTTGGTGAATATTTCTTATTTTTGGTGATTCTGGCTACTTCTGTGTAAATCAATTTGTCCTGTTTTACAAATAAATCATTTTTAGCAACTGTTCGTCTGTTGAACTCTGTTCAGTTTGGTTTTTTGTGACTAGAAGTATGACGTGTCAGTTATGCATATTTGATTTTAAAGATGTGATCCGCCATATTGCCCTCGATGAAGACAAGAGTTTAGACTTTTTTTTTCAATCACGGAATAATTAAGACATCCGTGACCTGCCCTAAATGCAATAGTGCTTGTATTTTAAGAAAAGACCAGAAGGTCTTTTCGGTGCCATAAAAAAATCCTAAAAATAAACGTGTGTCGTTTCAGTTTAAGGGCAGGCAAAATTTAGCGGACTACCCATGCAAGGTTGGCACATGTTATTACATTATCATTTGTATAATTTAGGTCTCAGGGGTACGGGGGCTCCGCCCCCATAGAGATCATGCATTACAAATTGATCGGTCCTAATGTTTTGCGGACAGTTCACTATGTGACACCGGTTAGGTCAACTGTACGCCCTTGATGATTGGTTAGGTTAAGTCATGATATTTTTGTTTAAATTAGTTAGTTTAAACGAAAATAATGAGTGCAAACTTTTCTGGTGTGGAGGGTGAACCCTTTCCCCTTTTAGTTCTCAGCCCTTTCCCCCTGGCTTTGATTATTATTATTTATATATTAAATTTCCTTGATTTTTGAATGAAATACTTGTTATAGATAGGATTTTAATGGTTCTCTCTCTCTTTCCAGCAAATAAATAAAGAATAACAATGTTATATGTTAATATTTTTTACAAAAGAATAGTATAACCAATAAGTCTTAAATACGTATAAAAAGTAAATAGTAAAGAATGAATAATTATTAAATAAGTATGTTATAACAAAATAGTAATAAGTAAATAAACTAAGATAAACTATTAAGTAGAAAGATAGTAATAAATAATAAGCATTAAGTACTAAATTGTTAATATCTTAACAAAAAGAATAAACAATAAGTTATATATAAAGAAATGGTAAACTTGTAAACAAGGAATGAGGAATAAAACAGTTTTATTAAATTAGTATGGGAAAAAGAGAGAGAGTTGGACTGTCGCTTGTTAAACCCTGTTAGTAAACGGATAATAATAGTACTTGTTTGTTAATACATTTTAGTGAACAAATAAATAAATAAAGAATAAGTATGTTATATGTTAATATTTAAACAAAAAAAAAGAATAAACAAATTTAGTAAAAGAGACGCTTCTGAGGTTTAAAAGTGTTGGCGTGTGTGTCAAAACTCGAGTTTTGAGAAGTGGGGGGAACCAATTGGCGCATGTGTGGAAATGTAAATAATAAAAAATATAGTTTAAGTGTGTAATTTGACAAGAGAAAATAAAGAACATAACAGAGGAAACTAAATTCAGGCTGGATTTGTCTGAGAGGCTGAAGACCGTTATTGGACCAAGGGAACTTTAAGTTCTGTTAGGAAGGGGATGCCGGAGATATTGAACCACTAACAGAAGGAAGCTATTCTGGCAAGACCTGTGAAACAAGTAAGAAACTGTTGGTGGCAGGAGCCAGCAGTCGTGGAATCGGAGGTCTGGGCAGCGAGCCTGGATCCAACAACCCTTCAAGGTAAGCAGCCTGGTTTCGTGAAGTTCTTAAACAAAAGAAAAATTCTTATTCGTGGTGTGGCCGTTAGGTTAATCCGAATCCCACCACATAAAATAAGTGGCGCCCGAACAGGGACTTCCACTCAGAAAAGTGGGTTGTTTCCTGGTTGGGTTGTATAGAAAGAGAGTGAGTGAAAGGGTAGTTGTAGGTTGGGTGTAGTAGTAGTAGAGTAGAAGTGAAGTCGGGTAGCATCTTTAGAGATGCCTACCAAGGAGGAGTTAGAAAGGAGGTTGAGGGAGATGGAGGAGGCATTAGAGGTAGAAAAGGCTAGGAACCATCAGTTGGAGTTACAGAAGGCAGAATTAGAGAATGTTTTGGGGAAATTGCAAAGTAGATTAGAGGAACAGAGTAAAGAATTAGTAGTTTGTCGTCAAGAGATGGAAGAAAGGATGACTGAGAGTAAGAAAGAGATGGATGATGGGTTAAAGGCAATGGTTAAGAGAATGAGTGAGTTGGAGGGCAAGCTTGATGGGAAAGAGAAAAAGGAAGGGAAGGGGGGTTTTGAAGGGGAAAATAATAAGGGTGTTGGTAGTAAGAAAGGGGCACATCTAAAGGAGGTAGCAGTAGGGGGCCTGGAAGGAGAAGGGAGTGAAAGTGTGAGTGAGGGGAAAGAAGAAAGACCCTACAAGGTGATGGTGCATTCCACCCCTAAGGAGGGTAAGAAGAAGCTTGAGAGCTTGAGGGTGAGGATCAGAGGGAGAAAGGTAAGAGGATGGCAGGGCAGGCTAAGAGGGGCAAGGCGGGAATGAAGGGGGCTCGGAGGGCATCTGGTAAGAGGGCTTCTCAGAAGGTTCAACGCTGCGTTAGCGCAGATGACTCCCTCTATTCCAGCATTGAGGATAGTATGTATGAGAGTGAGACTGAAACCGAGAGTGATACGAGTGAGGGTGTAAGAGTGCATAAGGGAATCTTAATTAGGGAGATTCCGAAGGTTGCAAAATTTAATGTTTATAATGGGAGAGATGTACAAGAGTTTTTGAAAGAGTATGAACGTCATTGTAAGAGCAAGTATCCAGACGCTCCTGAGTATTGGGTGAAAGAGATGGGTGACTGTTTGGAAGGTAGGTTGCTAGAGTTTTACAATGTTGTTGTAAATTCAGGAGTGCCTGTGAAGTATGAGGTGTTAAGGGAGAGATTGGTGGAGCAAGTGTTAAGAATAAGAGGGGGTGTGAAATATCGAAAGAAGGATGATTTTGAGAGAGCAAGGATGCAGAAGGGGGAGAGTATTGATTTGTATGCATATAGACTTGAAACTTTGGCGAGAAAGAAATTTGGAGATGATGGGATAGATGAGAATAAAAGGTTGGTAAGAAAGTTGATTGAGACAGTACCTGAGTGTGAGAGAGAGTTTTTGAATGTTAAGAGGAAAGAATGTGTAAGAGTGAGAGGGACACGTTTGAAGTGGCATGAAATTTTGGAATTGTTAGAGGACCGAGTGTATGAGTGGGATTGGGAGGAATAGGGAAGCAGATGTGCGAATGGGGACAGCGATGAGGGAGGAACAAGTACCTGTGTTTCCTAGTTATGCGGAAGCATTAAGAAATACTAGGCCAGGTCACCCTCCAGTTAGCCAAGCATCCATGGCCCAAAACCCAATGGAAATGCTGGCTAACTTTGTGAACGAATTCACAAGGGTGTATGGAGGGTCGGCCATGCAACAACCAGGGCCTCCTCCCACATCGGGTCCCAGAATGAATGGTCCAATGCTGTGGCAAACGTATAGAAGGCAAGGGCTTCAAGGCCAGTCAACAATGAATGAGCAAAGAGGGCCAGTGAATGGAGGAAATATGGGGAATGTGAGAGGGTGTGCATATTGCAGTAGAGGGGAACATAGTATAGAGACCTGTAGAAGAAGAGTGGGTGCGTGTTTTGCATGTGGGCAGATGGGACACATGGCGTATGAATGCAGAACACCTGGGTATGAATGTAGGGCATGTGGAAACTTTGGGCATATTGCCCGGTTCTGTCAAGCCCGACAGCAGGGTGCTCCAGCACCAGCAGGAGGGAGTCCTGACTCCTGTGTCTCATGCAGGAAATCAGCCAGTGTCAGCCATGCCAGCTCCTCAACCTCAGAGGCAGGGCCCTCAAGGGGGTGCTGTCACTGGAAATGGCGAGGCTGGTCCCAGTACGGGAAACGCATAGGGCAGGGGCTTCGCATTGGGGTTGGGGTCCCTGCTTCTCTGAGTGATGAATGTGTAATTGAGGCATTAGCAGGATGGTGTCAAGTGAATAAGGAAGTGAGAGCAAGTGAGAAAAAGGTAGTGTGTATGGTTATTCCTGTTGAATGGGGAGGGTGTATGGAGGGCATTAGTGGATACAGGATGTTCACCTAATTTAATAAGTAAGCAAGGAATTGAATGTTTGTGTAAAGAGAATGAATTAGGAAGAGTGAATTGGGGAGTAACGGGGGAAATTAAAGGGGTTGGGAACATCCCAGTACAAGTGTTGGGAGAGGTGCAGATTAAAGTGAAAGTGATGGGGTGTGAAATGGAAGAATGTGTGCTTTATGTGGTTGATAAGGAGAGTGAAAAGTATGACATGATTCTGGGGTATGAGTTTTTGAAAAAGAACCGATTGGTGATCCATCCTGCTAGACGTATGATTGAGTGGAAGAATGAGTTGGGTAAGTGTGAATTCTTTGTGCTTTTGTGATTTCAGAGTACAAACATGGAACATTTAAAACTGAAACAGAAGTGTGCTGATCCTTTGCTGCGTCACAAAGGTCAGTGTCGAAAGAAGAGTTTGAGAATTGTACCACAGGAACTTGTAAATAAGTTTCCCGATCTGCACTTAACACTACATCACAGACTTTGTAAGCAGTGTAGAGAACATCTTGAGTCCTTGCCTGAGAAAGGAATAGGCACTTTGAATTCAGACATAAATGATGATTCTTCTTGTAGTAGTGAACCACCTGAAGATCTTGAGAAAATTGAAAATGTTGACAATAGTGATGCATCAACTTCAGAGCAAAACCATGAGATGTGTACTTTGAATGCTTCTTTTGTTTCAATTGGTGAATCACCCATAAAAAAGAGAAAGCTTGTAGAGCAAAAGTCATATGGAGCTAAAAAACTAAGCAAGGTGACAGAGACAGTTAAGAAGAGAATGGAAACAGTTGCAGGAAAAGAGATTTCTGACTCACAATTTAAGGAGCCATCTGGAGATGTAGACTGTTTAGAAATAATAAATCAACTCAAGGAAAAATTCAAAAATAAAAATACTAAAAGAAGTGATAAAATAAAAATCCTCACTGTATTGCCCAAAAGTTGGAGCATTAGGAAAATTGCTTCAGAATTTAACACAACAAGGCATACCATACAGCATCTATTGCTAAAAAAATAGTTGAAGAAAAAGGTGTCCTTTCAGACCCAAATCCAAAGGGTGGGAAAAGAATTAAACAGGATACTGTTGACGCTATTAAAGCATTTTATCTTTCAGAAGACATCAGTAGAACAATGCGGAAAGAAAGACTATTGTAGTATCATTGACAATGAAAGAGGAAGGATACATTTGCAAAAGCATCTTTTACTTTGCAATTTAAAAGAAGCCTATCATATTTTCAAAGAAAGAAATCCTTTGGTTAAGGTGGGATTCAGTAAATTTGCAGAATTGCGTCCAAAGCAGTGTGTTATTGCTGGAGCAACAGGAACTCACTCAGTATGTGTCTGTACAATTCATCAGAATGCCAAACTTATGTTTGTAGGAGCTGAATTAGAAAAACTAACTGCAAATGATGATGACACCTATTAAGAATGTACATCATTGTGTTGCCTTTATGGAATGCAATCCTGCCTCACAGAAATGCTGCCTCAGACAATGTGAACAATGTGGAGATCCATCAGATTTAAAAAACAGACTACTGGACATATTTACAAACAACTTCATTGATATCATAAATTTTAAAAAGTGGACCAATACAGATTGGTCAAATCTTGAATCAGTAGAACTGAATACAGATGAATATATTGACCAATTCTGTAACCAACTGAAAGAATACCAGATACATGACTTCAAGACAAAGATGCAAGCAACTTATTACCATGAAACAAAAATGTCTTTGAAAGATGGTGAGGTCCTTGCTGTGTGTGATTTTGCTGAAAATTATTCCTTTATTCTTCAAGATGAGGTTCAGAGCTTTCACTGGAACAATGAGATGGCTACTCTACATCCATTTGTTATTTACTATAAAAAGGAAGATGAGATTGCTCACCTTAGCTTTGTTATTATTTCAGAGTGTAACATCCATAACACAGTTGCTGTACATTTGTTTCAAAAGCATCTGATAAAATTCCTAAAAGATAATATCTCATCCATCGGTTCCATCCACAAAATAATTTACTTTTCAGATGGGTGTGCAGGACAGTATAAGAACTGCAAAAACTTTTTGAATCTTTGCCATCACAGAGATGATTTTGGAATTGAGGCAGAATGGAATTTTTTTGCAACAAGTCATGGAAAGGGACCCTGTGATGGTATTGGAGGCACAGTTAAGAGATTAGCTGCAAAAGCTAGTCTACAACGACCTTATGATGAACAGATCCTTACTGCAGAACAGTTATATACATTTGCAAGTGAAAATATTGTAAATATAAAATGTCATTTTTCAACCAATAAAGAGCAAGAAGAGGAAAGCCAACTTCTCCAAGAAAGACACTCAACTGCAAGGACTATTGCTGGTACACAGAAATTACACCATTTACAGCCAGTTTCATTGACTTCTCTTAAGGTTAAACATTATTCATTATCAGATTATTCAAATATTGAGAAAGTTACTGAAAAGGAAGAAGTTGTGACTGAGGAGAAAATACATGGTTTTGTTACTGCTGCATATGATGGCCATTGGTGGGTGGCATGTGCTGGAAAAGATACCAGAGAATAGAGAAGTAAAAGTCACATTCCTTCATCCTCATGGGCCAAACCCATCATTTGTGTATCCTGGTCGACCAGATGAATTAATCTTACCATATTCAGATATTCTAACACAAGTTGAGGCATCTACTACTAATGGATGAACATACAGGATTTGCAAAGAAGTTACTTTGAAGGCATCCAAAGCTTTGGCAGATCTACAGCACAGAAAGGTAAGAATTCAAAATTAAAATGGTCATGTAACTATATATACACTGCATACATTTTAAGTTGTGATAAATGGAAATCAATGAGCACTATACCTATACATATTGTATGTACATTTTAATATGTTACTTGTATTTGTTAATTAGGTAGCTATCTAGGTATACATTAAAAATTGTTTTCTCTTCTAGAAATCACAATAAATTGGGTGGCCCACAAGAATCTTGTCAACTACTGAAAACCATCACATACATGCACAACATACAGGTGAGGTGGGTAAAGAACAAATATTTAAAAATAAGCATTTGCTTGTTTGTAGAAGGCTGCAGATAGTATGTAGATATGGGTTGTATTTGTAAGAGATTGAGCTGACCTTAGACAAAAATGGTTACTGACATACAAGGTCACAAAGTCATGACTTTTTGACAATTTTTGTATAAAATTACTTTTTTCAAAATGTTGCTTGAATTCATTATTTTTTATACATTGAACTAGTTATCAGCCACTTACAGCTTCTTGGGATTTTGTTGTACATGACTCAAGGTATTAATGTAAAAAAATTGAATTTTTTAGGAGAAGGTATTTTTTTTTTATTCAAGGTCAAAGGTCAACTTTTGAAGGGATTTTTTTATTTTTCACAGTAGAGATATTTAACAAGAGACAATAAAGAAGGGGCTACTAAAGAGCTTTAAAATGAGACCAAAATCAATGCTCTAGCTTTAACAGTTTTTTAGTTACACCGTTTTGAAAATAGTCATTTAACACAAAAAAGGTCAAAATGTCACAACTTTGTGACCTTGTATCTCAGTAACCAAAGGTCAGTCAGCTCTAATAATTTGGGAATTTAAGTTTGGCATGTATATCTGCTATTGTGCCAAGTATGAGCAAAATTGAAAGGGGTGAGTATGTTAGAGGGGCCATGGATGATACGTGACTGTGTGGATGAGGTAGAGCTCAGCCCTTCTGTGGTACCTGTAAGGGTTCCAGAAGGTCCTATTGAGCTCTACAGGGGTCTTGTGGATACAGGTGCCCAAATCAGTCTGGTGAATGAGCGAGTGTTGTGTGATTTAGATGAAGAGAATGTGCCTGTATCCCGAGAAAGAGTGGGTGTGAGAATACGTGGTATCGGAGGGGGAACAGTCGCGTCACATGAAGCTGTGCAGTTGAGGGTGGGATTAGGTGCATGTAAAGAGGTATGGGAGCACAAGTTCATAGTCTTGAAAGGGGAATCAATGCCCTGGGATTTTCTACTGGGAATTGATTTCCTTGAGAATATGAACTTGAGTGTGGATGTTGGTCAGGGCTCAGTAATGAGAGGAGAACATGTGGTCAGTATGGGAATGTTTCCGAGTATAGATGCTGTGTTAGTGGGAGCAATTGAGTTAGAGGTGGAAGACCAGTGTGAAGTGTTGAGAGATGAAGATATTTTAGATATGCAAGAGGGAGATGAGGTGATATGCAAGTTGAGAGAATATGTGTATAATGGTACAGATGTGAGAGAGTGGTCAAAAGAGGTGGAAGAGTATAAAAGGTATGCGAAAAAGTTGGCTATATGGATGGGAGTGCTATATTATATGAGGGTAAATAAGGTGGGTGAGACAGTGTGTGTGCCAGTGATGACATTTGAGGGTATGGTAGGATTGGTGATTATTACACAGAGGATGTATGGGCATGTGGGAAAAAACAAGTTATGGGAATTGATGAAAGGAATGGTTTTCCACCCTAGGCTGGGACTGGTTGTTGCAGAAGTGGCAACTACTTGTGAGAGTTGTCAAAAGCGAAAATACCAGTCCCAGTATAGCTGCCCCCCAGTGCGAAAGATTGAAGTGAAAGAACCCTGGGAGCTTGTGGTGTTTGATATTGTGAGTATGCCGAGAACGAGTAGAGGGAAAGTTGGAATATTAGTAGGGGTCGATCACAAGAGTAAGTTTGTGTATGTTGCTGCGTTAGAGAATAAAACAAGTGAGCATGTTGCGAGAGTGATGAGAGAGAGTATGTTACCAATGATGCTTGGAAGGCCGCATAAGTGTTTAACAGATAATGGGCCTGAGTTTAGGGGTGCTAGTTTTGAGAGAATGTTGAGTGAGAATGGGATAGAGCATGTTAGAATAACTCCGTATATGTCTGCTTCGAATGGTTTGGCTGAGCGAACGGTGAAAACGAAAGTGAAATGCTGCGTGTATGTACTGAGGAAGGGGCTGAGTGGGATGCTGAGTTGGCAAGAATTGCCTGGTGCTACAATTCGACATACCACTCAGCCATTCAAACTTCCCCAAGAAGGTATGTATCTACATTTGGAAGGTTTGTGCAAAAGGATATACGATTAAATGAGAATACATGAGATAGATGGAGAGAGGCTGGTGTGCATTTTTAGTCATTTGGTGTTGGTGAGCTTGTTTTGAAAGAGGTGCATGAGGCTGGAAGAAGGAATGAGTATAAGTTGGCGCAAAAGTTTGAGGGTCCATTTGTGGTGAAAAAGGTATGGGAGAATGGGGTAATGTATGTGATTGAGAGGGAGCAAGAGAATGGGCAGTGTGAAGAAGTAAGAGCACATCATCGGCAGTTGCGCAAATGGCGAATACCTCCAGAGTACATCGTATGTCACCCAATGTATGATATGTGTGAGAGGATGGAACAAAAGAAAGCGCTAGAAACCAAGAACATGATGGGAATCCAGGGTGAATGGATGGATGCAGATCTGGAGTTCTTGATTGTGTCAAAGCGGGCAAAAAGGAAGAAAAAGGTGAGAAGAAAGGGAATGAAAGGTGAGAAAGCCAGGCAGATAGGTGAAGGATTCCCAGTTGGACTCTGGAACAGCCGCGGGTGAGGCAGAGTTAGAATGGGATGTTCGGGACTTTGGTGGTTCATGGTGCCAGCCTGGCCCATCCGGGGAATTCTCGTTTGCAGACCTTGAGGGCCTTTCTTTTCTGGGATTTTCCGAGGGTGGAGGAGAAGAGGAGAAGGGAAATCTTCTTCACTCAGAAGTGGAAAGATTGTGTCAGGGAGGGGGTATTAAGAGTGTGGGATTTACAATTCTTGAGAGTGAGGGTGAAAGGGAAAATGTATGTGAAAGAGAAAGGAGTGTAACTGAGCAAAGTATTGTGACCTTAATGGAAAGTGTGAGGGATGAATGGGGAGTAGATAGAGGTGAAGGAAGTATAAATGAAAGAATGAGGAAGAGAATGAATGAGATTGATTTTTGGGAGGAAGTGAGAATGTTATTGCTTGAGATAGAAGAAAATGTGTTGAATAAAAGCTTAGATGTAGAATTAACAAGTAGTATTAGAGAAGATATTAGAAGTAGATGGGTTAGAATGATAGAGAAAGTGCAACAGTGTTTAGGGAGTGGTGATGGTAATGTAGTATAAAGTATTAGTGTAGTGTTCTGTAGGAAAAAATAGTAGTATTGTATGGTGTGTGAAAGAGCGAATGGTTGGAAATTTTGAGGCCAGAAGCTGGGCTGTGCTTGAAGGAGGAAGGTGTCTGGGTGAGTTCCCCAGACCTGCTGCTCCCTGGCTCTGGTGATTTGCTGCCTTGCAGGTTTCAACCTCATTCCTGGTATTGTAAATAACTATTGTAAATAACTATTGTAAATAACTATTGTAAATAACTATTGTAAATAACTATTGTAAATAACTATTGTAAATAACTATTGTAAATAACTATTGTAAATAACTATTGTAAATAACTATTGTAAAATGAAATTGTAGATATATTTTTTAGTATAACGTAAATTATTAAAGAGAAAGTAATTGTTAGCCAGCTGTTAGTCCTAAATATTGAATGTTTGAATGTTTACTGTATTTGTTAAATATAAAGATTATTAAATAACTGAATTATAATTTAAATAAATAAATGAATGATTTATAAAGTAAATTTGTAAATATCTGTTATTCTTATGCTAGCCATGTATGTAATTAATAATTTAAATGATTTAAAATTGAAAAGAATTATTTTTTATAAAAAAAAAAAAATATAAAAAAAAAAAATTTGAAAAATGTTGAAAAAATTATTTTTTGTACATTAAAAAAAAAAAGAAAAAAAAAAGGGGGTTTCTATGTAAATAATTTGTTAATAAATATTTTTGTATAAAGATTGTAAGGAAAGGAAGAGAGAACCATATTAGGATAATGTAGATAATGTAGTAGGTGTGTAGGCTGTATGGCAAGACAGGTGGAAAGGAGCTGGGGGGGGTGGGGGGGATGTGGAGGGTGAACCCTTTCCCCTTTTAGTTCTCAGCCCTTTCCCCCTGGCCTTGATTATTATTATTTATATATTAAATTTCTTTGATTTTTGAATGAAATACTTGTTATAGATAGGATTTTAATGGTTCTCTCTCTCTTTCCAGCAAATAAATAAAGAATAAGAATGTTATATGTTAATATGTAAATGTTAATATTTTTTACAAAAGAACAGTATAACCAATAAGTCTTAAATACGTATAAAAAGTAAATAGTAAAGAATGAATAATTATTAAATAAGTATGTTATAACAAAATAGTAATAAGTAAATAAACATTAAGATAAACTATTAAGTAGAAAGATAGTAATAAATAATAAGCATTAAGATAATAAATAATAAACATTAAGTACTAAATTGTTAATATCTTAACAAAAAGAATAAACAATAAGTTATATATAAAGAAATGGTAAACTTGTAAACAAGGAATGAGGAATAAAACAGTTTTATTAAATTAGTATGGGAAAAAGAGTGAGAGTTGGACTGTCGCTTGTTAAACCCTGTTAGTAAACGGATAATAATAGTACTTGTTTGTTAATACATTTTAGCGAACAAATAAATAAATAAAGAATAAGTATGTTCTATGTTAATATGTAAATGTTAATATTTAAACAAAAAAAAAGAATAAACAAATTTAGTAAAAGAGACGCTTCTGAGGTTTAAAAGTGTCGGCGTATGTGTCAAAACTCGAGTTTTGAGAAGTGGGGGGAACCAATTAGCGCATGTGTGGAAATGTAAATAATAAAAAATATAGTTTAAGTATGTAATTTGACAAGAGAAAATAAAGAACATAACAGAGGAAACAAAATTCAGGCTGGATTTGTCTGAGAGGCTGAAGACCATTATTGGACCAAGGGAACTTTAAGTTCTGTTAGGAAAGGGATGCCGGAGATATTGAACCACTAACAGAAGGAAGCTATTCTGGCAAGACCTGTGAAACAAGTAAGAAACTGTTGGTGGCAGGAGCCGAATGGTGACGTCAGCGGACATACACTTATAGACGAAAAGGGTTTGTCTTGGTATTGCCTATCCCCCATTACAATTTGTACAGAAAGTTTTCAAACACCCTGTATATTGAATAACCAATCAAAACTGAATAAGCAAATATATATATATTATCTTGTGCAAATTTGTATAAAATGTGTTTCTTTATTAAAATATATTTCCTATTTTTGGTGTTTTTTCAATATATATATATATCAACTATTTGGTGAATATTTCTTATTTTTGGTGATTCTGGCTATTTCTGCGTAATTCAATTTGTCCTGTTTTACAAATAAATCATTTTTAGCAATTGTTCATCTGTTGAACTCTGTTCAGTTTAGTTTTTTTGTGACGAAGTATGACGTGTCAGTTATGCATATTTGATTTTGAAGACATGATCCACCATATTGCCCTTGATGAAGACAAGAGTTTAGACCTTTTTTTCAATCACAGAATAATTAAGACATCCATGACCTGCCCTAAATGCAATAGTGCTTGTATTTTAAGAAAAGACCAGAAGGTCTTTAGGTGCCGTAAAAAAAATCCTAAAAATAAATGTGTGTGGTTTCAGTTTAAGGGCAGGTGAAATTTAGCGGACTACCCATGCAAGGTTAGCACATGTTATTACATTATCATTTGTATAATTTAGGTCTCAGGGGTACGGGGGCATGCATCACAAATTGATTGGTCCTAATATTTTGCGGACAGTTCAGTACGTGACACCGGTTAGATCAACTGTACGCCCTTGATGATTGGTTAGGTTAAGTCATGATATTTTCATTTAAATTCGTTAGTTTAAACAAAAATGACAAATGCAAACTTTTCTGGTTAATTTTGAGGTGTTTTGTACGAAACTGCCATCTGTTTCCTATGCAAATGCGTAGTTTTCAAGATGATATCTCAAGAGCTACGCATTTGCACAGGAAATGGATCCATGGCAAATTCGTGCAGAACACCTCAAAATTAACCAGAAAAGTTTGCTCTCATTATAAAAAGAGACTGGGGTCAAAAAATGAATAATTACCGAAATGGGTATCAGATTTGGGAAATTATTTGGTACTTTTGCATTATCCTCCCAATACTAATTCTTTTTTATAACAGCTAACGCCTGCGGTGGGCTATTTTTACCATAACCTAACCTAATACCAACACTAATTTTTTTTATGGTTATTATGTATTTTATCACACACAGTCATTTTACACACCAAAATACATTTTTCTAGTAGTATTTGATGTGATTTGTTCAAATATGACCTCCATTTCCGTCGGAAATGAGATCCAACAAAGTTATAGTACTTTGAAGTTTGGCTCATTTTCAAGGGAAATGGAAGTCAAAATCTAAGTAAAACACATCAAATATTACTAAAAAAGTATTTTGGTATTAATTAACCTAACCTAACCTAACCGTGGCTAAACGAGCCTAACCCTGGCTAAACGATCCTAGCCCTGGCTAAACGAGCCTAGAGTATTACCTTATTATGGATTAGGTGGTGGATACAGACGAGAGCTCGTTTAGCCAGGGTTAGGCTCGTTTAGCCAGGGTTAGGCTCGTTTAGCCAGGGTTAGGCTCGTTTAGCCACGGTTAGGTAAGGTTAGGTTAGGTTAATTAATACCAAAATACATTTTCCTAGTAATATTTGATGTGTTTTGCTTAGATTTTGACTTCCATTTCCCTTGAAAATGAGTCAAACTTCAAAGTACTATAACTTTGTTGGATCTCATTTCCGACGGAAATGGAGGTCATATTTGAACAAATCACATCAAATACTACTAGAAAAATGTATTTTGGTGTGTAAAATGACTGAGTGGGATAAAATACATAATTACCTTTTTTATAATGGAAGGAAAATAAAGTACCATAAACAAAACCAAACCAACATTATATAAAAAAAAATTAGTGTTGGGAGGATAATGCAAAAGAACCAATTATTTATATTAAGGTCTCCACCAAGTTGACAATACTGGCTATTATCAAATGTTTAGGAATAACTTTAGGAGTCTAATGGTATATGTTATTATTTGCGCAATTGCGTATTTATAATGTTATAGGCTTTTAAAGAAATTATTTTCTTAACTCCATTTTAGTCATAATTTTTTGAATGACATCATCATAAGTGTATCTACTTGGGTGGAAAAATCACATTTGGCTACAAAAAATGAGGTATGTGGCTACAGTGTTTTCCATTTTCTCCATTAGTTGGTTTTCCAATATGGCGTGTGATGGATGCGAAATGTATTTGGAAGATGTGATTATAGATATTAACAATATTGATAATTCTGATGTAGAGATTTTTGTCAAACATGGTGTGTTACAGTCATCTTTTAAATGTAGAGTGTGTGGATCTGAGTGTACCTATGATGAATCCATTGATATTAGGATTAGGTAAGTTAGGTTAGGTAGGGTAGGTTAGGTAGGGGGTTAGGTAGGTAGGTTAGGTAGGGTAGGTTAGGTTAGGTAGGGGGTAGGTTAGGTAGGGTAGGTAGGTAGGGTAGGTAGGGTAGGGTAGGTAGGGTAGGTTAGGTAGGTAGGTTAGGTAGGTAGGGTAGGGTAGGTAGGTAGGGTAGGGTAGGTAGGGTAGGTTAGGTAGGGTAGGTTAGGTAGGGTAGGTTAGGTAGGGTAGGTTAGGTAGGTTAGGTAGGGTAGGTAGGGTAGGTTAGGTTAGGTAGGGTAGGTTCTCTAGCAATTTGGACACTGGAATGCATTTTCCTAATAGTATTTGATGTGCAGTTAAAATCTGGTCTTCATTTTATGGGGAAATGAACCAAAATATGTTAAAACTTTGAAGTCTCATAACTTTGATTGGTTCATTTCCGCATAAAATGAAGGCCAGATTTGAACAAAGCACATCATACACTACTAGGAAAATGTATTTTGACATCAAAATTGTAAATATTTACCCAGATTCGAACAAAGCAGAGAAAACTACACTAGAAAAATGTAATTTTGATGAAAAATGTAATTTTGATAAAAAATGTAGCCCCTGTGTCCAGCCAAATATTTACCCCAAAAAATAATAAATCAGCACATTGAAAAGTACTGGGCTCTTCTGAATAACAAACATGGAAGTCAAATTATGTAGGCTAACCTAAGCTACTGCAAATTATTTGAAAAACTGGGCTAGCCTAACTCTAAGCCTTGCTAAATGACTACTAGCTTGAACCCATTTCATAACAAGTTCTACTTGTATTTTCTTGTCCTGTCAGGAAATTTAAGTTTACCATAAATAATAATATGGGTAATGGGTATCGAAGTGGAAAAATCCTATGTCAGATCTAGGATCATGTTTACTCACTATACTCACTACTCAGTTTTACTAAGTGTGATTGTCCCATTTTCTGTTTACCGTTTTCTTAGTTTTTCAGGGTGACTATAATTAAAATGCTCATTCCATGATTTGAATTTGAATTTAAAATGCAATAAGTCAGTAACCTAAGACATTATAACTTAAAATAATCATTGAAAATCTATTCATAAAATTTGGAATATTTAATATTAATCGGCAAATAATCTGCAAAATTTTGCCGATGCTGATAAGCAAAATATCTGCCAATTATGCCAATGCCAATTAATCGGTGCATCACTAATATATAGGTAGGGTTATTATTGAATATTTCACCAACAGTGACCTTGAATAAGGTAATAAGGTAAGTTTAGTACATACGGTATATATTATCATAAGGGAATGAAACCCCTCTGGTTAGCAAAGGTGGGCAGGACCGAGTTCCAAACGGACCGAACTCCAGGAACTCGGTCCTTTTTAAGGACCGTGAGCGGGAAAATCGGTCCCTCTCTCAGTGAGGACCGAAATGAGGAGCGACGGTCCATTTTTAAGCAATTCCGGACGGTCTTTTTTAGTGATTTTAGTGTGTTTAGTGATTATTTGAAGTTCTAAAGAAGATGGATCGTTTCCTCCAGAAGACTCAGAAAGAGACTGAGACTGAACTGAAACTTGTTTCAACACCTGGAGGAGACGAAGAATCTACTGATGTTAGTGCTTCAACTTCAAGTCAAGCAACTGGAGCTCCTAGCGGAAGAACTGAACCCGGCAATCCCTGGCCGTACCTGGACAAATACTTTGAATACCTGGGCCCCAAGGGTGAGCAGAACCTGGAGTACAAGTGCTTGCTGTGCCTGCCGAACAAGAACATCCTCTCGACAAGCAACAAGAGCCAAAACAACCTCAAGCGACGTCTCACGTCACCAGAACCAGTTCGACCAGTGCATCAAGGACGGGGTGGAGCTCCAGAAAAAGAAGAAGCGGCGAGGAGACCCTCAGGAGCGCCCCGACGACAAGAGGCAGAGGACCATGGTTCAGCCGACTATACGGGAGGCCATGGCTGGACCGTCCAGAGTCACCAAGGCTCTCTTTGAAGAGAAGGTCAGTAAATTCAATTAAAAATCTTACAACTTTGTCTAGAAGTATTTATAATTATAATCATTAAATTACACTCAAATGTCAGTCAGTTATGATGAAACGTAAAAAATTTTATTTCTTTTTAATTAGTTGATCACCTTATTTGTGGGCAACATGTTGCCTCTCGACGTCGTCGACTCCGATTCGTGGAAGGACTTTGTTAGCACCTGTGTCCTTGGCCAACACTCCATGTCTAGAAGGACGCTTACCAGGCGTATTGAAGACAGGTATTTTTTGTTTGGCTATTTAAATTCATTCTTGATAACAGTATTTTCTTTTCTTTTTCTTTTAGTGATGAGCGATGACATTATAATTTTTTACTTTACTTTTGTCTTTTAATAAACTTTTTAAGGTTTGACGAGAAGAGGCAGCACCTGAGGGACGTCCTCAACTCTGTACAGTCGGTCTCTACTACGGCAGACGCTTGGACATGTGCCCACAAGTATGTTTAAATTTTAATTAATTTACTTTTTACTTCAATCAAAAAGAAACTAATAAACTGTGAGTTTATTTTAATCAATTTATTACAATGTTGTGAAAATATAAATTATAATACTACATTTCAATTCAAAGCATTCCATTTTATTTAAGGTCGTACATGGGGATGACTGTACACTGGATTGACCAGGCCACCCTCCTCAGGCAGAAGGCAGTCTTGGCGTGCAGACGACTCACCGGACGACACACCTTCGAGGTCCTTGCGAAGGAGATATACAAGGTCCTCTTCGACTTTGCCATCGAGTCCAAAGTCTGCAGGACTACTACTGACAATGGCAGCAACTTCGTCAAGGCATTTAAGTAAGCAGATTTTTTTTTTAAATTTCTTCATTCAAATTTTTTGACTTTTAAATTTTTACATTTTTAATTTTTTCTATAACATTGAATAAAAAAAAATTAAAAAATATAATAATTGTGTATGAAAAAACTATATAGGGCTATGGGTTGATTGCCTGTGCCCTCATCCGTTGGAAATTTCCAGCAGACTTCAGTGGAGGGTTACCGACAAAAGCCCTATGCTTTTTCGTTAGAGAGTTATGAATATGTAGGTCTTTAAAGGACCTCTTTATATTTATATTGATTACGGTAATTCTAGCGTCGGGATTTGCGCGAGCCTACAGTATATTAGAATGAAAATAATTTGCCTCACCTTATTTTTGCTGGGTCTTTGTTTGTTTCGATGTAGGGCGTGACGGTCATTTTCGGTGTAGGGCCGCCACGATGGGGTTACGCGGCGAATTTACTTAAGGTAATTAATATAGGCAGTCACTATATAAACCCCTGAAGGAATAGGCCTATCCTTTTATAGTCATTAGGTTTTATATTATACGGAATTCACTCAGAACTTGAGGGAAAACTTAAACACGTCTTCCCTGTTTAAAGCGTTCGCTGTAACATAAACAGCCCTGAGAGCCGTTCCTTGGTTCGCTTGTATTTTCATTATTATTTGCCGATCTAGCAAAATTTTGTTTGGTCTACTTCTCTGTGGTAGACTAAACAATAAATTGAGTTTTCTTGTTGCTATGTGAGGCTGATTCATACATACAGGTTCTTTGTACGTATGGCAATTATTTCATTCCCAATAGGCTATGTCGCCAATCCCGTGGCAACTTTGTATAGATATTTAATTCAATTAATTAATAATTTATATTTAATTATGAAATAAATGTACCACATATGATACCATGTTGTGAGTGCGTATAGTTTTTCCATATACTGGGGGGGGGGGGGCCGGAGAAAAATTTGTATGTTGTAGATCAAATTTTTTGATAAACTGTGTTTTAAACCATGTGAAATGGATTGAAAAGAATGAAATAGGAATTTAGGAAGAGAGAGGTTACTCAAGACCTATTTAAATATAAAAGTTCAAGAGGCCAACTTCTCAAGTTTAGTTAAAGTTATGTCAATCAGTTTGACTCTCTTTAGGTATAGGAAATTTATGGAATTGAAGTATGGTTATTAAGCATTTTAACTTTGCTCAATTTGTGTAAGGTTTATAAGTCACCAGTTTTAATTTTTTCTTGTAAAAGTTTTCTGGCTTTCAAAGCAGTCTTTCTTTGAGGTCTGTCTGGTTTAATCTGAGATACATCAGGTACATTGAGAGATTCCTCCCCAATAGTATCCTGATCCATCCTCTGGGGTAATGGTTCTAATTTAGCCCCACACTCCAAAGGATATGGTAATGTGATATCTCTGGTGGTTTCACCAGTTGCTGTTTTCAGTTTTGATTTCTGTTAGTTTGGTTTTCACAAATATGTTTTCGCAAGAAGTTGTATCTGTGTTGGTTACCCATGTTAGACAAATTTGACTGTCTGTCCATAAGTAAATGTCTGTTATATCAACTTCTTTATACACTTGTGAGAGAAAGTCTTCTGTTTTAAGACCCAAAGGCATTCAAAGTGTTTTTGTGTAATTGTTTGGTGCAATGTTCCCATTGTTGTCTTTTGTTATTTGTTCATTTAATTTAGGAGAATTAGAAAGAGTTTGTACTGTATTCAAACCTCCTACCACTTCAGACTAGTCAATACCCGTAGTTTTTTGTGGAGTAAATTTACTCCTCCACAGGTAGATCTGGAGGGCTTGGGGCTTTGAATCCTGTACTGTTTTTGTGTTGTTTGGCCTATGGCCAAGGGGGGCCACAAGACCCTTTTTGTTTGGTCTCTGGCCAAAGGAGGCCACAAGACCCTTGTTGTTTGGTCTCTGGCCAAGGGAGGCCACAAGACCAATGTTGTTTGGTCTCTGGCCAAGGGAGGCCACAAGACCAATGTTGTTTGGTCTCTGGCCAAGGGAGGCCACAAGACCAATGTTGTTTGGTCTCTGGCCAAGGGAGGCCACAAGACCCTTGTTGTTTGGTCTCTGGCCAAAGGAGGCCACAAGACCCTTGATGAATATGTTGGGCTATGGCCAAGTGAGACCATCAGCCCCTTGATGAATATGTTGGGCTATGGCCAAGTGAGACCATCAGCCCCTTGATGAATAGGTTGGGCTATGGCCGAGTGAGACCATCAGCCCCTTGATGAATAGGTTGGGCTATGGCCGAGGTAGGCCATCAGCCGTTTGATGAATTTGTTGGGCTATGGCCAAGGTAGGCCATCATCCCTTTTGATGAATTTGTTGGGCTATGGCCAAGGGTAGGCCATCAACCCTTTGATGAATTTGTTGGGCTATGGCCAAGGTAGGCCAAGGCCCTTTGGAGTAGAGTAGTTTGTTTGTACGTGTCACTGTCTAACCATATAATTTTTGGCACAAAATTATGTGCACAGAATCAGAGCGCAGCAATAAAAGCTTTTACTATCCGATCCTTGGTTATGTTTAGACAGGTTGTTGTGTTTGAGACACATTGAAAGAGTAGTGTGTGTGTGTGTGTGTGTGTTGCATTCCTCCGAATCCAGTTGGTCTTCACAACTTGGATTCTCCACTCCAATGAAGTCAATACCCGTAGTTATGAATGAGTAAATGTTGTATATCCTACAGGTAGGTCTGGAAGGTTTGGGGTTTTGAAGGAATCCAATCTGTTTGCAAGGAATGTATGTGTCTGTTGATGAAATCTGTTGTGATTCTTCCTTTAAAAGAAGAATTGGATGTTTGAAGTCGTATGTATATATTTATATACTGTACCGTACGTATGTGTGTAAATGTGTATTTTGTTATAGGGTTTTATTTTTTGGGTTTTGGGTTAGGTTAACCAATTTGGCTGAGTAAAGATCCTCAAATGTTGCATTTGAGACCCTTATATCAAGCCTTGTCTGTTTTATGCCTATATGTCAAATAGGACTTAGAATAGGTTGTGCCTATATGTCAAATAGGATTTGGAATGTGTTGCGCCTATATGTCAAATAGGATTTGGAATAGGTTGGGCCTATATGTCAAATAGGACTTGGAATAGGTTGGGCCTATGTGTCAAATAGGACTTGGAATAGGTTGGGCCTATATGTCAAATAGGACTTGGTATGCCTATATGTCAAATAGGATTTGGAATGTGTTGCGCCTATATGTCAAATAGGATTTGGAATAGGTTGGGCCTATATGTCAAATAGGAATTGGAATAGGTTGGGCCTATATGTCAAATAGGACTTGGAATAGGTTGGGCCTATGTGTCAAATAGGACTTGGAATAGGTTGGGCCTATATGTCAAATAGGACTTGGTATGCCTATATGTCAAATAGGATTTGGAATAGGTTGGGCCTATATGTCAAGTAGGACTTCGGAATAGGTTGGGCCTATATGTCAAATAGGACTTGGTATGCCTATATGTCAAATAGGACTTCGGAATAAGTTGGGCCTATATGTCAAATAGGACTTGGAATAGGGTTACGAATAGGTGTTAGGTGGGTGTAGGTTTGAATTCGTGCAATTGCTTTAGGTCTTTGTGATGTTACAGTTCGAGTCGAATTTTGTGATGTTACAGGTCTGAGTCGAATTTTGTGATGTTACAGGTCTGAGTCGAATTTTGTGATGTTACAGGTCTGAGTCGAATTTTGTGATGTTACAGGTCTGAGTCGAATTTTGTGATGTTAATGAGTCTTATGAGTAAGTTAAATTGCTGAAATAAATTTTATAACCTACACCACAGGTTCAATTATAAATTTAGTGTTTTTAATTAGGATAGGCCTTGAGTGTAAAGAGTAAGGCCTACTTTAAGAGGTAGGCCTATTATGTAATGTAAAGTTAGGTGGGCCTACTAAATAGACCTATTTGTTTGGCCTACCAAATAGGCTTATGTTTGGGCCTATTATTTTATAGGACCTTAAATGAGTTAAGCCTGTTAAATTAACAAGACTTAGTTTTGAGTTTGAAGAGTAGGACCTATTAAATAGGCTTAATGTTTGCGGGCCTATTTTTTTAGGACCTAAAATAAGTTATGCCTGTTAAATGAACAAGCCTTTGTTTTCGGTTAGTGTAAAGGTAAAGGAATCGGTTCCCAGTTTTAGGCCACCATATGAAAAAACTATAGTGGGGTTACGGTTGAAATTGGGGTTAGGCCTAATGAGCTAAGCCTAGCCACTGCGTGTCAGTGTAAATTGTAGAGGGGTTAGTTCCCCACACGGGCCACCATATGAAAAAACTATATAGGGCTATGGGTTGATTGCCTGTGCCCTCATCCGTTGGAAATTTCCAGCAGACTTCAGTGGAGGGTTACCGACAAAAGCCCTATGCTTTTTCGTTAGAGAGTTATGAATATGTAGGTCTTTAAAGGACCTCTTTATATTTATATTGATTACGGTAATTCTAGCGTCGGGATTTGCGCGAGCCTACAGTATATTAGAATGAAAATAATTTGCCTCACCTTATTTTTGCTGGGTCTTTGTTTGTTTCGATGTAGGGCGTGACGGTCATTTTCGGTGTAGGGCCGCCACGATGGGGTTACGCGGCGAATTTACTTAAGGTAATTAATATAGGCAGTCACTATATAAACCCCTGAAGGAATAGGCCTATCCTTTTATAGTCATTAGGTTTTATATTATACGGAATTCACTCAGAACTTGAGGGAAAACTTAAACACGTCTTCCCTGTTTAAAGCGTTCGCTGTAACATAAACAGCCCTGAGAGCCGTTCCTTGGTTCGCTTGTATTTTCATTATTTGCCGATCTAGCAAAATTTTGTTTGGTCTACTTCTCTGTGGTAGACTAAACAATAAATTGAGTTTTCTTGTTGCTATGTGAGGCTGATTCATACATACAGGTTCTTTGTACGTATGGCAATTATTTCATTCCCAATAGGCTATGTCGCCAATCCCGTGGCAACTTTGTATAGATATTTAATTCAATTAATTAATAATTTATATTTAATTATAAAATAAATGTACCACATATGATACCATGTTGTGAGTGCGTACAGTTTTTCCATATGTGTTTCATTGTGCAGTGTCTTTGGCAAAACGGACGAGGAGCTGCCTGAGGAGGTCCAGGAAGAGGAGAAAGAAGGTGTGGGGCGGCCCGATGATGAGGACGTCGTTCAGGTTGAGGATCTGGCATCGCTTTTGGAAGGTAAATTATGGATTATTTATTATTTCTTGATTTTTTTTCACTTTTTACAAGTCTTGTAAGTATTTTCTTTTCACTCAAATATATTATTGAATAAATTGAACATTTCTTTTTAGCCGGTGCCACGGAGGATCCTGAATACGTCCTGCCGAAGCACACAAGGTGCGCCGCCCACACCCTGAACCTAGTGGCCACCTCCGACGCTGACAAGGCCCTGAAGAACTCACCATCCTACAGGAAGGCGTACCGGACCGCCTTTGGTAAAGCTACGGAGCTGTGGAACAAGCAGTCAAGAAGTTCACAAGCCTCAGACACCATCAAGGCCGAGATAGGGATGCAGCTGACTGTCCCCACCGTTACGAGATGGAACTCCGTCTACGACGGGGTGTCCCGCCTGGTCGACATCTTCGGAGACAGGGAGAAGCTTCATGGACTACACCAGACGTGCAACATTCTTGGGGTGCCTTCGTTCTCGTCTGGTGAGCAATATACATATTTGATTTTTTTACTTTTCTTTTTGAAAAGGTAAAAAGTAAAAAGTAAAAAGTACAGTATAAAAAGTTTAAGTACAGGACTAAAATATTAACTATTTTTTCAGCTGATATCAACTTCTTCAAAGAGTATCTTGAGGTGATGAAGCCGGTCTGTAAGGCCTTGGACATCCTGCAAAGGGAGGACAAGGCGTACATGAGGGCACACCTGCCCACCCTGGCCATCTCTCTCAAAATGTTGAAGGAGCAGATGGAAAGCAGCGATGTCAAGATGTGTCAGCCACTGGTATTAGTTGTCACGGATGGGATCAAACGTCGGTTTGGTCCCCTTTTTGAGGATATGGACTTCCTCCTGGCAGCTGCGCTACACCCCAAGTTCAAATTGGGCTGGGTGAGGCTGGTGGAGGACGACGTCATGTATGACGTCGAGCAGATCAAGGCCAAGGTGAAGAAGCAGATGATGTCTATGGTGGAGAGGATTCTGGCAAGAGCGGACTCAGGCAAGGACACCAGCAGCAGCGAGGGTGAGAATGACCAGGACAATGACGACTTCTTTGAGGCTCTCTACGAGGGCGGGGAGAAGACGAAGGAGACCGGGACCAAGTTGGTGGAGACATTTCTCAGCGAGAGGCCTGTGAAACCCTTCATCTTCAACAAGGACTCGTTCCCCAGCCCGGCGTTGAAGGACTTGTTCATCAAGTTTAACACGCCTATCCCATCCAGTGCCGCCGTGGAGAGGCTCTTCTCTTTGGGGAAGGACGTCCTCAAGCCGAAAAGGTCATGGCTCAGTGACAGCCATTTTGAAATGCTAGTCTTCTTGAAGGGAAACTCAAGCATTTAACTTAATAACTGGTTTTCATCATTTATGTATTGTATTAATTATAATTTACGTTAATAAAATTAAAGATTTCCGGTGTCTTTAATTTCATTTTTCATTTTAATCAAATTTTTCACTTATATTATATATAAGGACCGAGGACCGAGTCGTTCCTAGGTCCTATCTTCAGAAAGGACCGTGACCGGGACCGTCGGTCCAGTTTGAGGCAAGGACCGGGACCGTCGGTCCTTTTTGAGGCCCCACCTTTGCTGGTTAGCACACGCAGTTGGAGAACACACGGGTTAAGGTTAGGTTATGTATATACTGTATATATATATATATATATATATATATATATATATATATATATATATATATATATATATATATATATAACTCAAAATACTTCTATAATTTCACAAAAAGAAAGTCGAAAAACCATGTGACTATCGGACCTTTAAAAAATGAGAACAGTGCTTTATCTGATGATTTAACAGAAGTATCTGAAATATTAAGAGCTCACTATGAATCATCTTTCAGTATTGTTAGAAAATCTAGAAGAGGAAGAACCATTGTTGTCCCAAGGCGATATGATGACTAAGCTGATTGATGCAGCATTGCTTGTATATATTAAGTTAAGGTGTGTATATATCCATCTCATAATTGTAAGGTTAGTGAAAAATTCACTTAATTTAGAGCTAGCATTTTGGACTCGGGCATCAGCACATTTTTTGGGGCGCTGCGCGTCTTTTCTACTCGTTTGTGAAATGCGGTACTTACAGGGTGTGGTCTTATAGAGAGCTCTCTTGCAGTTCAGTTTGGTTGTTTAGATACAAGATTGTTGCATCGTGCAATAGTGCAAGTTGTGTTGTTGTTGCAAGGTTTAAAAAGAAGACCATAAATAGTGCCCCTTATGTTTTTTTTATCTTAAATTCATGCAACTCAGGCCTAAGGTAGGCCCACATCGAGTCAGCAACCCTGAGGTAGGACCTAATAGGACCTCCAAGTCCGTAAGTTTTTAATCTAGCTTAACTTGGGCTGTAGGTTGAACTGGCCGTTCACGCCTCAGCTGGGATTTTGAACCCAATAAAAAAAAAAATAATAATAATAATAACATGGTCCTTCAGAACCGGATTCTAGCCCAAGACTGAGTATATGGAAAACTGATGTGTGGGTAGTTGGGAGGTAACGAAAATGGTTCACTGAGTAGGTAGGTAGTTAATCTAACAATTATTAAATTCCTTTTATGTCAATAACTGGGTGGATGAAACCAATTGGTTGCTCACCAGAGTTATTCTCCACACTAGTATTTATATACTGTGTGACAAGAGCGTGCTCGGTAATAGATATACATTACCGATCAACCAACCGAAAAAAAAAACAAGAGGACGCTGGTGGAAAAAGCCCGCGAAAGGGAACACAAGGGAGAACGAAAACGAGGAACGGGGCGACAAGACGGAACGAGAGAAGGGAGAAGAACAAACAACGGAAAAAGATCCCCACCAGCAAGTACGCTCTCAACAATTAAACAAAAGGGGAAAAGGGACTCTCTAATAACTAGCAGTAAGTGACTAATTGTGTTTTTAACCCAGTTAGAAGTAAACGCCGTAAATTAAGCTGGGTCAGACAAATTAGGCCTACATTGTGGCCTAAGACCTAGCATCAACTCATAGCTTAACAAAGGTGAAGGTAGATTGCCCTAACCTAATTTGGTGAGGAATCCTACTGTGGACCTCAATTTATCTGCCCGCTCTGGACCATTTCCGGAATCTCTAGGCTGACCCCTACAAGGCTAGACTTAATCTACTCTTTAGTTAGATTGGAGATATTAGGGGTGGGTTAATTGGGGACCAATTCATACAGAGCATTTGTCACAGAGTCAGTGACTATTTTTCGGCAAAGTTCTGATTGTGTAAATTGTAGCCCAAGTTAGGCCTAGACGGGTTGAGCATAATTGAGTTAAGGTCCCAGGGTAGAAAGTTTGGTCGCCCAATTGCAAAACTTGGCCACTCGTCTGTCGTTGTTTTGGGCCTACATTTTTACCGGTTTGGTTAATTTTAGTTTATTATTCGTAGGCGAAGGTTGCAGACTTCGGTGCGCCAGTTACTTGGGTGGAAAATTTGGTATTCCATACTGGTGGTTGGTCAGTACCCCACCCAGCAATTTAGTTTCTTTGAAAAAAGCAAAATTTGCGTTTGAACAGTTTGGTTAAGTATTTTTGTCAATTCAGCTTATTTGGCATTGAGCCCAATTGTTGTTTGCATTGAAGATTAGTGCAACTGAATTGGACAAGTTTAAAAAAAGGAGAAGCGCCTACAAAGGTCTAATTACAAAGATCATTGCCACTATAGATTCTGCCATAGAGCAAGAGGATTTAAGCTTAGTGTTATTTTATTTTTGTTGGGTTCAAAATCCCAGCTGAGCCGTGAACGGCCACGTTCTAAAGGGCCAGTTCAACCTACAGCCCAAGTTAGGCTAAAATTAAAACTTTACGGACTTGAGATCCTATTAGGTCCTACCTCAGGGTTGCTGACTCGATGTGGACCTACCTTAGGCCTCAGTTGCATGAATTTAAGATAAAAACAAAAGGGGCACTATTTATGGTCTTCTTTTTCAACTTTGCAACAACAACACAACCTGGACTATTGCACGATGCAACAATCTTGTATCTAAACAACCAAACTGAATTGCAAGAGAGCTCTCTATAAGACCCATACCCTGTAAGTACGACGTTCCACAAACGAGTAGAAAGGACGCGCAGCGCCCCAAAATGATACCACCAGAGTGCTCAAACAATGATGCCACAAGAGCCCAAAAATGCTAGCTCTAAATTAAGTGAATTTTTCACTAACCTTACAATTATGAGATGGATATATATATACACCTTAACTTAATATATACAAGCAATGCTGCATCAATCAGCTTAGTCATCATATCGCCTTGGGACAACAATGGTTCTTCCTCTTCTAGATTTTCTAACACTCCCCACCGAAGAGGCATTGTTGTCATTACCTTCTGCAAGGTTAGCCAAGCCTTCTCCATGAGGCTGTAACTCAAATGTTTCATCTTGACTATCTGTGTTTTTGCTGATTTCTAAAGCATAGAGTTTTTGTATAGGTCTCTTTAACTTTCCTCTTGAAGTCTTTACCAGTGCAGACCTAACTAAATTGTCTTTGCCAAAAACAACTCTTCAATTATGCCAAGCTTCCAGCATTGCCTTGGTCTTTCATCCCAATCATTACCACTTCTCCCACCTTGATACAATTTGCATTGGAGCCTTTTACCTTGCCTGATGGGTAATAATGAGTTTCTGGCAAGTATTCCATCTGCCACCTCTTCCATAAACTGATCTTGTAGCTCTTCAAGGTACCTGAACCGTCTGGTTAACTCTCCTTGAGTGCTCTGGATAGGCTGCAAGTCTTCTGGCACACTGGGGTTTGATGTTAATCGTTTACCACAAAGAAAATGATTTGGTGTCAATGGCTCTGCATCCTGCCTACTGTTGTAAACAAAAGTGATAGGCCTACTGTTCACCATTGCTTCTACTTCACATAAAACAGTAGAGAATTCTTCTTTGCTCAAATGAGCATTAGCTAAAAGTTTCTTTAATGGACACTTTACACTTCTCACTAGCCTTTCCCAAAATCCTCCCCACCATGGTGCTCTCTCAACAATAAACTCCCACTGTACCCCTTGGTGTGAAAAGTAGGATTGGAATCCTTCCTCTTTTAGCAAGGACCAAATTTCTTGGAGTTCCTTTGCAGCCTTTTTGAAGGTTTTTGCATTATCCGATATGATTTTATTTGGGAAACCCCTTCTGTTCACAAACCTTTTAAAGGCCAAAAGAAATACATCACTACTTAAGTTGCTTACCAACTCCAAATGGATTGCTCTGGTGGTAGCACAGGTGAAAAGACATATATAACCTTTGTTAGACTCCCCTCGCTCATACACATAGACTGGCCCTGCAAAGTCTACTCCCACTACATCAAATGGGGCAGTATAGACACACCGTTCTCTTGGAAGTGGAGCCACCTTTTCATAATAAGGCTTTGCACTCCAACGCTTGCAAACCACACATTTATGCAAGACCTTTTTCACTACTTGTCTAATTTTGGGAATCCAAAATTGTTGTCTAATCTCTATTATCACTACTCTAACTCCAGCATGTAACAGCTTATGATGAGTATCCAGGATCAAAAGGTCCACAAAGTGCCCCCCAGAAGGTAGCAAAATTGGATGTCTTTTCTCCTCTGGAAGCCCAGAAAACTGTAGTCTACCTCCTACTCTCAATAAATCCTGATCCAAAAACACATCCAAACCCTTGAGCGCAGAATGTGTTGGTAGAACCTGTAATGGATTGCTGGTGAGCAATTCCCGCTCTTCACCAAATTTTTCCTTCTGCGCATATACCACCCAGTATTTCCTGGCTTGCTGAATCTCATTACTGTTCAGAATTCCTTCCCTTCTTGTTTCTCCCTTAATGTTGTTGGTAAATCTACTATATATCCATGCTGTCACTCTTAACAATCTTTTCAGACTGCTAATGTCCTCAAGCCTCAATATGGGGTCCTGCTGCATAACTTGACAACTGTTCACAGCGCATTTTCTCACCTCACTCACCCATGCTTCTTCAGCCTGGCATTCTCCTACAATAGGCTGATTAGAAGGCCAGTTTTCACTTCCAAGTTTTAGCCACTCTGGCCCATTCCACCACAAACTTGATTGTGAAAGATCTTTCACCGAAATTCCTCGTGTTGGTAAATCAGCGGGGTTTTGGATGCCTGGACAATGCTTCCATTGCTTGGGATCTGTGTGCGCCTTGAATTTCCTCCACCCTATTGGCAACAAATGGTTCCATTTCCTTGCCTGACTTCTTAACAGTGCCAAACTATAGTGGAGTCTGTCCAATAATAGCTTGGAATTTCATAGAGGGCCAAAGACTTTCGCACTGTAATTGCAAGCGACTAGCAAAACGGCATCCATCAATTCCAACCTTGGAACAGAAAGCCTTTTCAAAGGTGCTACTCTACTCTTTGCAGCAACCAACCTGCAACTTACTTCCTCTTGCAATGCGCCTCTTATATAAATACAAGTTGCATAGGCTTCCTCACTTGCATCACAAAAGATGTGCAGCTCCAAATTGTCTGGACTATTGTTCAACTCTCCAAAGTACCATCTTGGGATTTCAATGTCTCCAAGATGTGCCAATTCTTTGAACCAATATTTCCACCTTACCACCATATGATCAGATAACTCTCGGTCCCAACCAAGTACAATTTCCCAGAGGCTCTGAAACCAAATTTTTTACTTTATCACAAATGGAGCCAGGAATCCAAGAGGATCAAAGACCTTCGAAGCCAAACTAAGAGCTGTACGTTTTGTCCACCTTGTCTCATTCTCAGCCAGCTCTACTAAAGATTTCCCATTGAAGGTAAACAAATCATCTTGCTGCCAAACGATGCCTAGCACCTTTGCGTCTATTGCCCACAACTCCTTAATACCAGAATCCTCAATACTTTCTGCTGCATCAGGTACTACAGAGGAATGACTCATAAACTCTTGTAATTTCGAATGATTGGTCTGCCATTTTCTGAGCTCCATGCCAGCCTCCCTCATTATAGCTCTAGCCTCCATGAATATCTGTTTAGCCATTTCTGTATTATCCACGGAACATAGCAAATCATCAACATAAAATTTTTCCTTGTGTTCAATAGTGTTAGGATAGACTTCAGAATATTTCTTAAAATGGTACTGCATAGTAGCTGCCAACAGAAATGGACTAGAGCTGAGGCCAAACAACACTGACTTCATTCTATATGCTTGAACCTTAGGTTCATTTTCCAACAAGTCTTTCGTATCCACCCACAGATACCTTACTGCATCTCTGTCCTCTGGTTTTAACTTTATCTGCAAAAAGGCTTGCTTCACATCTGCAGTCAATGCTACTCTACCAAACCTGAATCTCAGTAACAAGGAAAATAAATCTGCATTTAAATTTGGCCCAGCATCCAAACAGTCATTCAAGGACACACCACCTTTGTCCTTGGCTGAGCCATCAAAAAACTACCCTCAGTTTGGTGGTAGTTTTGTCTCGCCGTACCACTGCATGGTGTGGCAGATAATGTGCCTCCTGGCTCACCAGCTCACCTTGCACCCTTTCAGCATAGCCCTCCCTTACATAACTTAGGATGGCCTCATCGTATTCAATTAACAACTCCTCATTTTTTCTTAGCCTGTACAATGAAGTCTCCAACCTCGATTAGCTAGCTGAAGGTTTGAACCAGGTTTGCAAGAATCCTTCCATGGTAGGCCAACTTCATAGCAACCATCTCTAAACCCAATCCCTTTTTCAAATTGCTCTAAAACATCATTGTTCACTGTACTTGCCTGGTTGTCCTTTATACCAATAGATTCAAGTTCCCAAAACGCTTTCAAATGCCTTTCCAGACCATGGCTGTTCTCCTCAATCTTAACAAAAAGAGCCTTAACTTCCATTCATTGCAATAACTACCATGTAGCATCCAGCCTAGCTTACTTTCAATAGCTACCGGGCCTTGAGATGTACGGACAATATTACCAGTGATGAAGTCCCAATAATAGTCAGCTCCAATCAAAAGACTAATATCTTCTGTTCCTCAAAACTTATTATTGCCCAAATTAATTCCTTTAACTTGCAATTCTTGGACACATGCCATATCTAAACAAGTAGTGACTGGAGCACAAAGTTCCTCAATCTCTACAGCTTGGACCTTGATAGTGGGACTTTGCGGTAACAACCCTTTAACCAGAACTTCTACCTTCTTAAATTTGGTTCGGTTTTGAACGGAACCCCCAAACCCAGAAATTCTTAAATTTTCCCTCTTAAGTTCTTTAAACTTCAATTTTCTGGAAATTCTGGTCTTAATAAAAACTACACTGGCTACCACTATCAAACAACACTCTTACAGTAGCTTCTCCCTCATTCCCAATTAATAAGGCTGCAGTTGTTTGCAATAATCCCCCTTTACTTTTACTCCCTTGCATAGCAGTGGCATGTGCCACTGATGTCTCTACTTCTGGGGTAGGCCTACTAAGAGTGTTTTCACACAATAATGGCTGATGTCTACCATGACATTTTTTGCACAAAATTTTAAACTTACAAAACCTTGCTCTATGACCTTTCAAAAAACATTTAAAACATGCTGTGGACTTAGTTACCCTGTCCTTTCTCTCCTCAAAGGGTAAGGCCTCAGCCACCTCACATTTATATGACTTGTGGTTGCCTTCGCAAAATATGCATTCCTTGATTCCCTTTAATTTATTCTGAGAGGAGGCATGTAGAGCTGACACTGTACCTGGGCTATTCCTTTTGTGGAAACTTTGGTGCTGTGTGCCTTTGTCACCTTGTTACCATCCCACTGTGCAAACTCAACTCCCTCTCGTCTTGCTAATTCTGTGCCTAAAAGACTTAACATCTGCTGAAGGGGGATGTACACATGTTCTGCAGAGTGTCCCCTACTTAATTCAAGCAAAATTGAGCTAGGCAATTTAGACTCCAGTGTAGGAATCAACATTATACCATACTTTTCCATTCCTACACCCAAGTTGTCCAGGGACCTAGTTCTAATTTCAAATTCATCATATAACTGCCGTAACTCCTTGACACTATTAGGATTATTAACAGGAGGTATAGCTAAAAGTGCACGGAGGTGGCTTTTAATTAAGATCCCTGGCTTACCAAACCGTTTCTTTAATATATCCCAAGCCACATTATAATTAGTCTCTGTTAATGCTAATCCTGCTATAGTCTTTGCTGCCTCCCCTTCCAAGAGGGACCGCAAATAATTAAACTTCTCCACGGCACTTAACACTTGACTAGAATGAACTGCTGATTGAAAACTGTCTGCCCATCCTTGCCATTCCTGAATACTCCCAGAAAATGTTTTGAGTACAAGCCTCGGTAATTGAACTACAGATCTGTTAACCTTAACTTCACAAGCATCATTTGTTGAGTGTTGTGTTTCATTATTAGACCTGGTCTCTAACTGTACTGAGCTGCTAAACTCTTTTGCTCGGAAGCCTACGTTAATCATATCATCAATAATCTCTTCAAAGTAAATTATGTTATTTTCTATTTCATCCTCTTCTATAAGAGCCTCAATTTTAACATTTACCTCACTTAGAGCAACCTTTTTAGTTTCTAATATGGAAAGCTGCGCAGTCACTAAGCGTAAATCCTCTTGCTCTATGGCAGAATCTATAGTGGCAATGACCTTTGTAATTAGACCTTTGTAGGCGCTTCTCCTTTTTATAAATTTGTTCAATTCAGATGCACTCATCTTCAATGTAAACAACCCTTGGGCTCAATACCAAATGAGCTGAATTGGCAGAAATACTTAACCAAACTGATCAAACGCAAATTTTACTTTCAAATAACTGAATTGCTGGGTGGGGTACTAACCAAACACCAGTATGGAATACCAAATTTTCCACCCCAGGACCTTAATTCAATAATGACCCAAAATTAACCAAACCGGAAAAATGTAGGCCAAAAACGACAGACGACTGGCCAAGTTTCGCAATTGGGCGACCAAACTTTACCCTGGGACCTTAATTCAATAATAACCCAAAATTAACCAAACCGTAAAAAATGTAGGCCAAAAACGACAGACGACTGGCCAAGTTTCGCAATTGGGCGACCAAACTTTACCCTGGGACCTTAATTCAATAATAACCCAAAATTAACCAAACCGGAAAAAATGTAGGCCAAAAACGACAGACGACTGGCCAAGTTTCGCAATTGGGCGACCAAACTTTACCCTGGGACCTTAATTCAATAATAACCCAAAATTAACCAAACCGGAAAAAATGTAGGCCAAAAACGACAGACGACTGGCCAAGTTTCGCAATTGGGCGACCAAACTTTACCCTGGGACCTTAATTCAATAATAACCCAAAATTAACCAAACCGAAAAAATGTAGGCCAAAAAACGACAGACGACTGGCCAAGTTTCGCAATTGGGCGACCAAACTTTTTACCCTGGGACCTTAACTCAATAATACTCAACCCGTCTAGGCCTAACTTGGGATACAATTTGCACAATCAGAACTTTGCCGAAAAATAGTCACTGACTCAGTCTTGGGGTAGAATCCGGTTCGAAGGACCATGTTATTTTATTTATTTGTCGGGTTCAAAATCCCAGCTGAGCCGTGAACGGCCAAATTCTAAAGGGCAAGTTCTACCTAAAGCCCAAGTTAAGCTAAATTAAAACTTACGGATTTGAGATCCTATTAGGTCCTACCTCAGGGTAACCTCAGGGTTGCTGACTCGATGCGGGCCTACCTTAGACCTTAATAATACATGAACTTAAAGTAAACAAAAAGGGTACTATTTGTGGTCTTCTTTCTGAACCTTGCAACAACAACGCAACCTGGACTATTGCACGATGCAACAATCATGTATCTAAACAACCAAACTGAATTGCAAGAGAGCTCTCTATCAGACCACACCTTTACGTACGACCTTCCACAAACGAGTAGAAAAGACGCGCAGCGTCCCAAAATGATGCCAACAGTGTGACCAAACAATGATGCCACAAGAGCTCAAAAATGCTAGCTCTAAATTAAGTTAATTTTTCACTAACCTTACAATTATGAGATGGATATATATACACCTTAACTTAATATATATACAAGCAATGCTGCATCAATCAGCTTAGTCATCGTATCGCCTTGGGACAACAATGGTTCTTCCTCTTCTAGATTTTCTAACATACACATAGACTGGACCTGCAAAGTCTACTCCCACTACATCAAATGGGGCAGTATAGACACACCGTTCTCTTGGAAGTGGAGCCACCTTTTCATAATAAGGCTTTGCCCTCCAACGCTTGCAAACCACACATTTATGCAAGACCTTTTTCACTACTTGTCTAATTTTGGGAATCCAAAACTGTTATGTGAACTCTATTATCACTTCTCTAACTCCAGCATGTAACAGCTTAGGATGAGTATCCAGGATCAAAAGGTCCACAAAGTGCCCCCCAGAAGGTAGCAAAATTGGATGTCTTTTCTCCTCTGGAAGCCCAGAAAACTGTAGTCTACCTCCTACTCTCAATAAATCCTGATCCAAAAAGTAAAAACATCCAAACCCTTGAGAGCAGAATGTGTTGGTAGAACCTGTAATGGACGGCTGGTGAGCAATTCCCTCTCTTCACCAAAATTTTTCCTTCTGCACATATACCACCCAGTATTTCCTGGCTTGCTGAATCTCCTTACTGTTCAGAATTCCTTCCCTTCTTGTTTCTCCTTAATATTGTTGGTAATCTATATACCGCTGCTGTCACTCTTAAAACAATCTTTTCAGACTGCTAATGTCCTCAAGCCTCAATATGGGGTTCTGCTGCATAACTGACAACTGTTCACAGTGCATTTTCTCACTCACTCACCCATGCTTCTTAGCCTGGTATTCTCCTACAATAGGCTGATTAAGAAGGCCAGTTTTCACTTACACAGTTTTAGCCACTCTGGCCCATTCCACCACAAAACTTGACTGTGCAAGATCCTTCACTGAAATTCCTCGTGTTGGTAAATCAGCGGGGTTTGGGGTGCCTGGACAATGCTTCCATTGCTTGGGATCTGTGTGCGCTTGAATTTCCTCCACCCTATGGCAACAAATGGTTTCCATTTCCTTGCCTGACTTCTTAACCAGTGCCAAACTATAGTGGAGTCTGTCCAATAATAACTTGGAATTTCATAGAGGGCAAAACTTTTGCACTATAACTGCAAGCCGACTAGCAATAACTGCACCCATCAATTCCAACCTTGGAACAGAAGCCTTTTCAAAGGTGCTACTCTGCTCTTTGCAGCAACCAACCTGCAACTTACTTCTCTGCAATGTGCCTCTAATATAATACAGGTTTGCATAGGCTTCCTCACTTGCATCACAAAAGATGTGCAGCTCCAAATTGTCTGGACTATTGTTCAACTCTCCAAAGTACCATCTTGGGATTTTCAATGTCTCCAAGATGTGCCAATTCTTTGAACCAATATTTCCACCTTACCACCATATGATCAGATAACTCCGGTCCCAACCAAGTACAATTTTCCCAGAGGCTCTGAAACCAAATTTTTTTTTTTATCACAAATGGAGCCAGGAATCCAAGAGGATCAAAGACCTTTGAAGCCAAACTAAGAGCTGTACGTTTGTCCACCTTGTCTCATTCTCAGCCAGCTCTACTAAAGATTTCCCATTGAAGGTAAACAAATCATCTCCTTGCTGCCAAACAATGCCTAGCACCTTTGGCTATGCCCACAACTCCTTAATACCAGATCCATACAATACTTTCTGCTACATCAGGTACACCACAGGACTGACTCATAAACTCTTGTAATTGATAATGATTGGTCTGCCATTTTCTAAGCTCCATGCCAGCCTCCCTCATTATAGCTCTAGCCTCCATGAATATCTGTTTAGCCATTTCTGTATTATCCACGGAACACAGCAAATCATCAACATAAAATTTTTTCCTTATGTGTTCAATAGTGTTAGGATAGACTTCAGAATATTTCTTAAAATGGTACTGCATAGTAGCTGCCAACAGAAATAGACTAGAGCTGAGGCCAAACAACACTGATTTCATTCTATATGCTTGAACCTTAGGTTCATTTTCCAACAAGTCTTTCGTATCCACCCACAGATACCTTACTGCATCTCTGTCCTCTGGTTTTAACTTTATCCGCAAAAAGGCTTGCTTCACATCTGCAGTCAATGCTACTCTACCAAACCTGAATCTCAGTAACAAGGAAAATAAATCTGCATTTAAATTTGGCCCAGCATCCAAACAGTCATTCAAGGACACACCACCTTCGTCCTTGGCTGAGCCATCAAAAACTACCCTCAGTTTGGTGGTAGTTTTCTCTCGCCGTACCACTGCATGGTGTGGCAGATAATGTGCCTCCAGGTTCACCAGCTCACCTTGCACCCTTTCAGCATAGCCCTCCCTTACATAGCTTAGGATGGCCTAATTGTATTCAATTAACAACTCCTCATTTTTTCTTAGCCTGTACAATGAAGTCTCCAACCTCCGATTAGCTAGCTGAAGGTTTGAACCAGGTTTGCAAGAATCCTTCCAAGGGAGGCCAACTTCATAGCAACCATCTCTAAACCCAATCCCTTTTTGAAATTGCTCTAAAACATCATTGTTCACTGTACTTGCCTGTTTGTCCTTTATGCCAATGGATTCAAGTTCCCACAACGCTTTCAAATGCCTTTCCAAACCATGGCTGTTCTCCTCAATCTTAACAAAAAGAGCCTTAATTTCCATTTCATTGCAATAGCTACCATGTAGCATCCAGCCTAGCTTACTTTCAATAGCTACTGGGCCTTGAGATGTGCGGACAATATTACCAGTGATGAAGTCCCAATAATAGTCAGCTCCAATCAAAAGACTAATATCTTCTATTCCTTCAAACTTATTATTGCCCAAATCAATTCCTTTAACTTGCAATTCTTGGACACATGCCATATCTAAACAAGTAGTGACTGGAGCACAAAGTTCCTCAATCTCTACAGCTTGGACCTTGATAGTGGGACATTGCGGTAACAACCCCTTAACCAGAACTTCTACCTTCTTAAATTTGGTTCGGTTTTGAACGGAACCCCCAAACCCAGAAATTCTTAAATTTTCCCTCTTAAGTTCTTTAAACTTCAATTTTCTGGAAATTCTGGTCTTAATAAAGCTACACTGGCTACCACTATCAAACAACACTCTTACAGTAGTTTCTCCATCATTCTCAATTAATAAGGCTGCAGTTGTTTGCAATAATCCCCCTTTACTTTTACTCCCTTTCATAGCAGTGGCATGTGCTACTGATGTCTCTACTGCTGGGGTAGGCCTAGTAGGAGTGTTTTCACACAATAATGGCTGATGCCTGCCATGACATTTTTTGCACAAAATTTTAAACTTACAAAACCTTGCTCTGTGACCTTTCAAAAAACATTTAAAACATGCTGTGGACTTAGTTACCCTGTCCTTTCTCTCCTCAAAAGGTAAAGCCTCAGTCACTTCACATTTATATGACTTGTGGTTGCCTTCGCAAAATATGCATTCCTTGATTCCTTTTAATTTATTCTCAGAGGATGCATGTAGAGCTGACACTGTACCTGGGCTATTCCTTTTTTGTAGAAACTTTGGTGCTGTGCCTGCCTTTGTCCCCTTGTTTAACATCCCACTCTGCAAACTCAATTCCCTCTCGTCTTGCTAATTCTGTACCTAAAAGACTTAACATCTGCTGAAGGGGGATGTACACATGTTCTGTAGAGTGTCCCCTACTTAATTCAAGCAAAATTGAGCTAGACAATTTAGACTCCAGAATAGTAACCAACATTATATCATACCTTTCCATTCCTACACCCAAGTTGTCCAGGGACCTAGTTCTAACTTCAAATTCATCATATAACTGCCGTAACTCCTTGACACTATTAGGATTATTAACAGGAGGTATAGCTAAAAGTTCACGGAGGTGGCTTTTAATTAAGATCTCTGGCTTACCAAACCGTTTCTTTAATATATCCCAAGCCACATTATAATTAGCCTCTGTTAATGCTAATCCTGCTATTGTCTTTGCTGCCTCCCCTTCCAAGAGGGACTGCAAATAATTAAACTTCTCCACCGCTCTTAACACTTGACTAGAATGAACTGCTGATTGAAAACTGTCTGCCCATCCTTGCCATTCCTGAATACTCCCAGAAAATGTTTTGAGTACAAGCCTCGGTAATTGAACTGCAGATCTGGTAACCTTAACTTCACAAACATCATTTGTTGAGTGTTGTGTTTCATTATCAGACCTGGTATCTAACTGTAATGAGCTGCTAAACTCTTTTGCTCGGTGGCCTACTTTAATTATATCATCAATAATCTCTTCAAAGTAAATTATGTTATTTTCTATTTCATCCTCTTCTATAAGAACCTCAATTTTAACATTTACTTCACTTGAGCAACCTTTTTAGTTTCTAATATGGAAAGCTGCGCAGTCACTAATCTTAAATCCTCTTGCTCTATGGCAGAATCTATAGTGGCAATGACCTTTGTAATTAGACCTTTGTAGGCGCTTCTCCTTTTTTTAAACTTGTTCAATTCAGATGCACTCATCTTCAATGCAAACAACAATTGGGCTCAATGCCAAATGAGCTGAATTGGCAGAAATACTTAACCAAACTGATCAAACGTAAATTTTGCTTTTTTCAAATAAACTGAATTGCTGGGTGGGGTACTAACCAACCACCAGTATGGAATACCATTTTTTCCACCCAAGTAACTGGCGCACCGAAGTCTGCAACCTTCGCCTACGAATAATAAACCAAATTTAACCAAACAGGCAAAATGTAGGCCAAAAATAACGACAGACGAGTGGCCAAGTTTCGCAATTGGGCGACCAAACTTTCTACCCTGGGACCTTAATTCAATAATAAACCAAATTTAATCAAACCGGTAAAAATGTAGGCCAAAAACAACGACAGACGAGTGGCCAAGTTTTGCAATTGGGCGACCAAACTTTCTACCCTGGGACCTTAATTCAATAATAAACAAAATTAACCAAACCGGTAAAAATGTAAGCCAAAAACAACGACAGACGAGTGGCCAAGTTTCGCAATTGGGCGACCAAACTTTCTACCCTGGGACCTTAATTCAATAATGCTCAACCCGTCTAGGCCTAACTTGGGCTACAATTTGCACAATCAGAACTTTGCCGAAAAACAGTCACTGACTCAGTCTTGGGCTAGAATCCGGTTCTGAAGGACCATGTTATTTTATTTATTTGTTGGGTTCAAAATCCCAGCTGAGCCGTGAACGGCCAAGTTCTAAAGGGCCAGTTCAACCTACAGCCCAAGTTAGGCTAAAATTAAAATTTTACGGACTTGAGATCCTATTAGGTCCTACCTCAGGGTTGCTGACTCGATGTGGGCCTACCTTAGGCCTCAGTTGCATGAATTTAAGATATAAACAAAAGGGGCACTATTTATGGTCTTCTTTCTCAACCTTGCAACAACAACACAACCTGGACTATTGCACGATGCAACAATCTTGTATCTAAACAACCAAACTGAATTGCAAGAGAGCTCTCTATAAGACCATACCCTGTAAGTACGACGTTCCACAAACGAGTAGAAAGGACGCGCAGCGCCCCAAAATGATGCCACCAGAGTGCTCAAACAATGATGCCACAAGAGCCCAAAAATGCTAGCTCTAAATTAAGTGAATTTTTCACTAACCTTACAATTATGAGATGGATATATATATACACCTTAACTTAATATATACAAGCAATGCTGCATCAATCAGCTTAGTCATCATATCGCCTTGGGACAACAATGGTTCTTCCTCTTCTAGATTTTCTAACACTTAGTGACTGCGCAGCTTTCCATATTAGAAACAAAAAAGTTGCCCTAAGTGAAGTAAATGTTAAAATTGAGGTTCTTATAGAAGAGGATGAAATAGAAAATAACATAATTTACTTTGAAGAGATTATTGATGATATAATTAAAGTATGCCACAGAGCAAAGGAGTTTAGCAGCTCAGTACAGTTAGAGACCAGGTCTAATAATCAAACACAACCCACAACAAATGGTGTTTGTGAAGTTAAGGTTACCAGATCTGCAGTTCAATTACCGAGGCTTGTACTCAAAACATTTTCTGGGAGTATTCAGGAATGGCAAGGATGGGCAGACAGTTTTCAATCAGCAGTTCATTCTAGTCAAGTGTTAAGAGCGGTGGAGAAGTTTAATTATTTGCAGTCCCTCTTGGAAGGGCAAGCAGCAAAGACAATAGCAGGATTAGTATTAACAGAGGCTAATTATAATGTGGCTTGGGATATATTAAAGAAACGGTTTGGTAAGCCAGAGATCTTAATTAAAAGCCAACTCCGTGAACTTTTAGCTATACCCCCTGTTAATAATCCCAATAGTGTCAAGGAGTTACGGCAGTTATATGATGAATTTGAAGTTAGAACTAGGTCCCTGGACAACTTGGGTGTAGGAATGGAAAGGTATGGTGTAATGTTGGTTAATATACTGGAGTCCAAATTGCCTAGCTCAATTTTGCTTGAATTAAGTAGAGGACACTTTACAGAACATGTGTACATACCCCCTTCAGCAGATGTTAAGTCTTTTAGGCACAGAATTAACAAGACGAGAGGGAATTGAGTTTGCACAGTGGGATGTTAAACAAAGGGACAAAGGCAGGCACAGCACCAAGTTTTCTACAAAAAGGAATAGCCCAGGTACAGTGTTAGCTCTACATGCATCCTCTGAGAATAAATTAAAAGGAATCAAGGAATGCATATTTTGCAAAGGCAACCACAAGTCATATAAATGTGAGGTGGCTGAGGCTTTACCTTTTGAGGAAAGAAAGGACAGGGTAACTAAGTCCCCAGCATGTTTTAAATGTTTTTTGAAAGGTCACAGAGCAAAGTTTTGTAAGTTTAAAATTTTGTGCAAAAAATGTCATGGCAGGCATCAGCCATTATGGTGTGAAAACACTCCTAGTAGGCCTACCCCAGAAGTAAAGACATCAGTGGCACATGCCACTGCTATGAAAGGGAGTAAAAGTAAAGGGGGATTATTGCAAACAGCTGCAGCACTATTAATTGGGAATGATGGAGAACCTACTGTAAGAGTGTTGTTTGATAGTGGTAGCCAGTGTAGCTTTATTAAGACCAGAATTTCCAGAAAATTGAAGTTTAAAAAACTTAAGAGGGAAAATTTAAGAATTTCTGGGTTTGGGGGTTCCGTTCAAAACCGAACCAAATTTAAGAAGGTAGAAGTTCTGGTTAAGGGGTTGTTTCCACAAGGTCCCACTATCCAGGTCCAAGCTGTAGAGATTGAGGAACTTTGTGCTCCAGTCACTACTTGTTTAGATATGGCATGTGTCCAAGAATTGCAAGTTAAAGGAATTAATTTGGGCAATAATAAGTTTGAAGGAACAGAAGATATTAGTCTTTTCATTGGAGCTGACTATTATTGGGACTTCATCACTGGTAATATTGTCCGCACATCTTCGAAGTCCAGTAGCTTTGAAAGTAAGTAGGCGCTGGATGCTACATGGTAGCTATTGCAATGAAATGGAGGTTAAAGCTCTTTTCATTAAGATTGAGGAGAACAGCCATGGTTTGGAAAGGCATTTGAAAGCGTTTTGGGAACTTGAATCCATTGGCATAAAGGACAAACAGGCAAGTATAGTGAACAGTGATGTTTTAGAGCAATTCAAAAAGGGATTGGGTTAGAGATGGTTGGTATGAAGTTGGCCTCTTTTGGAAGGATTCTTACAAACCGGTTGAAACCTTCAGCTAGCTAATCGGAGGTTGGAGACTTCATTGTACAGGCTAAGAAAAAATGAGGAGTTGTTAATTGAATATAATGAGGCCATCCTAAGCTATGAAAGGGTGCAAGATGAGCTGGTGAGCCAGGAGGCACATTATCTGCCACACCATGCAGTGGTACGGCGAGAGAAAACTACCACCAAACTGAGGGTAGTTTTTGATCGCTCAGCCAATGACAAAGGTGGTGTGTCCTTGAATGACTGTTTGGATGCTTGGCCAAATTTTAATGCAGATTTATTTTCCTTGTTATTGAGATTCAGGTTTGGTAGAGTAGCATTGACTGCAGATGTGAAGCAAGCCTTTCTGCGGGGGAAGTTAAAACCAGAGGACAGAGATGCAGTAAGGTATCTGTGGGTGGATACGAAAGATTTTTTGGAAAATGAACCTAAGTTCAAGCATATAAAATGAAGTCAGTGTTGTTTGGCCTCAGTTCTAGTCCATTTCTGTTGGCAGCTACTATGCAGTACCATTTTAAGAAATATTCTGAAGTCTATCCTAACACTATTGAACACATAAGGAAAAATGTTTATGTACAGCTACAGCTCTTACGTACAGCTCTTAGTTTGGCTTCGAAGGTCTTTCATCCTCTTGGATTCCTGGCTCCATTTGTGATAAAGTAAAAAATTTAGTTTCAGAGCCTCTGGGAAATTGGACTTGGTTGGGACAAAGAGTTACCTGATTATATGGTGGTAAGGTGGAAATATTGGTTCAAAGAATTGGCACATCATGGAGACATTGAAATCCCAAGATGGTACTTTGGAGAGTTGAACAGTAGTCCAGACAATTTGGAGCTGCACATCTTTTGTGATGCAAGTGCAGAAGCCTATGCAACTTGTGTTTATATAAGAGGAAGTAGGTTGCAGGTCGGTTGCTGCTAAGAGCAGAGTAGCACCTTTGAAAAGGCTTTCTGCTCCAATGTTGGAATTGATGGGTGCAGTTATTGCTAGTCGGCTTGCAGTTACAGTGCAAAAGTCTTTGGCCCTTTATGAAATTCCAAGCTATTATTGGACAGACTCCACTATAGTTTGGCACTGGTTAAGAAGCCAGGCAAGGAAATGGAAACCATTTGTTGCCAATAGGGAGGAAATTCAAGCACACACATATCCCAAGCAATGGAAGCATTGTCCAGGAACCCAAAACCCAGCTGATTTACCAACACGAGGAATTTCAGTGAAAGATCTTGCACAGTCAAGTTTGTGGTGGAATGGGCCAGAGTGGCTGAAACTTGGAAGCAAAAACTGGCCTAATCATCCTATTGTAGGAGAATGCCAGGCTCAAGAAGAATGGGTGAGTGAAATGAGAAAATGCACTATGAACAGTTGTCAAGTTATGCAGCAGGACCCCATATTGAGGCTTGAGGACCTTAGCAGTCTGAAAAGGTTAAGAGTGACAGCATGGGTATATAGATTTACCAACAATATTAAGAGAAAAACAAGAAGGGGTTTCCAAAATAAAATCATATCGGATAATGCAAAAAACTTCAAAAAGGCTGCAAAGGAACTCGAAGAAGTTTGGTCCTTGCTAAAAGAGGAAGGATTCCAATCCTACTTTTCACACCAAGTGGTACAGTGGGAGTTTATTGTTGAGAGAGCACCATGGTGGGGAGGATTTTGGGAAAGGCTAGTGAGAAGTGTAAAGTGTCCATTAAAGAAACTTTTAGCTAATGCTCATTTGAGCAAAGAAGAATTATGCACTGTTTTGTGTGAAGTAGAAGCAATGGTGAACAGTAGGCCTATCACTTTTGTTTATAACAGTATGTAGGATGCAGAGTCATTGACGCCACATCATTTTCTTTGTGGTAAACGATTAACATCAAGCCCCAGTGTGCCAGAAGACTTGCAGCCTATCCAGAGCACTCAAGGAGAGTTAACCAGAAGGTTCAGGCACCTTGAAGAGCTACAAGATCAGTTATGGAAAAGGTGGCAGATGGAATACTTGCCAGAACTCAATTATTACCCATGAGGCAGTGTAAAGGGTTCCAATGCAAATTGTATCAAAGTGGGAGAAGTGGTAATAATTGGGTATGAAAGACCAAAGCAATGCTGGAAGCTTGGCATAATTGAAGAGTTGTTTGTTGGCAACGACAATTTAGTTAGGTGTGCACTGGTAAAGACTTCAGGAGGAAAATTAAAGAGACCTATACAAAAACTCTATGCTTTAGAAATCAGTAAAAACACGGATCGTCAAGATGAAACATTTGAGTTACAGCCTCATGGAGAAGGCTCAGCTAAACTTGCAGAAGGTAATGACAACAATGCCTCTTCGGTGGGGAGTGTTAGAAAATCTAGAAGAGGAAGAACCATGTTGTCCCAAGGCGATATGATGACTAAGCTGATTGATGCAGCATTGCTTGTATATATTAAGTTAAGGTGTATATATATCCATCTCATAATTGTAAGGTTAGTGAAAAATTCACTTAATTTAGAGCTAGCATTTTTGGGCTCTTGTGGCATTGTTTGGGCACTCTTGTGGCATCATTTTTTGGGGCGCTGCGCGTCTTTTCTACTCGTTTGTGACATGCGGTACTTACAGGGTGTGGTCTTATGGAGAGCTCTCTTGCAATTCAGTTTGGTTGTTTAGATACAAGATTGTTGCATCGTGCAATAGTGGAGGTTGTGTTGTTGTTGCAAGGTTTAGAAAGGACCTCCAAGTCCGTAAGTGTTTAATCAAGCTTAACTTGGGCTGTAGGTTGAACTGGCCCTTCAGAGCTTGGCCGTTCACTGCTCAGCTGGGATTTTGAACCCAATAAAAAAATAAAATAATAACAAGTATCCCAAAAACTGAGAAATTGATATACGATAGAAACGTGTTTTGGTTCTTTGAAGAAGAACTACAAGGGGAAAGTATAATTGACTTCGACTTCACAACAGATGATATTACACAAGCCATAGAGAAACTAAAAACACACTCAGTTGCAGGACCGGATAAATGAAATGCTACACTGATCCAAAACTGCAAGAATGCAATCGCTGAGCCCCTATACTGGAAATGGAGACGATCACTAGACACAGGAGAAATATCATGCATCCTGAAGAGTGTGAACATAGTCCCAATACATAAAGGAGGAGATCGATCCGAGGCCAAAAACTATAGTCCAGTGCAATGTTCCCTCTAATTTTTTTTAGTCCGTGTGCGCAAGAAATTTTCGTTGTGCGTACATTTAGATTTATGGTGAAAAATTGTACAAACTTTTCTGAGCGCTATTATCTTCAAAATGAAATATATATAAATATTAAATACTTAATAAATATTATTTCCATAAGGTGATAGCTCGATCATTACGGTACTATTAAATGGATATTAAAAAACTGTTTACAATATTATATATTCTTAAAAAAGAAAACATTTTATCCATTCTAAAAATATGAATAAAAAAAAAATAGTAAAATAAAATTCAACAAAATAAAGAAATAAAATAAAAATAACATTAATTGAAAATGACTATTTTAGTTATCATTTCTCAAAACAATTTTTAGCATTTAGCAATTTAAAATAAACTATCAAGATTAATACATGATTTTATCCATTCACAAAATGGGAATAAAATAAAAAATAATTTTATTTTTTATGAATTATGAGATAATTACTATTCGTTTTTATGCAAAAATAAGAAAGAGAAAGTTTATATTCAATGCGTTAATGTATAAAAGAAAAAAAATGCAAATACATAGTAAAAAAAATCCGTATTGCGTAATTGCGCGGACGTCGGCGAAGCCGGGCGGAAGGGGTTAATACTTAAAAGAGCGACTATAGAGTATGTTGATGCAAATGGTCAGACCTTGTGTGACGGTATATTTTTGAAATTACTTCATTTACTGTCGTGACTCATGATACGGTTGAGCCTGTGCGCATTTTATTTTGCTGTGTGCGCGGGTTTCACAACGCGTGTGCGCGCGCACACGCGCACACCTTAGAGGGAACATTGGACTCCAGTGTCGCTTACATCTCATCTCACTAAAATATTTGAAAGAATAGTTAGACAGAAAATCTATGACTTTTTGGAAACTCAGAAAAAATTCAATGATAACCAACATGGGTTTCAGTCAGGCAGATCATGCCTATCACAGCTAATGGAACACTACAACAACATTATTGATGTACTTGAAAGTAATGAAAACTATGATGTTCTATACACAGACTTTGCTAAAGCATAAATGGCAAGTGTGACCATGGAATCGTAATACATAAATTGAAATATATGGTAATAACAGGAAAAGTAGGGAAATGGATAGGCTATATAATTTCCTTAGTGAGTGGCGGCAAGTCATTACAGTACAAGGAGTATCTTCATCAAAATCAGAGGTCCTCAGCTCAGTACCACAAGGAACAGTATTAACTCCACTACTCTTCATAATCATGCTAACTGACATAGCTGAGGACATTACCAGAGACAGCACAGTAATATCCTTTGCGGATGACACAAAGATCAGTAGAAAAATAAGAAACCCAGAAGATATAGGATCTCTACAAACCAACATGAACAGAATCTACAAGTGGATGGAAGACAACAATATGAAGTTTAACACTGAGAAATTTCAGCTGTTACGATACAGAAAAAGAGAAGACCTAAAATCCATGGAATATTGTACCCCAAATGGACAGGAAATTCAGAGAAATTCTAGAGCAAAAGATTTAGGGGTTGTAATGACAGATGATGCAAAATTTGAAACACAAAATAAGATAGTAGTAAACAGAGCAAAGACCAAAAAAAAAAACACTATTTAACAAGGTATTTTGAAGACCTCCACGAACACAACGTTTTAACGAAAAGACGTAGGGGTTTTTGTCGTCAACTCTCCACCAATAATCTGCTGGAAATTTCCAACGGATGAGGGTGACGACAATCAAACATAGCCCTCTCTCTCTCTCTCTCTATATATATATATATATATTTTTTTTTTATTGGGGTTGTTTAACCTCCCTCGCAACATTTAAGTTCATATGACGGAGGGGACCTACAGCTTTACGTGGGATCCGAACCACGGGTCGCTACATAATCTGTGCGCGGAGGACGGTCTCCCATCCAACTACTACCCAGACCCAATGTCGCTTAACTTCGCTGATCTCCGGGAAGGGGTTACGACATTGGCCACGACGTAGCCCATATATATATATATATATGGGATGAATTTCACAATAAAACACGTGAAATGAATGAATGCTGCAAACCCACAAGGAAAAAGAAAAACGATTCCAAGGCCTTTCGTGTATTCAAAGCTACACCTCGTCAGGGAATGAAGTTAAAAGGCGAGAAGCCCATATATATATACAACGTACAGGAAAAACAAAACAATTAGCACATACTTAACAAGGGTTAATGAGAGGCAAAAGAAATTTTAACATGATATCGTCAATTTTATAAGTCCCCGAGCTGTTATTGAAATTGTTTTTAAAATGAATAAATGCACATTCTAGAATATTTCGTTCTATTATATCTCTGTTTTTAACAAGCGCTTTAGAACTATCCCACTTGATGCTATGGTTACATCTATACATATGGTTAAATAAAGCATTGGAAGTACTAGCTGTTCTACAAGCATATTTATGCTGTTTTACCCTAATATCTAACGTTTTACCGGTTTGGCCTATATATACTGAGTTACATTGTGTACATCCGATCGAATACACACAACCAACAACATTATCAGGGCTATTCTTTATTAGGCGTGATTTAACAGTATTATTATACTTAAAGATTACATTAATGCCAATTGCTTTAAGTACAGTTGGAAGGTATTGAAAATTAACATGGTAAGGTAGGCTAAGGATATTTTTACGCTGAAATTCCTTTACAATTACATTATTATAATACTATTCTTGGCTTTCTTAAGACAGTTATCTAAATTTAGCCCCATCTATTAAGTTTACAGTTGAAAAAGAAAATGAGGGAAGCCTACCTTTTCTTGATCTAAAAATTTGGAGATGCTCTAATCAGTTCAAATATGAAGTCTACCGTAAGCCTACTAATAATAACTCTTACGTGCATTTTTATTCTGACCATCATCCTTCGATTAAATCCTCTATTTTCTCTGCTATGTTTCTTCGAGCATTGAGAGTTGTCAGTCCTGAATTTTTAGATTCCGAGTTATGCAATATCATGAATATTGGTACTAAATTATGTTATCCTATTTCATTTTTAGATAACTGTCTTAAGAAAGCCAAGAATAGGTATTATAATAATGTAATTGTAAAGGAATTTCAGCGTAAAAATATCCTTAGCCTACCTTACCATGTTAATTTTCAATACCTTCCAACTGTACTTAAAGCAATTGGCATTAATGTAATCTTTAAGTATAATAATACTGTTAAATCACGCCTAATAAAGAATAGCCCTGATAATGTTGTTGGTTGTGTGTATTCGATCGGATGTACACAATGTAACTCAGTATATATAGGCCAAACCGGTAAAACGTTAGATATTAGGGTAAAACAGCATAAATATGCTTGTAGAACAGCTAGTACTTCCAATGCTTTATTTAACCATATGTATAGATGTAACCATAGCATCAAGTGGGATAGTTCTAAAGCGCTTGTTAAAAACAGAGATATAATAGAACGAAATATTCTAGAATGTGCATTTATTCATTTTAAAAACAATTTCAATAACAGCTCGGGGACTTATAAAATTGACGATATCATGTTAAAATTTCTTTTGCCTCTCATTAACCCTTGTTAAGTATGTGCTAATTGTTTTGTTTTTCCTGTACGTTGTATATATATATGGGCTTCTCGCCTTTTAACTTCATTCCCTGACGAGGTGTAGCTTTGAATACACGAAAGGCCTTGGAATCGTTTTTCTTTTTCCTTGTGGGTTTGCAGCATATATATATATATATATATATATGAAAATTATTTCACGAAAGTAAAAAGGGTAGGACGCTAAATCTTTGGTAAACTTGTATGCTACTTTATTAACTTTTAATCTTCATTTTATTTTTATATATATCGAAACTTGACTCTAAAAAGGCAAAGTGTTAAAACCCGGGCAGATTTCCAGTATAAATTTGTATTTTTATAATTCATTTGATCTTGTGCTAAAAATTGATATTTTTCCTTACAAATCTGTATGCCTCTTTGTTAATCCTCTAATTTTTAATTTTTATTTTTACTTCTCCGTTTATTGCATATATATATATATATAATATATATATGTATGTATGTGTGTAGATATGTATGTATATATATATATATTATATATGTATATATATATATATATATATATATATATATATATATATGCTTGTGTGTATGTATGTTATTTATTTATTTATTTTTTCTTTCTGTAACCTATATATAGGCCGTAACCTTTTATGTACTTCAGTGTTCCTGAGGATGTCATTAGACGAAAGCGCTTGAGCACCTTTTTCTGTTTCCTTTCGTTCGTGGTTTTATTCATCATATATTATATATATATATATCATGATCATGATCTGTTATCATGATCATGATTATCATGTTTAGCCTCCTCCCTCCTAAATAGCAGTAATAAACCCAAATACACACATGAACTACCCATCAGGATAATAGGTGCGAACCTACTAGATTTAATAATAAGTGCAGAACAGATAACCGAAATTTAACCGCTCTTCTAGATACAGCAGCACATGCGACAATGATTAATAAACAATGTGCAGATGAGTTACTAGAGAGTACAGATTATAAATATGAAATTAAGGCACCTTCCTGCCAACTCAGAGGAGTTACAGGCACTCCCATACCTAAATATGGAGAAATCGAATTATATTTAGAAACAAACAAACAAACACTTTATTTCAGACTCAACAGATACTAACATTATAGAAGAGGTCATAGAAGATTAAGAGATAGTTGTCTGGAGCACTGACTAAGTAGGTCAGTGAATCACTGTGTATAATGAACATACAATTGCCTACGCCAATGCTTTCAGATTTCAGATTTCTAAAATATATCGGACACCAGTCCACTAACCATGGCTTCTATTATCTTATTAACTGACTCACCAAGTTAGGCACCTTATTAACTACAAACAGCATACTGACACTGGAAGGAGCACCATTTACAAATCTCGGAGTTCTTAATAAACTCCTAAAAATATTTTTATATGCAACATATAATTTTCTCAAATTATACATCCTGTAGTTCTACCACGAATGAGCTGTATACACTGGAGTACAACAAGTTTTGAATAAAATCAATTTTACATCTAATGAACACATGAAATTTTCTAACCAAAGTATTTCCCTGAGCATATAATTGTCTACATTGCCTTAGAATATCACAGTCATCTGAAAGACTATCCGTTAGTATGTGACCAAGATACTTAGTCTGGGTTACTTCTGACAGCACCATACTATTCAATTAAAATTCAGGAAATTTTACATACGTGTCGGCCTTGGTCCTCATAATCATAATATGAATTTTATCAGGATTATATTTTATGTCGTTATCCCCATACGTTGGGAACGCTTTGGTAACGCGGTATATCCCGCAAAATGTATTATGGACGCAGTCGCCACCTTTCAGACAGATATCTTACTAGGTATGGATTTCTTCAACGGAATGAATGGGAAATTTACCCAGCCGGGAAATTAGTTAAGTGTAGAAATAGGACACACCCACTCCATGAGAAATTGGCCAGCTTAATGCGAACAGAATCAGTTTAGTTCGGATTTCCGAAAGAAATAGGAAACCCACTCCAGTTTATAGCAGTTCAAGTCAGTCGGTTGCATCCAGAGGGACAACCGCCCCAGAAATCAGCCCCCTTAGTAATCAGTTCCAGTTGATGAATCCAGTAGGATCAACACAGTCAGTTTCCAGTCAGATAATCTCTAGTCAGTCAGTTTCAGTTCAGCCAGTTTCAGTTAACTCAGCAGTTGAGGTTCGAAATCCAGTTGTCAACCCCTCCGTCTATGGCCTTGGGCGGTTCGAAGTTGACGGGGGTTCTGGTTAGGTGGCAGCAACGGATTTGTTACTCTGGAGTATCTGGTACCGTATAGGGAATCGCAGAAGTTGCTCTTAAACTACTCTCCGATTTCTTCTTGTAGTGGGTCGGAGGATTCTGTGAGGCTTACTAAATTCTCTGAAGGTTTCCCGATTCTTCTTGTAACGTATCGGGAAATTTTTCCCTATTTAAGACTAAGTTCTCTGAAGAGAGCAAGGCTCGAAGGAGAAAACAAAGATTTTCTCTTATTGTAGTTTACCTCTAAAATGTTACAAGTAATGCTCAGCTTCTAAGTTAAATCAGCCAAATCAGAATGAACACTGGAGAAATTTTACGGACTTATATACTGAAAGTTTTCATGTCATCATTATTTTTTAATGTTGATCTGTTTTTTTTTTAAATTCTTAATAGGCTGATTTATTTTGCAAAATATTTAAAGACAAAAAAAATTTTAGCTGTAGCAATGTCTAGACTGCTAAGCAAGAGGAAGCCATAGTTTTATTTTAAACCGCATATTTACAGATCGGATGTTATCATGATCTGCCGGGTTAATTAAAGCGGAAATTGAAATATGCCTTCTATCACATCACGAATTACAATGAAACACTCACTTGAACAAAAATTAAATACTTAAGATTCAAAATTAAACGTTAAGCAGGACATGACTTCATCTTTTACAACGAAGAGAGAATGTATATAGGAAATGAACATTGCAGAATTTAACACGATTACATTACTAAGTCAAATCTAAAAAATGATTAAGCACCCCAAAAGAAACAATTTACCATCATTTAGCGGAAACAAAATAGAAAACAAATAAAAATTCATCCAAACTCGCGCTATGCGATCTTGGACTCCATATGTAAAAATGAACACATGAATACAAATATACACAAGAATACAAAGATTACCCAAGAACTATATGAATGAATACAAGAACTACATGAATGCAGGAACTATTCATTGTTCATTTTTACAGGGCTCTTCCCTCTAGAATGATATTAATACAATAATATGACATCCTAACTAATTCTAACTAAATGGTAACTAATGGTTTTTTATAATACAGTTTTAATACACAACATAAGTCGGGGTGGTTAAGTCTAGTTCAGGCGGTATGAGGGCGCATTCTTGGCCGTGCAAAATAGTATGACATAGTACAATGTTTTCTTTGCCATTGCGAGAATAGTCTTTGCACTACAAATATACCGAGGATAATAGCACAAACATTAATAATGCTGACGGCAGATGTTGGTAAATGGTAAATAATTGTTACTGGTTACAGTTTCTGTAAAAGGTTATTCTGATTATCTAAAAATTTTTTTTTTTTTTTAAAACGACTCAATTGTTCATTCCATTTAGGGGCATGAAGTCCAGGTAGGATGGTCATTGGTTTCATGGCGGAATTCAAGATTTTTATAGTAGGTTTGAATTTACTGTAGTTTCAGACAGAAAGAGGTACGAGTTGTTAATTGTAATCTCAGCATTATAAGGGGAACAATTTTATTCGTATCTACGTCTTAATTATACGAAGCTGTTGGTGGTCGTATAGATTGTTGTTGGTTGTTGTTTAGCCGATCAGCCCACCCTGATCGAGCAAGCCAGTGGCAGGCTGAGTGGCACGCAGGTAACCGATCGCCCTCTCCGGAATGGACCAGAGGTTCAGCGCACTAGTGATGTGTTGTGTTCGTTGTTGTACTAGAGTGGTACAGTCTGTCATAATGTGTTCATTTGTTTGTGGTGCGTCCTGGCACAGGTCACGTAGGGTTGCCAAGTGTCCTTTATTTCAAAGGACAGTTCTTTATTTCAGCGACTTGTACGACTTTCTAGACATATTTTATCCATGAATATAATAAAGAAATTGTAAAAAATATTGCACAAGTAAATTTTTATCATGATAAGCAATGGAATATACGGTAGCGTGCAAGTGTACTTTATTCAAGATCTGTTGACTAGGCAACCCTACATGACCTGTCACCGGGTGACAGGTGGCAGGTGTCATCTGTGGAGTTGTCTAGTTTGTGTTTATATGTCTAAGTTGGGGTGATGTCCACATCGGAATCGTGCTAAGTTAACTCGATCCGATCTGCTCAGGCTGATCTCTGACCTTTTAATGGGTAGCGGCTTCGCACCTAGGACCGCATTCGGACCGAGTCGTGTCAGTGCTTTGTGGGTTAGGTGTGTGTGTGTGTGTGTGTATATGTTTTCTGTACTGTGTGATGTCTGTGGGGCGTGGTATGGAATGGAGAATTTGGTTATAATTGTTAGAAAATCTAGAAGAGGAAGAGCCATTGTTGTCCCAAGGCGATATGATGACTAAGCTGATTGATGCAGCATTGCTTGTATATTAAGTTAAGGTGTATATATGTATATCCATCTCATAATTGTAAGGTTAGTGAAAAATTCACTTAATTTAGAGCTAGCATTTTTGGGCTCTTGTGGCATCATTGTTTGGGCACTCTTGTGGCATTATTTTTCTGGGGCGCTGCGCGTCCTTCCTACTCGTTTGTTGAATACGGCACTTACAGGGTGTGGTCTTATAGACTTATACACTCCTGCGTATGTCACAACTACATAATATACTTATTTTATAACGTTTCCCCGAAAGGTATTGGCGATGGCCGAGTCAAAATTTATCTGTTATCCTTTAATACAGGTAGAGAGAGAGAGAGAAAAGTTTTAATTAGCAATGCTGAATTTTATAGTTTGGGAGAATTTAATGTAAATAAGTAATGAATTAAGTCTGGTACTGCGTTAGTTCGATGCCTTCTTAAATGTAATTTATGAAAGTCCACAGAGGAGATGATATATGTTCGAGTCTTGAAAAACAACCCACACTTATGAAGCGCTGTTTATTCTCTACGCTTAACTTGGATTGTAAATGGGTACTGGAGGTTTTTGGCAACTTTTGTGATACATGCCATATTTATTGGGTATGCCATACTAAATCTATAATAATTTAGAATATTCTAAGTATTTAATTGTTTTAGTTCAGTTTAAAATGCTGAATTTATAGTTTGGGACGATTTAATGTAAAATAAATAATGAATTAAGTCTGGTACTGCGTTAGTTCGAATTAGTCTTCGACAAATTGTGCAAATAACAGAATTACTTAATGCATAGCGCAATCTGGCATCTAAGCTTAAAACATGATGGGTTAAAATGCGAAAAATTAAATAGTTACCCCTAATTTAATTTCTATTTTGTTTAAAAAATTATATTAATGTTTTTACGTTATAGTTTAAGGATATAATTGTGTCATAAAGATGAATTTTTATTTAATAACCCAGAAACAAAAAAATTGTATAAAAGAGGAAAAATGAACGTTACCCGAAATACAATCTATTTTTAATATAAAGTTATATTCATATTTTTTTGAATAAGGTTTAAAGATATATTTGTGTCTTAAAAAAAAATTTGTATTTAATAAGCCAGAAACACAATAAATGGATAAAAGACGAGAAATGAAATAATTACCCCTAATTTAATTTCTATTTGGTTTTAAAAATTATATTAATGTTTTTGTTATAGTTTAAGGATATAATTGTGTCTTAAAGATAACTTTGTATTTAATAACCCAGAAAACAAATAATTGGGTAAAAGAGGAAAAAATGATTAAGTTACCCCGAAATACAATCTATTTTTAATATAAAGTTATATTAATATTTTTTGTAATAAGGTTTAAAGATATATTTGTGTTTTAAAGATAAATTTGTATTTATTAAGCCAGAAACACAATAAATGGGTGAAAGACGAGAAATGAAATAGTTACCCCTAATTTAATTTCTATTTTGTTTTAAAAATCATATTAATGCTTTTTATTTATAGTTTAAGGATAAATTTGTATATTAAAGTAAAAATTTGTTTTTGTATTAAACTTAGTTTAACATATTCGATTTTTTATTTAAAAAATCGCCTACCAAACATCAAATTGGCTTTGTGGTGGCTTTCCATCATGAGAAGTTTAATAGTATCGTCGGTTTTTTTTTTTTGAGACTTTGTCGGTTTACCCCTGGTCCTATAAACGTATTTGTTTATGCTTAATAGTTTTGTGTATTAATTGGGTCGTATTTAGAGACCTTATCGGTCTATTAGGAGCTAGGAAGTAAAAGCCGTGGGTAAGGCGCAGGGCTGCCACTGCTTGGGATTTTTCCCAAGATCTTGGGATTTCAGCCTCGACCTGGGGATTTGGGGATATATTTTGAAAAACTGTCGAAATCTTGGGATTTTTCATACCAACTAAGTTAAAGTGAAAATTATTATTAATTTCTTCTTGTTTTCATTAAAAAAACAATTATATAAAGCGAATTATATTATACATGAAAAGACTGGTAATAATTATTAAATAATTAAAATGAGAGATAAGTACTGAAGACATACAACAGGTATTGTACAAATTTAGTTCTTGTTTACTTTTCGTTCAGTAACCGTTTAATTAGACTGCGTTTGGTCAGCAGCGTTGCCGAAGTTGTTACTATAGTAACAAATTTGTTACTTTATATCTTGTTTGTACTTTTGTTACTACTTTAACGAAATTTGTTACTATTTATGTATTTTTCATTACGATCCTTTATTAAGAAAAGATTTCCATTCAGTGAAGACGGTATCGTCTCAAAATTAAGAGTGTGGACCCAAAAGTAGCAAGTGACATTCACCAGTCGCCATCAACTATCACACCTTTGGCTGTACACTTTCCTTCACTTGTACCGGAACCCAAGCTAAATGAACTAGACGACCATTGGAGGAGCTTTCGACTTTCTGCAGATAAATTGACTATTCCTACGGAGATTATCCCGAAGTATTGGCATTCATTAAGTAACATCAAGGATGGCTTAAATAATAGTAAATTTTCTTTATTGTCCTATTTCATGACAAACTTAACCGTTTTGTCACATTCATCCGCATGTGTTGAGAGAATTTTCTCGAAGGTGAACCGTGTGAAAACAAAAATAACTAATGCTTTAAAACAGAAACTGTAAAAGATAGGCTGTTGGCAAAACAGTGCTTAACTAGAAATGAAGCAACTTGTACTACCTGGCAGCCGACAAAAACATTAATAAGAGAGCTTGAAGGCGGCACAGTACATAAAAGATATGAAAAAAGACTTAAAGAGCAAAAAGAAAATAATGAGACTGTCCGTCTTTCTGCAGACGTCGAAGAAGACGAGCCTGACGAGGAAATATAATTAAAATAGAGTAAGTTTAATGTTTTCTTTGTTTATTTTAATGTTTTTATTATCTTGGGATTTTTTTGCTATTCTTGGGATTTTTTGAGGTCAATTCTTGGGATTTCCTAAAAATCTGAGTGGCAGCACTGGTAAGGCGGCTTTGATTAGTGTTGGTAAGTAATGCTGTTACTGCTGAGAGGTCTTAAGGTCTAGACCAGCGGTGTCCAATAGAAATTCCATGCTAGCCACACTTATGGTTTTCTATTTTTCGTATTCGCCGCATCATAAAAAAGGATTAAAAAACATATTACAAACGACATTTCAAATTATTTATTATTAATATTAAAGATAAATATTATAAAAAATAATAATATCGCCACAACGCAATAGCCTATTCGCCACATGTGGCGAGCGGCGAACGTATTGGACACCGCTGGTCTAGACAGTTGGTTGTAGCCCTCATCTCGGCTACGTGGTGTTGATGGGATGAGCTCCTAAAAGTCTATGCTTAGACGATTGGTTGTAACCCTCATCTCACCATGTGATGGGATGAGCTCCTAAAAGTCTATACTTAGACGATTGGTGGTTGTCGGGAGGTATTCTTTTTGTGTGGTAGTTATTCGGCATGCTCGTATATATTTTGCTATTGGGACTTTACATGCATCTGTTTATTATATACACGTTGTGTGTGTGTGTGTAATAATAGGGGATCTATGAGTATATATATAGTCGGGGAATGTATGTGCGTTTGTGTGCGCTTTTAATTCGCTCGAAGGTTATTCATATATACATAAACAAGCCATTTATGCCTTCTAAGTATTCTAAGCCAACTGGCTGAAAGACATTTCTAAGCCAGCTGATGCTGTCAAGAACTTTCATTATGCACCTGGGGATCCCAGGTGAAGGATGCTGTCTTCTCTCTCCTCCTCTCTCTCTCTCTCTTAGGTTAGGTATACCCCTTTGGGGGGGTGAGGACATACCACCTTCTCCCCAAAGTCTCCTCTCTCTTACTTTAGGTGGATTTCCCCAGCTTGTGGCAGCTGGGAGGTTTCCCCCCTTTTTTGGCACCCAGGGGGGAGGGAGTTGGTACCTTGCAACAAGGGTGGGTGGGTAGCACTGGCACTCATTTGATCAACATTGCACTGCAGTTGCACTCCAATCTTTTGTGGTCATCTACTTATGTGCCCCCCGAGTAATAATGAGGTGGAGGTAGATCATACAGATTCCGGGAACACATTTCTAGTAATATTTATTATGGAAGGCATCCTCTTCATATTACAAGTACTGCAGCTGGCATAATTAAAATAATTATTTATTAATTATATATTCTTAAAAGGAAACAAAGGATTGAAACAAATGCGATTAATCTCGGATGATGCTCGTAATAATCTTACTATAATGGAGCTGATTCTGTCTATCTGTCTATCTATCTGTGGAAAACGTCGCAGTAAATAATTTCATACCGAACATTTTGAAAAGAAATTATTAAGGCAGCGAAAGCGTAATATTTACTTTAAATTCACAAGGAACTTGGATTTAAATGCAACTTCACAAATCTTGACGTAATGGGTTCGGATGTGAAGCTTAAGATTTTGATGGCTCCGTTCTTTTCTATAGTTTTATCAACCGAATCACCCTTCTCGATAGATAAAATTTTTTAGAAGTGTCCACAGACTATTTAAACTCGTGATGTGTTGATGTTAGATATATGTTAGAGTTGATGTTTAGGTTAGAATAAGGAAATACAATTATTTGAAACCAGTACCGCACCGCAGGTCTACATAAATGGGGCTCATCTTTTGCTGGTGATAACACTGGACAACAAATTAGAACTTTTCCCTATTCCTCAAGTAAAATCGGGTGATTCTGGTAGAGTTTTGCACCCAGAAAACGAATATGGATGTGAAATGTTTCCATCACCCAGAGTTTTTGAACAAATTGAATTTGAATTTCGTTTAAAAAACAGGAATATTTAGGCATAACTGGCAGCATTAGAACTACACTTTTCGGGAGGTACTAGGGCCGAAGATGATACTGTGGCACTGAAAATGGCTAAAATAGCAGTTAGATGAAGTGCACTTAATGGGGAGACAACTATCATTTTATAAATTTATTAATACAAGCACAACACATAAGATACATATTATACACTACCACACCTTTGTTTAATTGTGCTTGTTTTAATGCTATCCACAACAGAGAAAGCCCAGGTTTTAAGTTTAGTATCTATCGGAAAAAACCAAACAATTTGTCCTACGTACACTTTTACTCGGGACATGACACCCCCACTAAGAAGGCCATTTTTTTTTTTTTCAATGTTTCTCCGCGCCCTTAGGATCGCCAGTCCGGAATACATCGATGCCGAATCGGAAAAAATCAACGGTATTGGAAGTGATCTGTGTTATCCATCTGCGTTTATGGAATCTTGTCTCAACAAGGCAAAACGAACTTTCTATCGTGTGAATAATAACACTCGTACTTTGTCAAAAAATATTTTAGTACTTCCATTTTTCCCGGGCTTTTTAGGCATTGCTAATGTACTTAAACTTTTGGATATTAATGTAGTATTTTCATGTAACAATATTGTGAAAAATATCATAGTAAAAAATAGCCCTACCAATAATTCAGGCATTATCTATAAAATTGGTTGTAAACAATGTGATTCCTTTTACATTGGTCAGACGGGGAAGGATTTGCACACGCGTGTAAAATAGCATCAATATTCCGTTAGAACGGGGCAGTCGTCCAGTGCCTTTTTTGTCCATTTGTCAGAGTTATCCCACTGTATTGATTGAAATAATGTTTCAGTTTTATTTCACTCTAGCAACATTGTTAATAGAAATATTCTTGAGTCTGCCATTATCCAACTTACAAATAACTTCAACATAAGCAAAGGTCTTTTTCAACTCGATCCTGTTGTTTTGAATTCCTTCAGAACAGATTTAGATAAGAAGGGTAGAACGCTATATCTTTGGTAAACTTGTATGCTACTCTAATAACTTTTATTTTTCAATTTATTTTTTATATACATCGAACTTAAACAAGAAGGGCAGAGTGCTAAAACCCGGGCAGATTTCCAGTATAAATTTGTATTTTTTTTAATTATCTATAACATTGGTTGGAAACAATTCATTTGATCTTGTGCTAAAAATCGGTAGTTTTTCCTTACAAATTTGTATGCTCCTCCCACAATCCTTTAATGTTTAATTTTTTATTTTTCTCTCCGTTTATTGTATATATATATATATATATATATATATATATATATATATATATATATATATATATTAAGGTAGGTTGATTTTGGAACTGTGATCTTGGACTAGTCTAGATAGAAAGGTATTATGTATAAAAAACGTTGCACCAACTCATATTTGTGAAAATGATTGTATTTTTTGAGGATTGTTAATTATTTTTAAGTTGTAAAATTACCGAATTTTACGCGTAAAATCGCGCGCGCGGCATTCGCGCAATGTAAACAAACAAAATATCGGACCTTATTTCATCAAAATAATCAATTAAAATTCGGCTTTTTTAACCAAACGATGCTTGAAACTTATTGTAAATGCATTATAGATGTTTATTAGTGTATTATTTTGTATTTTTTAATGATATTTACCTATAAAATGTGTATTAAATTAAGTTATTTTATGATGCGTTCATTTAATTGTGTTTATTTTCAGATATTTCATAAAAATGGGTAAAAAACGGGTCTGCAGTGTTAACTCGAAGTGATAGTGCCAAAAAATTCAGTGGCCAGCCTTCCCCTTTGGATAAAACAGAGCCTCCTACCCTCCGCCAAGTTATTCAGTACAGTTATTTCCTCCAAAACAGCCACCCGGACTTGAAAGACTATGATATTGCTAAAATGATAGCAAAGGATGTGATTGAGATCTGGCAGGCAGTGAACCCGCGGCTGCCCCTGTATGAGGAATATTATGTAGTGAAATTGGTGGATAAAGTGTGCTTTAAGAAAGCAAAAGAGATAAACAGGAAATCTCTTTCTACAGTCCAGGAGCAGAATCTGGAGGAAAAGCTGGATAAACTTTTGACATTTCTGCTTGCACCTGTAAGCTACCTGTTCGTCCCTGTGATGACAATGCTGTGAAGTGCAAGAAAGAAAATTGTCAAACACAGCACATAATCTGCACTTGTCCTCCCAGTAAGAAGGTAATGCTATTATTTTTTTAACTTTTAACTGGCCTAACTTAGTGCGATTAGGTGCCTTTTAAATGGAAGGAAATTCAATGCTTGTCATTGAAAAATATCCGCATTTTCCTCCTGTAATCTCCCCCCCCCCCTGGTAATAGAAATTAACAATCAATTTTTTTTCAGGATTTTATTTCTTATTTTAGATCCGCTATTTAATATACTTTAATATTTCAGGTTCCAGTAGAGGAGAGGGAATACTTGAGAGATCAGAGGGCCAAAATAGGACCCAAGGGCTCTTTCCAGCTGGGATCTGTGGATAATGGAAATAATCTTACCTTCTTTCTGAAAAAAAATTCGATTATGGGGATTTATAGAACTCTGTTTTTTTTTTTAATTTAAGTTAAATTAAATCAGCAATTCTGAGACGAATAGGGATTAAATCTTAAACTGGAATAAAAAATAAATTAATTATTATTCTTTCAGAAGTGGGAAGCCAGCCAAGAAGAGGCTGAAGATCACAGCCATGAACATTGAAGCTACCCACTGGTCAGAACTAATCAACCTTTCTCAAAGTGGCATCTGTGAACCTGCTCTCACAGAAGACTTTTCTGACCAGGAGCTTCAAGAAGCATTGCTGAATGGCACCAAGCTGGAGCTGCCTGATCTGCCTTCACATTCTCAGTGTTGAAAGGGCCGTGAAACTGACATCTGAACCTTCCCATACTGTTTATGGACTCGAATCAAGGCACAAACACATTCTGGCCAAAGCCCTAAGCCGCCAGATGAGGCCTTCCTTTGCTTCTAAAGGCTCTTACAGTGAAAATTATGAAGATCTTGGGATCTAAATGTGTCTATTTGACTCTGTACATGTTTTTTTTACTTTTTTCAATAAAATTGTAACTTTTTTCAGGATTTTTTTGTGAAAATAGCATGATTTTTTCGGCCGAAAATTGCGAAAATGCGGTATTTTTCGGTACGATTTTTTGACGATTTTTTAAACGGTTTCCTCAAAAAACGGTTAAAGCTAGGGATCTGAAATGTTTTGTCAGTTATTATCATATTAAGCCCTGACTATCTCGACCAGTCCAAAGTCGATATCTAAAAATGCGGAAAATCAACCTACCTATATATATATATATATATATATATATATTTAGGAGAAATCCAATGACAAGGAGAAATGTAAATGCCATGAAAAGTCTTCTTTAATGCGCAACGTTTCGAGCAATACGCTCATCTTCAGGCTGTATAATAACAATGTGAAATTAAAATCAATAATTGAATGAAAAACAAAGAAAATTTCTATAACCTATTCATAAAGGCAAATTTTAAAAGACTGAGAAAGAGGGTTAAATTCTAAGTTATACAGATTTACATATAAAATTAAGAAGCTATTTTTAAATACATATAGTAAATGTGAAATTAATACACTGGAAAAATTAACAATAGTACACTGGAATAATGAAACTAACTAACCTTTCACTGCAATTTCCGAGGCTAAACTGATTTAAGCAGAGGCAAAACGAGAAAACAAAAGATGGCGAGGGCGATTGGGGAAGGGGGGATTATAAGGAATTGGGGAAGGAGGAGGGATTATAGGAAATTTAACGGGACAGCTGATGAGTCAACATTTAGCGAAGGGGTCAATGTTTTAATGTAAAGCGATTCCAAAATTCTAAGTGAGTTGGGACAAGTATTACAACCAAGAATTTTAAAATTGTCTAAAGTGACATCAGTTTTACATTTTATACTGTGTTCCCGAATACTAGAAACTTCTTTAGTTTTTAAAATTTTACCTGTTCGGCCACTTATTCCCATATGCGAATAAAATCTAGCCCTGAGAGAGCGAACAGTGCTGCCAATGTAATTCCCAAGGAGACACCTAGGGCAGGTCTTTAGGTAGCTTTTTCTCAGCGAAGGATCGAACCCCTGACTCGTTGCGTAGCGGTGTTGTATATTTATTTACCTGCCCTAGGTGTCTCCTTGGGAATTACATTGGCAGCACTGTTCGCTCTCTCAGGGCTAGATTTTATTCGCATATGGGAATAAGTGGCCGAACAGGTAAAATTTTAAAAACTAAAGAAGTTTCTAGTATTCGGGAACACAGTATAAAATGTAAAACTGATGTCACTTTAGACAATTTTAAAATTCTTGGTTGTAATACTTGTCCCAACTCACTTAGAATTTTGGAATCGCTTTACATTAAAACATTGACCCCTTCGCTAAATGTTGACTCATCAGCTGTCCCGTTAAATTTCCTATAATCCCTCCTCCTTCCCCAATTCCTTATAATCCCCCCTTCCCCAATCGCCCTCGCCATCTTTTGTTTTCTCGTTTTGCCTCTGCTTAAATCAGTTTAGCCTCGGAAATTGCAGTGAAAGGTTAGTTAGTTTCATTATTCCAGTGTACTATTGTTAATTTTTCCAGTGTATTAATTTCACATTTACTATATGTATTTAAAAATAGCTTCTTAATTTTATATGTAAATCTGTATAACTTAGAATTTAACCCTCTTTTCTCAGTCTTTTAAAATTTGCCTTTATGAATAGGTTATAGAAATTTTCTTTGTCTTGTTTTTCATTCAATTATTGATTTTAATTTCACATTGTTATTATACAGCCTGAAGATGAGCGTATTGCTCGAAACGTTGCGCATTAAAGAAGACTTTTCATGGCATTTACATTTCTCCTTGTCATTGGATTTCTCCTAAATATTAAATTGAAGCTCTGTAGAAGCAACCCGCATGATTATATATATATATATATATATATATATATATATATAACTGCAAACACGCAGTATAATTAACGTAAAGAACGACGCTTGTATAGGAGATATTCCGCGCAAGACGAGAGAGAGAGAACGAAACAAATGAAAAATGAGGTAACCACCCGGGAATCGAATCCGGGATCTTCCGATTGCCGGTCAGATGCGATAACCATTACACCATGGGCCTCACTCTTCCAAATGCCGTAATTCTTCTACATATTCGCAGAAACCAATGCTCCAAGGGGGCACCTCCCGCATGCCGTAACATTATATACATTTAACTGCAAACACGCAGTATAATTAACGTAAAGAACGACGCTTGTATAGGAGATATTCCGCGCAAGACGAGAGAGAACGAAACAAATGAAAAAATGAGGTAACCACCCGGGAATCGAACCCAGGATCTTCCGATTGCCGGTCAGATGCGATAACCATTACATCATGGGCCTCACTCTTCCAAATGCCGTAATTCTTCTACATACTCGCAGAAACCAATGCCCCAAGGGGGCACCTTCCGCATGCCGTAACATTATATACATTTAACTGCAAACACGCAGTATAATTAACGTAAAGAACGACGCTTGTATAGGAGATATTCCGCGCAAGACGAGAGAGAGAGAACGAAACAAATGAAAAAATGAGGTAACCACCCGGGAATCGAACCCTGGATCTTCCGATTGCCGTTCAGATGCGATAACCATTACACCATGGGCCTCACTCTTCCAAATGCCGTAATTCTTCTACATACTCGCAGAAACCAATGCCCCAAGGGGGCACCTCCCGCATGCCGTAACATTATATACATTTAACTGCAAACACGCAGTATAATTAACGTAAAGAACGACGCTTGTATAGGAGATATTCCGCGCAAGACGAGAGAGAGAGAGAACGAAACAAATGAAAAAATGAGGTAACCACCCGGGAATCGAACCCGGGATCTTCCGATTGCCGGTCAGATGCGATAACCATTACACCATGGGCCTCACTCTTCCAAATGCCGTAATTCTTCTACATACTCGCAGAAACCAATGCCCAAGGGGGCACCTCCCGCATGCCGTAACATTATATACGTTTAACTGCAAACACGCAGTATAATTAACGTAAAGAACGACGCTTGTATAGGAGATATTCCGCGCAAGACGAGAGAGAGAACGAAACAAATGAAAAAATGAGGTAACCACCCGGGAATCGAACCCGGGATCTTCCGATTGCCGGTCAGATGCGGTAACCATTACACCATGGGCCTCCCGGGTTCGATTCCCGGGTGGTTACCTCATTTTTTCATTTGTTTCGTTCTCTCTCTCTCGTCTTGCGCGGAATATCTCCTATACAAGCGTCGTTCTTTACGTTAATTATACTGCGTGTTTGCAGTTAAATGCATATAATGTTACGGCATGCGGGAGGTGCCCCCTTGGGGCATTGGTTTCTGCGAGTATGTAGAAGAATTACGGCATTTGGAAGAGTGAGGCCCATGGTGTAATGGTTATCGCATCTGACCGGCAATCGGAAGATCCCGGGTTCGATTCCCGGGTGGTTACCTCATTTTTTCACTTGTTTCGTTCTCTCTCTCTCGTCTTGCGCGGAATATCTCCTATACAAGCGTCGTTCTTTACGATATATATATATATATTTTTTTTTTCTGTAACCTATATATAGGCTGCAACTCTTTATGTACTTCAGTGTTCCTGAGGATGTCATTAGACGAAAGCGCTTGAGCACCATTCTGTGTTTCTTTTCCTTCGTGGTTTTATTCATCATAAATATTTTTCACGTGTTACTTTCGTGAAATAATTTTCATATATATATATATATAACTCGGGTAGAGCATTTCTTGTGTTTCCGTACTTTTGATGTAAGTGACGAAATGGAAGCTAAATAGAAAATGACATTTTCACCTTCATTTTGATCATCTTTCATTTTAGTTCATTTTACTTCTGGAATAATTATGAAAAACGATTCATTTCTGTTGAATTCGAAACTTGAATTAAATGTTTAATAAAAAGCAGTAATAATTTCATTTGAAATTTATTTTTATTTTCGTGCTTTGTGTTTTTCTTCTGTCTAATCTTGTTCACTCCCGTTTCACTCGCTTCCTTCTTCTCATACATACTCGCAGCACACATACGGTTTTCTTTCGTACGAACATTGACGAATTTAATTGACTGTCCTGTACATGAGTGGGAAGTAAAGTTATTAAAGTGTTACTAATTTGAATTAATTTCAATGTTTAATTGGTGGTAACGAAAGGAAATTGTCAAACAAAAGTAACGCGCATCGCCAAGTTCCGCTCTAATGAATCCCATATTCCATTTTATAGAGCAATTCTTTAACAACTTCTCCACCTAATTATTTCCTTTCATTACGATTACGACTATTAATCAATTTTTACCGAATGCGGACACCGACGCGAACGAGCAGTTGGCGCGAGTTTAAACGTAGAAATTAGTGAACGATGATTTAAATGGCGTAGTTTATGGCCTTTGTTTTGATTAATTAAAATAGTTTCGCAAATTATTTTAATAATTTAATGTTTTTATTCGTAGATTTCGTATTAAATTGCGCAAATATGAAACTTTAATATAGAAAAAAAAACGGTTCACAAAAGCGAATTATTTCTTAATGGAACAAAGTTAGTAAATGAAATTTTAGTAGTGAATATCGTAGACTGTTTAAAGCATTTTCAATCCCGGACATCTTTCAATTCTTAACAGAAAATTGCCACACTTCTTCATTCACATTTCTTGAGAGATATCTAACACTATATATAAGTTATTATATAGAGAGAACTGTAGCTATAATGTAGTATAATTGATTAATTGTACAATAATTGCTGTACTTTTCTCTGAACATATAAAATAATATCAAGCATCTAACTAATATAGAAATCAATTAGTGAATTCGTCTGCAAATAAATTCGTTATATTTTGTTGAGTTTCAGCCACAATTAGAAACCATAATTGTGTTACCAGGATGCGGGACGTGAACCCAACTCAAATGCACCCCACCGACCTCTTTCCCCAACCTCCACCCTTATAGAAAGAGATCTTTAATTAGCTTGATAACTATTTATATTAAGTTTAAAGTTTTATTAGGCATATTTATAAATGAGTAATTAAAATAAAGTAAACTAAGATGTTCATCGTTTAATGTTCAAACTTAATTATAGGAAGGTTATGCTTAAGGAACATTAATTTTTCTGCCTTTTCTGCTGCCAGTCTGTTTCTCTTTTCATCATATATTAATCCAGCACTGCTAAATAATCTCCGCTTGGTACGTTTGTTGGAGGACAGGCTAAATGTTTCCTTGCAAGTTTACTCAAGTATGGATAGATATTCTGCGTATTTTTCCACCAACTAATAGGATTGTCACATGCAGCCAGGCGTTTTTCTTGGTGATAGCTCTCGATCATTTTTACTACATCTTTTGACATCGCGTAGGTCTCGTCATTGCTGCTTGACTCAAGAAACTGAGAGACAGATTCTGTGATAGATTTGCTTGTTGAAGGTGTTGGTTCTGTCACTGAAACTTTTATTCTTTTGGTGGGTGGCGAAGCGACAGATTCAAGAGATTGAAGCTCTTCAACTGCTTTGCCAAGTGATGATTTAACTCGTTCTAATGTACTAGGTGAAAATAACTTAGCTTTGTAACGTGGATCTAAGTAGGTTGCAAGAGAGTAACTTCATACAAGAACAGCCTCTCGTCTTGTCGCTTGCATCACTTTTGCGCACAATGAACTAGTTATATTAATATAGTAGAATTTGATAATTTCCGCTTATTAATGACGTTTTATCTCAACGGTTCACATCCGCACGACATCCGCAGTCCAAAGTGCGGATGCGGACGCGGATGCGGATGCGAGAAAATGTGCGGATGTTCCGCGGATGCGGATGCGGATGTGACCTACATCACTTATATATATAAATAATATAGGTAATATAGGTAAACAAATATTAATAATAATAATGTTTAAGCTGGTAATTGATGGTAAATAATAGGTGTGTTGATTAAACGCTTAATGATGTAGAATAAATTAATTTTAATTAGGAAAGGCAAAAGTTACCCCTATAATAAAAATAAAATGTAGTTTATTTTAATTTAGTTAATATTTCTATTATTCTGATTTCATATAATACAAATTTTAATTCAGAATTTGAATAGTAAATAGACTGTTATTAATCTGATTTTTTGTAACATCTATATTTAACCTAAAGAAAAAAAGTGAACGATAAAACGTACCAAAAATCCTAAAATAGTACCAAATATTTAAAATGCATAGAAACAACCTGTCTTTATTAGAATTGAGCCATTTCCATGTCTTCTAATCGCTCATTCATACACCATGCTTTGTTTGTTACTTTTCAACCAGGCTTTGAGGGGGTTACCATGTTTTACATTCAGTACCTTCTAACAAGTTTTTGCTATGCAGTAACCCATTGAGTGTCTCTGTTTTAAGTCGAGACGTATTTTTTGTTTTAATATTGGTCACTCTCGAAAATATTCTTTCAGCAGCAGCAGATGAATGGGGTAAAGACATGAGGTTTAGCATCAATTTTGATAAAATTGGAAAACGTGGTTGATCACCACATTTTTCCATAGAAACTGCATACCAATATTTCTCAGGTTCTTTTACCTTATCACATGAAGGCATATCATAAACAATTAATTCTCGCCATTCTTTGGTTAGTTCTTCATACTCTTCTTCACAAATGATATTGGGGAACTTTACTGTTAAGGGAATTATAGAGCTAGGCTTTCCTTCACTCACATTTGAAGGATCTAGCGCTTCAAGTAATTCTAAATTAGTAAACATATTAAATAATATGAAACGCTTGTACATTTCCATTGATAAGGTTACATAAAAGTTTAAAGTTTAAAGTTTTAAGTTGAAATTCATCAAGATAACGAACTGTCGCCAAATGAGTGATGAGTATTTTTAAAATCGTATGAAATCGTTTTGCATGAGATTTTCAAATGGCGCTAGATTAAAATAGTGCCTAAAAAGCGCTAAAAAGAAAGTTAGGAGAAATATGAAGGTAGCTAAGTGCCTGGCATTCGTCTCTGTATAAAATCAAAGTGAATAGTATTTCATTTAATAAAATGCTCAAATAGTACCAAATTTTATGAAAGTCGTACCAAAAGTACCAGAGAGGGTCGAAAGTACCAAATTTGGTACATTAGTACCAACTTCGGCAACCCTGCGTGTGTGTATATATATATATATATATATATATATATATATAATATCAGTCTCATGTGTGAGAATGTTGCTCCTCCTGCAGCTAGAAGTGACAGGACCACGAACACGACGGAACGCATCGGAACGCGCCGGAACGCTGCGTAAAAAGTGCCTTTTTTCGTACTCGAATGTTTGTTTGTGTTTGTTTTTATTTTTTGTCTGTTTTTATTTGTTTTTGTCTGTTTTTGTCTCATGAAAGGCCATGAATGAAGGTGAGGAGGGGTTTTTATATGCATTTTTTTTGAAAGACCATGAAAGACACCTCATAAAGGAAGGTGGGGGACAGTCATGAAGGACGGTGAGGGATCCTCATGAAGGAAGGTGAGGAGGGAAATTTTCAAATTCATCCATGTCTGTCTCCCCAAATGCCATCATACTAGTCATGGAACAAGGAACAATTCTGGGGAAATTAATTCCACTTTGTCCGAATAAGCAATGGTAAATGACAACTATAGTTTTTCTTTTTCAGGATGTTCGCCCAATTTCTGTGTAACTAAGGATTTCATGAAATCCCTAAAATGCTCAAGGATTTCATGCAAGGTTGAGTCGTGATGTTTTTGTTAGTTTTAACGAAATTATCACGACTTAACCTAACCAATCGTCAAGGGCGTACAGATAACCTAACCGGCATTCAGTTAACCGAACCGGCCATTCACTTTACCGGGCGTTTAATAATTTTCCCGTAGGTCTAACGAAAATATCATGACTTAACCTTATATGAAATCCCTGAACATTTTAGGAATTTCATAAAATCCCTTGTTAACAGATTCCTGTGATATATATATATATATATATATATATTATATATATATAATATATATATATATATTATATATATATATATATATATATATATATACACAGTATACACACAAACATCAGGTGTTCCCTCAAAATATCCCTATTTCTAAATAAATGTTCTAAGCTAAAAAATGGAATCTAGAAAACAAAGAGAACAAAGACAGTCATAGGAGTTTATTAACGTTAATTAAACAACATGTTGAGTGTAATCAACGTTTTTTTATAACACGATATTCAACCTTACACAAATGTTTGACATAATTACTGGAAATAGCTCAGCTGGGATGTTCTTCATTACCTCATAGACTTTGGTATTTAGGTCTTCGAGTGTGTCAGGCTCGGTAGAATAGATCCTGTCTTTTAGGTAACCCACAAAAATAAAGTCAGGAAGTGTGAGATGAGGCGAATATGGGGACCATTCCACTGGCTCATGAAAAGAGATTAATCTCCCGGAAAAATGCTTCCTCAAAACGTTGTTTCACAAGCAGTGTGTGGAGGTGCTCCATCCTACATAAACTACCGTGAATCTGGGGTAATGCACTTATTTCTTATACGTCATAAATTAATTAACTGTGTAAGTTTATTGGTAGTGGTATCGTCTTTTCCTAATTTCTATAGAATTAGGAAAAGTTATTGGTTTAAGTATGAAATGGTGAAAGAACGGTTTTTAATATACATTACTTATTAGTTATTAAGCAATGAAAGAATAGAAATATAAAAGTACCTGCATAAACGTATAGGCCTATGAGGAATAAAAGCCCCAATCTTTACCTTCCTAAATAACAAACACCAATAATAAAATATACACCCATTAATAAAATAACGGCAAACAAGGACATTTTGGGGGGCAACTTTTCTATATACAGTATATATATATATACTGTATTCAGACGTAAACCTATTCCCTGACGAGGTGTACTTCTGAATACACGAAAGACCTTGGAATCATTTTTCTTTTTCCTTGCGAGTTTGCATCATTCATTCATTCATTCATTCATTCATATATGGGATGAATTTATATATATATATATATATATATATATATATATATATATATATATATGCACTAGAATCACAAAATAACACGTGACCTTATTAATAAGCAAACAACCACAAGGAAAAGGAAACACAAAGTCCGAGCGCTTTCGTGATATATTCACATTATATATATATCTATATATATGGATGAATTTCACAATTAAACACGTGAAATAAATGAATGTTGCAAACTGGCAAGGAAAAGAAAAATGATTCCAAGGTCTTTCCTGTATTCAGAAGTACACCTCGTCAGGGAATAGGTGTATTTCTGAATACACAAAAGGCCTTGGAATCATTGTTCTTTTTCCTTGTGGGTTTGCATCAAATATATATATATATATATAAAATTTTATGCAGGAAGGAGGGGCCAAGGGCCGCAAAAACTCCACCATAGGAGGAAAGAAATCCGAAATCGACGTCTTCGAGGTTCATATATGCCACTTCGTATGTATGAATTTCAGTTTTATTTCAGACATTTACACACACACACACACATATATATATATATATATATATATATATATATATCTAACGTAAAGAACGACGCTTTGTATAGGAGAATTATCCGCGCAAGATGAGAACGAAAGAACGAAACAAATGAAAAAATGAGGTACCCACCCGGGAATCGAACCCGGGATCTTCCGATTGCCGGTCAGATATGATAACCACTACACCACAGGCCTCACCCAAACAAATGTCGTAATTCCTCTACATATGCGCAGAAACCAATGCCCCAAAAGGGCACCTCCCGCATGCCGTAACATTATATACATTATAACTGCAAACACGCAGTATAATTAACGTAAAGAACGACGCTTTGTATAGGAGAATTATTCGTGCAAGATGAGAATGAAAGAACGAAACAAATGGGTACCTCATTTTTTCATTTGTTTCGTTCTTTCGCTCTCATCTTGCGCGGAATATTCTCCTATAGAAAGCGTCGTTCTTTACGTTAATTATACTGCGTGTTTGCAGTTATAATGTATATAATGTTACGGCATGCGGGAGGTGCCCCTTTGGGGCATTGGTTTCTGCGCGTATGTAGAGGAATTACGACATTTGTTTGGGTGAGGCCTGTGGTGTAGTGGTTATCATATCTGACCGGCAATCGGAAGATCCCGGGTTCGATTCCCGGGTGGTACCTCATTTTTTCATTTGTTTCGTTCTTTCGTTCTCATCTTGCGCGGATAATTCTCCTATACAAAGCGTCGTTCTTTACGTTAATTATACTGCGTGTTTGCAGTTATAATGTATATAATGTTACGGCATGCGGGAGGTGCCCCTTTGGGGCATTGGTTCTGCGCGTATGTAGAGGAATTACGACATTTGTTTGGGTGAGGCCTGTGGTGTAGTGGTTATCATATCTGACCGGCAATCGGAAGATCCAGGGTTCGATTCCCGGTGGGTACCTCATTTTTTCATTTGTTTCGTTCTTTCGTTCTCATCTTGCGCGGATAATTCTCCTATACAAAGCGTCGTTCTTTACGTTATTATACTGCGTGTTTGCACTTATAATGTGTGTGTGTGTGTGTGTGTGTGTATATATATATATATATATATATATATATACACACATTATAACTGCAAACACGCAGTGTATATATATATATATATATATATATATGGAATGCACTCAGAATGGTTCCCTGAGGTTTTTTATGATACACACAGACCGTGCATGGAACAAGGAACTCTTCTAGGAAAATTAAATCCATTATAGTCCGAATAAGTAATGGTAAATGACAAATACTATAGTTTTTTCTTTTTCATTATGCTAGCCCGACGTGGGCAACGGGTCACTCGCAAAGAGGTCCCAAGAATATAGCTTCCCTCACCAGCTATCTGCAAAGCAGATAGGATCCAGCTTTGGGACAGGATCTAGGGTAAGCAGCCTAGCTTTGCTACATTTAGAACCTCAATATAAGCAAAAGACTCGCTGCCTTTACGTCAGATTGAATACGTCAAAGAAAAAGGGGTAACTATTATATTTTTAACCAAAAACCAAAACTTAAACCGCAACTGGCAGAATTGAGCGTCCACTTTTCAAGGCACATAACATGTCCGTTTCATGATAGTATTTGTCATTTACCATTACTTATTCGGGTTATAGTGGATTTAATTTTCCTAGAAGAGTTCCTTGTTCCATGCACAGTCTGTGTGTATCATATATATATATATATATATATATATATATATATATATATATATATATATACAGGGTGTTCAAAAGTCCCTCATTATTTTAAAATTTTATTAAAATAGCAATTACAAGAGGAACCAAATGACAATTTGGTTGCTGAGTCTACGATTCATGAGAATTTTGGTGGCATCAAACTTGGCTTCATAAGTCTTCTGGAAAGTCACTGGTACACCTCAACGTGGGCACCGTCTTTTCGAAAGAAGCGAGCTACCGTTTTACGCATTCTTGGCCGACATTGGACAACATTTCGGGAGTAACAGAAGCACACGCATTCCTGATCCGTTCTTCTAGTGTGGGGATGACTCGCGGCTTGGTGGCGTACACTTTGCTCTTAATGTAGCCCCACAAAAAGAAGTCGCATGGGGTAAGATCAGGCGAGCGAGCAGCCCATTCGATGGGACCACGGCGACCAATCCACCGATCCGGGAACTGCTTATTCAGAAATGAGCGAACCTCACGCGAGTAATGAGCAGGGGCACCGTCTTGCTGGAAAATGACTTCTTGCATGTCAGCTACAGCTGACAGTTGGGGGATGCAGAACTCCTGAAGCATACGAAGGTAATTGTCTCCGTTGACGTTCACGGAATTTCCATCTTGATCCCGGAAGAAGAACGGACCAATCAGCCCAGCTGAGGAGATGGCACACCGGACGACCAATTTCGGCGTGTCCCTTTCATGTTCAGGGATCTCCGCAGGATTGTGAGTTCCCCAGATGCGGGTGTTGTGCCGATTGACGCGACCAGAAAGGTGGAAGAGAGCTTCGTCGCTGAACCACATGTGCTCCAGGATCGATGGGTCTCTTTCGTAGTGATGCAGCAGTGTCTCACACATCCCACCCGGCAATCGTAGTCTTGAGGTTCCAGCTTCTGAACCACCTGGATCTTGTACGGATACAGCTTGAGACCACGCCGCAAAATCCGTTGGATAGATGTCGCGCTGATGTTCAGTTCCGCAGCAGCTCGCCGAATGGACTTTCCTTGACTTTGAGTAAACGCCTCATGGACAGTTTCGACATTCTCCTCACTCCGCCCACTTCGAGGTCTTCCTGATCGTGGTTTGTCCTTTACGGATCCGGTCTCCATAAACTTCCGGTGGGTGGCGACGATGGTGTTCCTATCCGGTGCATAATGCAGTCCGTAGACTGCCCGGAATCGTCGCTGCACTTCGACCACAGATTGAAAAACCTCCTGCCATGCAGCGATTTTACACCTCTTCCAGGGCCGTAACTAGGGTTTAGAAATTAGTGAGGTTCAGATTTTTTTCTACTGCGGCGGGACGAGCAAAATTCAGACCAAAATGACATCTACAAACACAACCCAAGCTATACACTAAACACAAAACCCTTGTCTATAATTAAATACTGTACAAAGGAACCTGTTAGCAAAAATACTTTTATTAAAGCTGCAGCAATATTTCACTCTTTGTGTGTGTATGTGTGTGTGTGTACTTTAGAGCAGATACAAGTTCTCCTCTCTGTGGTGCCCTCTAATGTTTAATACACGCTCGACGCTCCCTCTTTTCAAAAGAAAAGGTAATTAGGAAATAATTACCGAGGTCCGGACCTCGGTGACCTCATAGGTAGTTACGGCCATGACCTCTGCTCTAGAGTCAGCATGGTAGCAGAAGAAAACGGAGCAAAACATCAAATGTAGACTCAAAAAAAATTCTCAACTACTGAGTAAGAGTTTACCACAAGATGAACGGCGTTGGTCAATTAGCTGCAAAGAAAATTGAAAATCAAATTAGTGAGGGACTTTTGAAACACCCGGTATATATATATATATATATATATATATATATATATATATACAGGGTGTTTCACAACCAGTCTGCCATACTTTGGGGGTGATTTGAGGGGTGATATCGAGTAAAAAAGTTAGTACAACATCGGTGCTATTTCCAACCGTTGCGGAGCTACGGACGTTTTAAGATGCACGGACAAAAATAAACGAGAGTATTAATCTGATGTATTTATTGCTACATTTTATGAGATACATCTTATAAATGTTCAAAAGGTCCGCCACGGTTTTCAATGCACATATTTGCTCGTTCCAAACAAGAGTCCACTGCCCATTGAATCTTTCGGGGTGTTCTCCTATGTAAGCAGCGGCATCCATAATCCGACGCTGATTCAAGTAATCCGTAACATGACGACCAAAATGTGGTGGCGCCCCATCGTGCTGAAAGAACATCCTGCGCCTTATCTCCAAGGGCACGTCCTCCATCAAAAGCGGCAATTCGTTCGTCAGGAAGTTCAGATAAATATCAGCAGTTAATCGTTGTTCCAAAACGAACGGTCCAATCAGCTGAACTCCAATTACACCGCACGAAACATCCACCGAGAATCGATGTTGAAAGTTTCCTTCAACGATAGCGTGGGAATTATCGGCGGACCACAAGTGGGAATTTCGTCTATTGTTAATTCCATCCGGAATGAATTGTGCTTTATCACTAAACAATATGCGATTAAGAATTTGGCGATGCATAACCATCCACTTGCAAAATTGAACACATTTATCGTAATCATCCGGTTGAAGAGCTTGCACACGTTGCAAATGATAGGGATACAAACCCTCATCATGTATGGTTCGCCATACACGCGATGCGGATTCATCAATTCGTCTAGAAATCCATCGAACATTGGTAGTTGGGCTACGTTGTACTAGGTCCAGTATGCGCTCCTCCACAGCAATGGGCCGTCTGCTACATGTTCTTGGTACGTAGAAAAATTGTCCCTGTTTCCCTTAATCTCTGGTGTGTGTCACTAAACACTTGCCTGTTCGGTATCGGCATTTCGGAAAACGTTCGATATTCCTCAACTGCCGTTTGCTGTTACCATCACAGAATCCATAAATGAAATGGATATCAGCGTATTCAGCGGGTGTGAACTGTTGATTCATTTTGATTATTCACCTTAGCGCAACACAGTGTTTCGTACCATAGATCAGAACCAAACTGAAAGAAAAATCTGAGAATTAGTAGTGGTAACTTCGTAACCGAAACTACCACAATGCTGCCATCTATCGAATTACACACACAAGTAGGGATTTGTTGTTTGCATATCTTAAAACGTCCGTAGCTCCGCTGATTGGGAGGCCCTTAGGCTGTACTTCTTGATTTTCCCATGGAATGATTACTGCTTCCGTGCACTAAGCGCATCACGGAGGTGATTCTCTCGGGCAAAAAGCGTACATTCTACTGTATATATTCCATTCCTATAATTAATGCAAACCAAACTTGGTTTAACAATGAGGTTTCCAGGAGGTATCGTCGCCATTCAACTCCTGACTCTTACTCATTTTATTTTCTGCCGGAATTGTGCGAAATCTGTTTTTCAACTCGCCAAAAAATTTCTTCATCAGACAAAAATGTGAAAATCTATCTCATTCTAAGTCTTCTCGCTCTTTGTGGCACCTAACCAAGAACCTCTCCAACAACTTATTTCTTTTTATTTTTCTTTCCCTCCTCTTTTCCACTCTGACAATTCAGTTACCATTTCTTCTCCTGATAAAGCTGACCTATTCACTCACACATTCGCCTCCAACTTAAACCCTGAAACGATTCCGCTGGTGTTCCTCCATCTCCTCCTCCCTCTGACTGAATTATGTCTGAAATTAGAATCTCTTCCAAAGATATTTCTTCTGCCCTCTTTGGGCTCAACTCTAAAAAGGCGTACGGTCCTGATGGTGTCCCTCTTGTTGTTCTCAAGAACTGTGCTTCTGTGCTGACACCTCTCTAGGCATACTTTTCGTCTTTGTCTTTCATCTGTATTTTCCTTCCTTTGGGAGTTCCTTTTCATTCAACCTGTCCCAAAGAATGGTGACCACTCTCAACCTCCAGTTATCGTCAAATTGCTTTGATTTCTTGTCTTTTCAAAATTTTTTACTCTATCTTTAATAGCAAGATCCTTAAACGCTCTCTTCTTCTCACAATCTTCTTCAGATCGTGAGTATGGGTTCCACAAGAAGCGCTCTGTTGGCGATCTTGTTGCATATCTCTCTGATCCTTGGATCCTCCTTTCGGGATTTCGATGAAACTTTCGCTATTGCGCTAGACATATCAAAAGCCATTGATTGAGTATGGCACAAAGCTTTAACTTCAAACTGCCATCACTGGTCAACAAAGTTTTTGTCACAGAAATATTTTTACTTGAAACTATATGCAATTTTTTACGTTGATTACAGAAATGAAAACAGAATTTTTCTGTCATCCGCAGTTTTAGAGTGACAAACGAATTTACATTACTTAGGATTTGAGTCAGAATAGGAAGGGGGCGGGGTCTGCATGTTGGCTGACTACAAGCGTAAATCATCAGAATACATTTTAGGAGAGTTCAATATGCATTTTCTACTTGATATTGCTACTACACCTATAAATTAGTCCAAATTTCATTTTCGATTCACTCAATATTGGTGAGTGATAGACAAAATTTGAGATACTTTTTAACTCAGCGGTAAAAAACCTTTAAGATCCATCCATTCCATCCATTTTTGTTCATGTTATAAAAAAAAAATTCTTTTTTGTTGACCAGTGTTTCCTTTGTGGCCGATCTATAGCTGCGACTGTATATGGCCACTGTTCTTCTAAAACTAATAATAGTTGTGTTTCTTAGGGCTCTGTCTGTCACCTTCTCTTTTCCTTTTATTTATCAATGATCTTTAAGTCGCTCTTCCTGTCCTATCCACCCTATGCCGATGATTTCACCCTTCACTTCTCCACCCACTTCACAAAGCGCCCCCCCTCGAACAGTCACTCCATGCTTCGCGAAGGACGGCTAGGTACACCTGACTGCTATTCTTTCTACTATCTCTGATTAGGGCAGAGAGAATTTTCTTTCTTTCAATGACTCAAAAACTCAGTTTCTTCATCTGTCTATTTGTCATAATCTTCCACACGACCATCTTCTTATCTCCAACAATACGCAATTCACTCCTTCTTCTTTTAACATTGTTGGTGTTTCCTTTTCTCGCGCTTTTTCCTGGAAAGATGACATATACATGTACGTTCTTTCTAAAACAGCTTTTGTGCACTGCTCAGCCCAGAGCATTTTTTAACCTAGTGAGTGGGCGCCACGAATGTCACCCAGTGAAGAAAATTTGTCGCCCAGTAAATGAAATTTTAGGGTACTGGGCGACAAGGAATTTTCAAAATTTGTAAAAATAGAATTGTCTTAGGAGTTGTCTTGGAAGCATTGTCTTGGAAGCCATATAAATACATATAATACACGCACATATGCCACAATAGAACTGTTTATCCTAAATGTAAATATGAAATTTACATTGAATATTTATATATATAGATAATGCTAGTGTTATTTCAGACCACACGGGGATGGTGGCCTGATTAGGGAACATCCGGATCCATAGTATCCTTAATCCAGGAGTGTGCTGGGACCGGTTCGGTCCGGTTCGCCCGAACCGGTTGTTAAATTTTGATTGGATCACCGAACCGTTTGTTTGTTTTTAACAAATATTTAGCAGTCAGTGGAAATTTATTTATATCTAATTTTTTTTTCATTTTTTCAGGATTTTATAGAAAAATATAAATAATATCACAAGCAGTGGTCGTTTCAATATTTATTTATTTTTTGATGAAAAATTAGTTTATTTTTAGATAATTATGTCATTAATGAGTATAAAGAATATGTTAAATAATTTCTGCTAAAATGTTACAAAATGCTGTTTGGAAAAGCTAAAATGCGTTGGCTTCCGGGGCCCGGACCTCGCTGGGGGAGCTACCGTTCACCCAGACCCCCTAGCTTAATGACTCGCGTCATTGGCGCTAGCCGATTTACACCCCTATCTGTATCAGATCCGGTTGTTAAGAAATTGGCAGCACACACCTACCTTAATCTCCCCCCCTCCAACTTCCCGATCTGCCTTTGTTGCCCAGTGGGAAAAGCTTACAAAATGCTCTGCCTCAGCCCACACAGCTCTACTTGACCGGGTGAAATCAAAGGCTTTTTATCTCATCAATTCCCCGTCTCTTAGTCTTACTGACTGTCTTTAATCTCTTCTCTCTCTCTCTCTCTCTCTCCGCCGCAAAGTTGCCTCACTCTCTCGTTACTGTCGCTATTATAAAGAACATTGCTCCTCTGAACTCTCTAACTGCATGTCTCTTCACGCAGTACCAGACTTTCGATGCATTCTCATATCTTTTCTGTCCAACTCTCTAATGCGAAGGTTAATTGGTATTTTCAATCTTTCATTTGTTTAACCGGTCAACTCCGGAACAACCTTACTCAATCCATCTTTCCCCCTGTCTATGACCCAAAATCTTTTGAACGCAGAGTGTTCAGACATCTCTTAAACCTTGGACCTTGAATTTGGTTCTCGTGTTCCTGTATGTGGGGTGGGGAGCATTTTTGCAGGCATTTGCCCTTAGTCCATCCTTCCTGCATAAAAAGAAGAAATACCTACACCTAAATAACGAGTTTCGTTTTGGGGACGTCAAACTAATGGCCAGATGTGAACTAGAATTTATGGAAAATGTACGTGGAAAGAAATGTACATTAATTATTATAACTCGTTCCTCCCAGTCAAATATGAAATTGTCATCATTAGAACACTTTCCCACAAAGCATACGGAACCTGTTCTATCTTTGGAACTATCTTTGAAACAAATCTCAATAATGACACCTTCCCACAATACACAGACAATAGAAAAATAAATCAATAAAACAGTTAATAAATTATACGTTAATAACAAAGAGATTAAAGCAAACAAAGACGTTAACAAGATTACAATACATAATAATTATCTACAGTATGTAGACGCAAAACTCGGGTGACATCATTAATGAGCCAAAAGTACTTAAAATGAAACTGTAAGTGAACGCGTAAAACCAAACAATAAAAATAAAATATCCTTTTACTACAACAAAAATCTCAACAACTACGATGACGTAACGTCGTTCACTACTACACACGCATCAAGGTATGATTTACAGATCTACAGAAGCTAAGGCTAACAAAGACCCTAAGATCCACTCTAAGGTTAGCCCGAGAGAAAGGAAAGAGTAGCGGGTTAAGAGAAGAGAAGAGAATAAGGGGTTAAGTAAGAGCAACACCTATCACTCATGGGTTAACATTCATTCAGAAAAAGAGGAAAAGTGTCTCACCATCATCATCATCCGCCGGCCACTGCCGACAAGTCAGAAAAATAGTCGGAGAGAATAGGAGAGGGGTGAAAGATGAAAAGAAGTAAAATAAGAACGCTTACAAACCATGCAAACACAGTCTTAACTCACTGTCATACCATGCAAACTACAAACATGCAAGAAAAGAGTTAGAGACATGCAAAGTAAGGAGAGGATAAGAAGAAGGAAAAAAAAAAAAGTAGGTAAGTTAAACAAAAAGTGGGTTAGTTTACGCTATGAGCTACATCTACATTCGTGTTAGTCTAATTTTTTTTTTATTTTTTTAATAATTTTATTGCTGGCATCACACGCTGGCATGTCACAAGCTGGCATTCATCGTCAACAGACTCATCCTCGAGCACCACCACCAGAGCTTCTGTTGCTAACTTTGTTGTTTTTTAAATTAAACAACGTTAATACCTTTAAAATGTCTGTCAAGACGGTTCTTAAACATATTAACGCTGGTAGAATGAACGACTGACGCGGGAAGATTATTCCATTTATCAATTACTTTAAACGTAAAGAAGTTTTTAGCGATATTAGTAATAAAACGCCTGCCACGCAACTTAAATCCGTTATTGCGAGTATTACTATTATCAAAAGTGAACAATTTGTCAAAATTTACGTTATCGATGTTATTAACGATTTTGAAAACTTCAATAAGCTCCCCCCTTAATCTCCTAGTTTCGAGTGAATACAGGTCTAACTCATTAATCCTATCTTCATAAGGCTTATTGCGCAATGACGGAATAAGTTTCGTGGCACGACGCTGAACCCTTTCTAACCTATCAATATCCTCACGCAAGTACGGGCACCAAAACTGAACTGCATATTCTAAATGAGGCCTGACTAGGGACTTGTAAAGGGGCAATATAATATCCTTCGATTTAAATTCGAAATTACGCGCTATGAAACCTAACATCCTATTAGCTTTTGCGCAAGACTCCAGGCACTGGTTCCTAACCTTTAAATCCTTAGATACGCGTACGCCTAAATCTACTTCCTCGTCAACGCTCGCTAACTCCCTATCATCCATCGTATATGCGTAATTATTGTTGCGAGAACCTATATGCAAAACTTTACATAACCTAGCGTAACCTAACCGGGCATAATGTAAGTTAACCTAATCGAATCTAACCTGACCTAATTTAAACCAACTCTTTAGTATCGACATTATTATTATTATTATTATTATTATTATTATTATTATTATGCCTGTCGACATTGTGAATATGGACAAAGTTAAAATATTAAACACACTTAATCTTTTTCATTTGAAATAAAAATGATACTCGTATACTTCCATAAGTTCGAGCTGGAATACGCTGAAAATCGAACCTTCTAAATTTAGAACTTGTAACTTCTTTTTGAGGCTGTTTTCCTTCTTTTCACTATCAAAGTTTCTTCTCAGATCATATAATAACTATTTTAATGATACGAAACTTCTTTAGATAGAAGAAATGCTACTCGAAACTTCTTTTTTGACTGATTTCAGACAATACAAGATAATACTATATTTCTATGTAAAGAAAGAAGGTTACAGTTTTGTGTTTGTTTTCCGCGTAAGGCGAAATTGCGTAAAGTCGAACGTCGCCATTAAAACTTTTGAACGCACTCGCTACTCATTTCGAGAGTAAGATGAGTCATTAATTAATAATTGAATATATTTTCATTAACTGTTGCAATTTTTGAGAAATTTCAAAATTTTATTACTGCGACAAAATGGTGACAAAAATTAAAAACTAAAATAAGGCCATACTATTATTATTATTATTATTCTTTTCATCTTTAATTTTCTCTCTATTTTATTCTTTGTTTCCTTCGTTTCTCTTTAAATCTTTAAAGAAAATCAGTTTTATGCGTAAATTTATAGAAATATTTATTCACTCTACTTACAGTAAGTTCTTGCAATTAGTAACAGAGTCTATTCTGTAAAATCATTATATACAATGTCTATTAGAGTATAGAAATGTATAGAAATTGTGCATAATATAAGTAAGTGATAGTTGCGATCAAAGGTATTATTATTATTATTATTGTTTCATAGTGCGCACTTCGCCCATAATCGCATCCGGCGACCCGATCGATTCTCCTGACTCAAGCGCACTCATCTTCATTCATTCAGCGCATGACTCTGGCACCTGGATTTGGCGCCTGGATCTCGCTGAGATTCAGGTGCAGTGTGGTAGCAATCACGTCATTCGTCGTTTGTCCTTTCCCCAGAACGAATGCATTTTTAAAGCTCCCGCAAAGCGATCTGAAGTCGAACTTTTTACTTTTGTGTGTGTATCTTATTGACTGAATGAAACGCTTCATTTGTAACTTTATTACTAGTTTGATCGTTAGTGATTGAAATTATTTTATTTTAATTTTTAAAAATGTTCAGTTTCGAATTTAGCATTTATTGTTGGTGTAAGTACACAATTTTTTATCGTTTATTATTATTATTATTATTATTATATACAGTATTCCTGTTCTTTACACACACACACACACACACCACATATATATATATATATATATATATATATATATATATATATAATGTTAATAATGTTATAATGTTTCAGACCAACAAAGACCCTAGGATCCACTCATGGCTGGTCTACCTAACTGTGTTCGTAATCGTGTATTGTGTATGTCCTCCGTGGTGGCGGAGGGGACCTACAATTTTACGTGGGTTCCGAACCACAAGAACATAAGAAATTTATGTAAAAACTGCCGGTAATTGGCAACGACCAATTTTTACGAAACTAAATAATTATCAATTTAAAACTAATTAATTATCGATTTAAAACTAAAGATAGAATCTCTGGATCCAGAGGATCAAGTCATAATAGACTACTATCCACAAATGTTACACTCTATATCTATTTATAACGGACATGCAAATATATCAGATCCAAAGAATCCAGTCAATTTCATTACGGTATCCATCAAGTCACGGTCCATATCGATTGCGGACCAAGTCAAAATTTACAACCATATACATTACAATATATACACTTACGAGGAAAAGTGTAGGTGTGGCTGTAAAGACTGTACAGTAATGTAGAAATGTGTGTGCACCCATTATGGGTCTCCCATTTAAAGGTGTTTGTGGGGCAAGTGAAGATCATGAGTTTTTCAATACCTCACAGTACTATGGGGGGCACCGCTCGGCAGAGGAATCTCTTTAAATGGGGTGTGTAAGGACAGAGAGTATCCCCTAACCCAAGACGCTGCCTCCCTATATCCCACAACACTTGTGTTGAGCTGTGGGATCTATCCCCACAAAGCCTTAATTTTACTACCTTAAACTATACCCTTTCTATCAACATGCGCGTCTAATCGATTTTTAAACATGTTTATAGACGTGCTACTAATTACTTCTACCGGCAAACTATTCCAGCTATTTACTATTCTATGCGTAAAAAAGTTTTTCGCAACTGCTGTCTCGAACCTTCTACTTGTCAACTTACACCCGTTATTTCTAGTCCTATTATATTGAGATATTTCGAAAAAGCTATCTCTATCTACGTTATCAAACCCATTCATAATTTTGAAAACCTGGATTAGATCACCCCTTAACCTCCTAGTCTCGAGTAGTCAATTTTAACTCCTTAAGCCTATCCTCGTACGACTTTGACCTAAGAGACGGAATCATCTTAGTTGCTCGTCTTTGAACTCTTTCGATTTTGTCTATATCTTTGCGCATATGCGGATTCCAAAATTGGACCGCGTACTCCAAATGGGGTCTAACTAATGATTTATAAAGAGGAACTATAATATCGCGCGATTTGTACTCAAAATTTCGAGCTATAAAACCTAACACTTTGTTCGCCTTATTGACCGCTGCTGTACTTTGTTTCGCTACTTTTAAATCACCAGTGACTATAACTCCTAAATCTTTTTCCTGCTCTACGCTTGTTAAATCTTTCCCTGACATACTATACGCAAAATTACCGTTACGCGAACCTATATGCAAAATTTTGCACTTATCCACGTTAAATCTCATTTGCCATGTGACTGACCAATCAACGATTTTATTCAGATCTTCCTGAATTTTACCTCTATCTTCGTCATTAATCGCCCTACCACCCAGCTTCGTGTCATCCGCAAACTTTGAAACTGTACTGACTAGGCCGACATCTAAATCGTTAATATATATAAGAAAAAGCAAGGGGCCCAATACAGAACCCTGAGGAACGCCACTCGCTACATTAGCCCAACACGACTCCGCTCCATCAACGACCACCCTCTGTTTCCTGCCTCGCAACCACTCTTCTAGCCAATTTATTACTACACCCCTGATTCCATGAGCCTTAGTTTTTTCAATGAGTCTTTTGTGCGGCACGGTGTCAAACGCTTTTTGAAAATCTAAATACACTACATCAACCGCCCGATGTCTATCGTAAACGTCAACCACGCTTTGGAAAAATTCTAAAAGATTAGTTAAGCAAGATTTGTTTCGCCCTAAACCGTGTTGCGTATTTCTAACCAGATTATGCACTTCTAAGTGTTCGACTATACGATCCCTAATTATTGATTCCAGTAGCTTACCTACAACAGACGTTAAACTGATTGGCCTATAATTTCCCGCCGCACCTTTATCGCCTTTCTTAAAGATAGGTGTTACGTTTGCTAACTTGAAATTATCTGGTACGCACCCCTCAGAAATAGACGCATTAAAAATCTTTGTTAGCGGCACAACAATGCTATCTTTTAATTCTTTTAGTTGTATGGGATATATGGAATCCGGACCCGGTGATTTACGCGTTTTCATTTTATCAATATAGCGCATTACTTCCCCTTCACTAACGACAATATTATCCAAAATATTACCATTATCAAAAGGTATTATGTCTATGACCGTAGGGATATTCGTTACATCTTCTATAGTAAAAACTGACGTAAAAAATTCGTTTAGCAAGGTAGCCATTTCCTTGTTTTCAGAGACTAGATCTCCATTTACATTTTTCAATGGACCTAAGACACTTTTTACTGGATTTCTATTATTGACGTATTGAAAGAATCGCTTGGGGTTTTCTTTACCGTCACGAGCTATGGAGATTTCAAATTCGCGCTTGGACTTTTTTATTACACTTTTCGCTTCACGCCTCAGAGATATGTAGTTGTTTCGTAACAACAAATTGTCTTTATCGCACTTATGTTGCCTATAAGCCCTATCTCTACTCTTTATAATGTCTCGTACTCTAGAAGTAAACCACAAGGGCTTGTTGTTTACTTTCGCACGCTTAATTTTGTACGGTACACATTCCTCATTTATAGTCCTAAATACGTTACGAACGATTCCCACATTAGTTTTGCGTTGGAGTTCCCCATTACGTTTTCCCAATTGACGTGTGAAAATTTATTTCGAAATTTACTAAAGTCTGCGTGCTGGAAGTTAGGAATTTTAGTCGAGTTAGTTGGTTTCGAGTGACTTACTGAGAGGACAAACTCTACCATATTGTGATCGCTATTGCTCAACGGTTCTATTACTTGAAGATCAGTAATTAGCCTATCATCCGTAGTTATTACTAAATCTAAAATACTGTCCAACCTCGTAGGTTCCCCAACCTTTTGAATAAGAAAGCTATCCTCGAGAAAATTAACTAAACGATTACCTTCCGCGTCTCCCTGCATTGTATCGTAATTCACGTTGGCGCAATTAAAGTCACCCATAACTAAAGCCTGCTCACTACCGATTATTCTCTTTAGTTCACGATATAACGCTTCGTCCGTATCAGCTGTTTGATTTGGGGGCCTATATATAACCGCAACAAGAAGTTTGAAATCGTTCAATTTAAGTTCTGCTATAGTCGAATCTATCGGTTCTGGAATTGAGTGCTTTACTTCTATAACGTTCGCAATATTATCTTTGATATACAACATAACACCGCCTCCTCGCCTACCTATTCTGTTTTTAACAAAAAGTCTATAACCTTTAATTTGATTCCCCTACAAAGTCACGTGTTTCAGTGCTAAGCCACGATTCATTTATCGCAATTAAATCATAGTCTTTACAAGCAATTAAGAAAAAAATTCGTTTATTTTATTTCGTAGGCTACGAGCATTTAAGGATAGAACCTTCAAATTGTTTGTAATTACGACACCTTCGCGAGCGCGGGAAATTTGTGGAATTTACGCTGGGACCGTTCGAGTTACGGCAGCCTGAAAAGAAGAGACAGTATTATGAAATAGTCTTCCTAAACGCGCAGCTCCTACGTCATTAAGATGAAGTCCATCTTCGAGGAACAAGTCCCTCCTGCCGTAGAAACTGTTCCAAAAATTCGCAAAATGCACTCCTTCCTGTTGGCAAAGAGACTTTAGGTTATTGTTAATATAGGTCGCCTTGCTGTAGAAATCGTTACGTTGGATAATTCGAGGAAGTATACCTGTTAAACAATCTTATTAGTTTCTCCTTTCGCTCTATAAGTCCCTGTACCTAGCCAGCAGTTCTTCCGATCTAGAATTTAAAACGTATATATATATATATATATATATATATATATATATATATATATATATATAATATATATATATATATATATATATGTGTGTGTGTGTGTGTGTGTGTGTGTGTGTGTGCAGGGGGTGTCTCAGAAGACTGGATTCATGGTCCATTATGGTTATTTACTAGTTTTGTGTGCCAAAATCAGTGTGAGGGAACTAAGAAACAGAGAGAACATTGTTAAAATAAAAGTAAAAAGTGAATTCTGTCTATGATTTCAGACTTCTTGAAACATCCTCTCTCTCTCTCTCTCTCTCTCTCTCTCTCTCTCTCTCTCTCTCTCTCTCTCTCTATATATATATATATATATATATATATATATGTGTGTGTGTGTGTGTGTGTATATATATATATATATACACCTTTCAACCTTTCAAATGTTCCGTGCGGTGATTCCTCATTTCACGAAGGTCAAACTTGTCGCCCCTCCTCTCAAGTTGGCCTGGTGAAGTAGTGAGTTGGTTTCTTATACTCTCCACCTCACATAGCCAGGGTACGTCCGGCTCATCGGGAATTATTCTGAGCCAGGCGTCTAATCTTCTTTTGAAGATGTCCACCGCAACACCACTCGTGTTCCTTAGGTCTTTGGGCAGCTGATTAAACAGTTTTGGTCCTCTCACAACAAAACTATTTTCTTTCAGGGTTAAGGATGTTGCCTGTCCAGAGTAAGATTAGGGACTAATTTCTCCATTATTTTCCAAGTGTAAATGGTGTATCTCTTCTCCTATCCCTTCATTTAAAGGTTCTCAGTATCTGCCCAGTTACTCTCTTTGCTCTGTTTACTGCTATCTTATTTTGTGTTTCAAATTTCATATCATCAGTCATTACAACCCCTAAATCCTTTGCTTTAGAATTTCTATCAATTTCCTGTCCATTTGGGGTATAATATTCCTTGGATTTTAGGTCCTCTCTTTTTCCATACCGTAACAGTTGAAAGTTCTCAGTGTTAAACTTCATATTGTTGTCTTCCGTTCACTCGTACATTATGTTCATGTCACTTTGCACATTATATATATATATATATATATTGTTGCAGGTAATAATTTGCTTACAATGTTTAACTTTTGGTTTCTTAATGAAATTTGTGGAAGCGTTTAACAATTTTTCAGTTAAGAACAAAATAAATTATAAAGTGTTGTAAAATGTAAAAATTCTAATTCTAATTTGTTTTTTCTTTTCTTTTTAACTTCAGATGAAGATCACAAATCCTACTTTATCTTTATTTACAACAATTGTTTCTTATTGTACAGTCAATTAAAAAAACTTTCGTGAAACTCCATCGTATATAAAGAGTTGTGAAAAAAATGATAAAATTAAAAAAAAAAATAGTAATTATTAAATTTAAGGTTTTCATTTTGAAACAACCCAACATCCCTCCAAAAAAAATACTAATTAGTCATTTTTATTCTTTTTAAAATTTTATTTTAAAATATTTAATATTTTATTTACTATAAATAAAAGATAATTAACGACGGAGTAAGTTTTGTTTTTATCTCTTATTTGAGGTAATTTTTAATTTAAAAAGTTACTTTATTCGCGACTCGAAGTGAAAAAAATAAAAGTAAATTAACGTCGTTAAGTAACAACGACGGAACAAATTGGATTTAAAGAAAAAAAAGAATTCGAAAAGCGTAACAGATGGAGCCGCGTACTTCCGTACTCCTGTCGATCTTCCTACTCGCTGCAACCTACTCCCACATCAAAGCTGGTAAGAGTTTAAGCCTCTTTGTTCTCTTAGTAATCATTTAGTAATCATTAATTATTTAGTAAGATTTGCGTTCGCATCTTCGGTGCCCCCTCCGCTCGCGATGCGCGCGTGCCGGTTCCGAGTGAGCCCTTGTGGCGGCTCGTTGAGCCGGTTACGGCGGCTGAGGTCGAATGGGCCGTCAAAAATATGAAGGACGGGGCACCTGGCCCTGACGGGGTGGTTCTGGGGAGCATTGCGGGTTACTGCAAAGTGGCACTTGCGGTGGCCTTCAATTGTCTTCGACGCACAATAAATGGTATAAGAAGTTATTTTTTCACCTCATAGATATTTCTGTCTTGAATGCACACCATCTATACGTCTTCAAGACAGCCAAGAAGATGACTATGCGTGAATTTAGGCTCTCTATTATTCTTGCTATACTGGAAAAGCATGGCAATCCTACAAACCTTACTCCCCGTAGACCATTGCAAAC